>CADDXX010000575.1:191505-209012 GCA_902810485.1 Alauda arvensis
GGGTCCTGCTGGGGAAGATTCTGGGGGAGATGCTGGGAGGTGGGGCCGGCAGGGGCCCTGCCGGTGCGGGTTGTTGCGGTTGGGGATGTGTGACGCGGTTGGGGATGTGTGACACGGTGTCAGGGTGTGGTGAGCTCCCCGAGGTGACCGATGCTGGAACCCAAAGATGCTGGGCAGCCAGCCCCCTCCAGRGTGGGGAGGGGGACAGCGACCCCCTGTACCTGTGACCCCTCAGGGCCGGGCTCAGCTCCTGCAGGTTCCATTTTCTCTTTTCCAGCCGGCCAGCACTGGTAGAACTGGTCAGACAGAGCAGCAGAGCAGGAGCTGCCACCTCGGGCTGTGCCACACTGACCCCCTGTCCCTGTCCCTGCYCMCTGCCCGGGCACCCCCTGCCCTGAGAACCTGGGGCTGCAGCCCTGCTCCCAACCACGCCTGCAGTGCTGAGCAATGCCAGGCCAGCTCTGAGGGGGGCTGGCAGTGCCCAGAGCTGTCCCAGCCCCCAGCACTGTGCCCTGCATCACCCTCAGCCTGTGACATGGCTGTCACCTTGGCGTGAGCCTCTGTACCCACAGGAACTGTGGTGCTGCCAGGGCAAGTGGCAGCCCTGGGTTACAAACATGGGGGTGACAGGTGACATTGCAGCATCCTGCTCCCACCTGCTCCCTCAGACCACAGACACTTTTTCTTGCCAGTTATCATGTCACCCTGTCATGCCACACTCTTGGCCACCTCCTTGCTGCAGCAAGATGCCAAGCCTGGGCTGGCAGCACCCTGTGCCATGCACCCTGCATGCCTAAAGGTGCTRGCAGCAAGGGGACAGCAGGGACACAGCCCTGGGAGGTGCCAGCTCTGGCAGTGAGATGCTGGCAGCCCTGTGTCACCCATCCCCAGGCTCAAGGAGGAGTTGCTCTGAGCCCATCAGGGCTGTGGCTGCTTCTGGGCAGAGAAGGGTCCTATGGGCACCATTCTGCACCTCGCTGTGCCCCAGGGCTTTAGGGAGGCCATGGGGACACCTGAGGAGAGGTTTATGCCCTCCCAAGCTCCCAGCAGAGCGTTTCAGCATCTCCAGGGAGTGCTGCCCATGGTGATCTCCCCAGGGCCCAGGTTGTGGCACACCAGTGCACAAAGGGACAGGAAAGGCATTCCTGCAGGCAGGAGAGCTGGATGGTGCCTGCAGGGGCTTGGGGAGGAGAGCTCAGATCCAYTGGCCTCCTGACACCCAAACCCAGSGGGAAGGAAGGGRCRGGCTGAGTCAGAGGAGGACCTGGAGGGCTCCCRTTTTTCCAAGCACACATGGGAGGCTGAGGCTGTCACCCACGGGGAGCCCCTCTCCTGTGGTGGCATTGCCTGGGTGCAGGGGGTGGCTGAGGTCAGCCTGCAGGGAAGGGAGACCTGCAGAGGGGGTGCTGAGGGTGCTCTGTGCCACACAGCCCTGCCAGGGGAAGAGCTGCGGGTGGGCTGTGCAGGGCTCAGGCAGGAGACTCCCAAATGCCACACGGCCACCTCATCAGCCCTTGGCTGGTGGCCCAGGGGATGGCGCAATGCTGGCATGTCCCACCCTGCTCCAGGGACACCTGCAGTGTGGTGCTGGGTGGAAAAACCTTCCCCAGGGGCAGCTTTCCAACCCCGTGCACTGGCAGCCCAGTGGGCAGGCAGGTGCCCAGGCTCAGGGGAGCCCTGGGCTCCATCCCTGGCTGGGTGCATGGTCAGGCTCTGTGTCTGCTTGCCCTGGTGGCTTKCCCTGGTGGCAGTGAGGGACGGGGCTGCTCCCTGGTGTGGGGATGTCCCTGTGGGATGCTGTGTGCAGRAAACAGGAGGGCCTGGCAGCACCCAGCACTCGTGACTGTGCTGAGGAGGAATGAAACTGGGGTGGGGGATCAGCTGRTGGGACCTGGCTGCCACACTGGCCCTGCCTGCCCCTGGGCCTGGGGGATGTGACATGGGGACAGGACAGGAGCCACCCTGTCCCTGCTGGTCCATCTGCCAAGCTGGAGTATCAGTGTTTGTGACAGTCTGTCACCACAGGGTCACAGGAGGTGGTTTGCTGSCAGGTTTGAAGTGCTAAGGCCCCTGAAGTGACGAGGAGGCAGCTGGGTGATGGCAGGGTCTGCTCTGCTCTGCCCCTGGGTGCCGACATGGCTGGCTCTGCAAAGAACCAGAAGCAGGCAAAGGGGTGCCCCAGCTGTGGCTGGGACTGGCCTGGGGCTCCCTTGCCAGCACAGGGCTAACCCCAGCAGGAACATACCTCAAAAGGGCCCCAGGTACCCCTGTCCAAGGCCAGAGGGGCGAGAGCCACCAAAGGTACTTCCCCAAATGCATCCCACGACCCTGCCTTGTCCCTTGGCACATGTCCCTGGTGRGTGTGCATGCCTGCTGGTACCAGGCACATGTGACATGGCAGGGCATGGGCTGTCACAGCTCTGCAGCCTGTCCCAGACYTCCCCCAGGCAAAAATCGACCCGTCCTGACAGACAGAGCAGCAGCTCTCAGGCACTTGCCTGGTCTCTGCTGTACCCCTACAAAGACCACCTGTCCCACCTGAGTCCTGCTCCCAGCTCATGGCCTGTCCCCAGTGTGTGCCCTGTCCCCAGCACATGCCCTGTCCCCAGTGTGTGTCCTGTCCCCAGCATTTGTCCTGCTCGGTCACTGAGCCCCTCTCCCTGCCCTGGGAAATCCGTGCCTGTGCCATCCAGGCCTGTGCTCCAGGCATGGCCAGAGCACCCACACCTGCCCAGGTGTGGGCTGGGCTGCCCCCCTGGCCAGGTGAGTGCCCAGGGCAATGTCCTGGCTTTGTGTCCACAAGCAAACCCCAGGTAGGGATCGATAAGCCCCAGGGCCCGCCCCGACCCCACGGGTGTTTTTTGGCTGCAGGAGCCGAGTGAACCTGCTGCTGTGAGCAAACAAACAYGAGCCTGGCAAGGGAACAGCCCCGCGGAGCCGGTGTGGGTGAAACTCTGGGCACCGCTGGGGCACGGGCTCTGACAATGATTAAACTGGCCAACCCAGATTTCCCGGCAAGGCAGCGCAGGGCTGGGACCCGGTGGTTCATATTATGCAAATCACCTGGATCTGGGAGCATGAACGTTTGGGGCTGGAATTCCCCTCGGGCTGCCAGATTGTTACGCCGCCCAAGCTATAAAAGCAGAGACACGGGCAGGGCTTGCCCATCGGCACCAGCCTCCCGGGGCCCATGAGCAGTGGCTAGTGGCCAGCGCGGGCTCCGTGTCCCCTGCTCCTCTCTGGATTTACCCTCCGCTCCTGGAGCTGCCACAGAAGGTACCAAAGCTTTTTATTTTATTTTTTTGCCGAGGCCTGCTGACGTCCCTGAGGCCAGGACAGCTGCTTTGCTCTGCTCCCCGAGCACCTCGGCTCTCCCCGGGGGATGCGCTTTGGGCTCTCSTCGCTCCACGTTTCTCTCCACTCCCTCCGGGGCCAGCGGGACAGCAGCTCCCCTCCAGCCCCCAGGGTTTGATAAACGGACAGCACCTTTTGGCTTTTTGTGAGGGCCGGGCAGGGCTCGCTCCCCTGCTGGCTGCAGAGATCGGGATGTGCTTTTTGCGACTGGAGCTGCCCACGGAGGGGCTGTGCATCACTGTCCTGTGCCAGCCGCCTCCCTGCTGTCACCTCTTGCTGGCTGGCAGCGGGGCGAGGCCGGGCTGCTGGGGACAGGGCTCCTCACAAGCGGGGTGACGCCACGTCCCCAGCCCGCTGGGGCTCAGCTCCCTCTGTGCTGGCCCCCGAGGAGGCGGTGAGTCAGGTCCCAGCCCCAGCCGGCAGGTGCTGGGTGCATATTTGTGCACAGGTGACCTGAGAGGTGACGATGGGTGGAGGGAGGGACAGCCCGACCTCGCCCAGCCTGGCTCTGGGGTGCTGTGGGTGCTGCGGGTGCTGCTGGCCCGGTCCCTCTGCCTCCGCGGGGCTCACTGGCATCTCTCGGCACAGAGCTCGATGGCAGGATCTTGTGAGATCAGCAACATCTTCTCCAACTACATCAGCGCCATGTACCAGCCGGACGAGGTGCAGCCAGCCCTGGACATGCTGGGACACCTCGGCGATGACAGCARCCTGGGGCTCAGCCTGCCTGCCAGCCAGCCCCCGGCACAGAGCACAGGTAGGACCAGGGGGGTGGCACTGGTGGCACTGGGGAGCCGGCACACGGGGCGCTTGTGAGGCAGTGCCACTGTCTGGGACTCCTTGTCCCACTGGGACCGGTCAGCAGCTTCCACCGTGCCTCAGTTTCCCCAGGGGAAGGCCAAAAGGCTGTGGGAGGACGCCCTGGGTGGCACAAGGTGCGGCTGCTGGGAGCGCATTTGGTTTATACGGGAGGTAGGGGAATCATTGTCCTCCTTGCTGAGCGCAGCAGAGGGGACAGGCTGCCAGCGCTCACCAGGAGCAGTTTGGAAGTACAATCCTGGTGGTGGGGGACTGCCATGTGAKGGTGCTCAGGGAGGCATGAGAAACACACCAGCAGAGCAGGGTGGGGCACAGCACAAATGGGGCACACCACGGGACAAATGGCACCGAAACTGGTGTGGGGGGAGTGCGGGGTCATCGCTGTCTGCAGGGCAGGGCACTAAGGACACTTCACAGAATCACAGAATGTCTGGGTTGGAAGAGACTGTCAAGATCATCGAGTCCAACCCATGTACCAACACCTTAACTAGATCATGGCACCGARTGCCACATCCAGGCTTTTTTAAAACACATCCAGGGATGGTGACTCCACCACCTCCCCGGGCAGGCCACTCCAGTCCTTTATCACTCTTGCCCTGAAAAACCTTTTTCTAATATCCAACCTATATTTCCCTTGAGACTGTGCCCTCTTTAGTCCCATAGCTCTCCAAGTGCAGGGCCTGCTGTGTCCTGCAGGATCACCACTGGGCCAGCCCGGGTGTCCAGGTGCCACCAGCAGCCCACGGGAGGCACACGGTGCTGGCACACTCTGACCCCGCTCCTCCATCCCTTGCAGACAAGCCAGAGTGGTTCAGCGAGCTCCCATACTTCTGGAGCAAGGTGCAGGTGCTGGAGTGGATCAGCTACCACGTGGAGAAGAACAAGTACGACGCCAGCTCCATCGACTTCTCCTGCTGCAACATGGACGGGCACACGCTGTGCCACTGCAGCAGGGACCAGATGCGCCTCATCTTTGGGCCCCTGGGGGATGAGCTCTACGACCGCCTGCATGAGATCAGTGAGTGCAGCAGGGTCTCCTTCMCCTGCAGGCCTGGCAGCTTGAGGAATGAGTTTGGGAGCCCTCTGGATCCCCTGGGCACTGCAGGGGCTGCGTGGGAGGGGGTGGGGGCACAGAGTCCAAGCATGGCTGGGCTCAGCTCCCAGCAGGCATTATTTCCCTATATGGAACAGGCTTTCCCATTGCTAATCCCAGTCCCTCACCTCTGCAGCCTCTGATGAGCTGAACTGGATCATTGATTTGCTGGAAAAAGAGGATGCAACTTCCCAGACCTTCCTGAACACCAGCCACCTGGGTAAGAGAGGGGCCCTGGCCAAGCCTTCTCCCCAGGGATCACATACTGATGGCAGYAAGGCTCACCCCTTCTTCCCGTCTCTGCCCCTTCCAGAGCTGGGAAATCCCTGTGCCAAGGACTCCCTGGAGGACTTAAAGCCCACAAACCCTTTCTCAGACTTCACCAGCTTGCCAGGTGCCATGTCCCCAGGCAGCTCTGATGTCTCAGGTCAGTGTTTTGACAAGGGTGGGTTTGGGTCTTGTGGCAGTCTGGTGGAAATGGTGGGAATGAGGGGGGAAAAGCCTCCAGATGCTCAGGAGTCTGAGCCCTGACCCTTTGCCTCTCAGGGCCTGTGATGTCCCACAGCCCCAACTCTCAGGACTCCGGTGGAAGTGACCTCGACCTCGACCCTGCAGAATCGAAGCTCTTCCCTGAAGGTGAGTTGTTTGCTTCCAGGCAGGAGCTGGGAGGGGAGGGCTGGCTCCTGGGCAGTTCTGCATCTCCTACCTGGCAGTGATTTAGGGACAACACCTGAACTCCCATCCTCACACTGAGAAGGAGGGAAAGGTCTGTTTCCCTCAGTGCTCTGCTTCTGTTTCTCTCCTTTGAGCAGTGTGATGGGCTGGGATAGCTGGGCAGTGGAGATCCTGGTGGGAAGGGCTGGGTGGGGGCAGATGGGTGAACACTGCAGCCAGGAATCCTGGGCACAGAAATCAGTGTTGGGTGTTGATCCCATACTGGGAACACCAGGAATGCAAGGAAGGGTCTGGGGAAGGAGCAGCAGGGTGGAATGAGGCTGGAGGGAACGGGGTGACCTTGCTCTCAGGGGATATTTCCCTGGTACCTGGGCCTGAAAAGGCTTTTGGTCCCCAGGAGGAGAGGGAGGGGGGCTGCAGCCCAGCACGTGCTGCCCAGCCTGACGTGTGCCCCTTTCTGTGTGCACAGACCACTTTTCAGGCACCAAAAAAGGGGACAGCAAACACGGCAAGCGGAAACGGGGCCGGCCCCGAAAACTCAGCAAGGAGAGCAGAGACTGCCTGGAGAACAGGAAGAGCAAGCACTGTACGTGAACCCCTGAGCCCAGCAGCCTGGCCTGCCTCCCCCTCTTGGCTTCYTGGGGAATGGTGGGAGGAAGGGCCTTGGAAGGGGGGATTAGGGTGATCCAAAGGTCCAGAGACCTGCGGGAGCTTCCCTCCTTTACACTCAATCTCCTCTTTCAGCCCCAAGAGGCACCCACCTGTGGGAGTTCATCCGGGACATCCTGATCCACCCCGAGCTGAACGAGGGGCTGATGAAGTGGGAGGACCGGCGGGAGGGCATCTTCAAGTTCCTGCGCTCGGAAGCRGTGGCTCAGCTCTGGGGCCAGAAGAAGAAAAACAGCAGCATGACCTACGAGAAGCTGAGCAGAGCCATGAGGTAAGAGCCCTACCTTACCCTGGGGGAGACCTGCCCCTCACAGCTGGCTCAGCCCCACTGAGCCCTCCAGCAGCTCCTCAGTGCGTGGGGCTACACCCAGAGCCCTGATCCCACCTCTGTCCCCCACAGATACTACTACAAACGAGAGATCTTGGAGAGAGTCGATGGGCGACGGCTGGTGTACAAGTTTGGGAAGAACTCCAGTGGCTGGAAGGAAGAGGAGGTGCTCAACAGGAACAAGGAGCTGTAGGAGTCCTGGATGAGCCATGGCCTGAWAAGCCCCTCAGGGCCAGCCCTCAGCCGGGCTTCTTGACAGGAAACTTTGCCTGCAGCTGTGTCTGGAAGCTGCTGCCCCACGCAGCGTGCGGGATTCCGAGCCTCGCGTGGGCACGCTCGTGTGTGCGGGTGACTTCCAGCACTGAGGTGTTCAGAGCCAACATTCTGGCTCCAGTAGCTTATTGCAAACTGTGACTTCCCTTGCTGGATTCGTACCTCCAGCCGGAGCAGTGGGGACTGTGGCTGTTTCGAAGCCTGAACAGATGCAAAGGGGAGGAGAAGTTCAAGCCCCAGTGTGAGAGCCCRGCGGGTCTGCTGCTGTCACCCACGTCCTGCCTGGGCAGAGGAGCAGCACATCTGTGTCACCTGTGCTGTGTCACCTGTGACTGAACAGGGCTTGTCCCAGCTGGGGGGTTCTTCCCTCTCACGGCTTGCACTGTGCCAAAGGTGCCCCCTGTCCTGTCCACTRCATGTGGGTTGGGTGAGACCCCCTTTGTGTAGCAGCTTCTCAGTGTGGCACCTGCTGAGAGAAGATGGGAACATTGTTGGAGCTTCACCCGGCCCCGGAAAGCCCTCGGTGAGAAGAGGATGTGGGACAGCAGGGCCATGCTGCATTTCCAGCCTGGGCTGTGTCTAGAGACAGGCCTTTTCCCCAAAAGTAGCTTCTAATTTATGTAAGACCCAAAGCGAAGTACAGAGTGAATGTACAGATATATTTTTTCATGAGTAAGATGTTCCTGTGTGAGAGTGTGTGCTGTGGGACACACAGGTGTGTGGTGGCAGGTGGTGATGCTCAGCTGGACTGAAGTGATGTCACAGGGCACAGACTGGTGCTGTGCCAGCCACAGAAGGGGGTGCCAACACTGCCAGGCACCCACCAGGTGTCTGTGGTTTCCTCCTTTTCATGTGGGAGTATAAGATGAATAAATTGGTTTGTTGGGTTTTTGTACCTACCTGTAATTTTTTCTTGTTTTTCTTAAACACAAGGTGAGGACCAGGCTTGTGTCACTTGGGATGTCCCATGGCATGAACCTTGTCTGCCACCATGTCCTGCCTGGTCCTCCTGTCACAGAGTCACAGGGTTTTCCTCGGGGTGAGGTGGGCTTGTCCCAGACTGGAGGGGCATCTTACACCCACTCCCAACCCTTGGCCCTCCTGAGAACCCTCTGGGATTCCAGCCCTGGCACTCACCTTTCCTGGAGAGCTGGCTCCAAGCCAGMGCTCACCAGCTGCAGGCTGAGGGGAGGCAAAGTGCTGGGTGATGTGGGRAGGGGCATCTCAACACCCTCCACATCAATATCCAACCACAGCTTGTGGGAGGACCTTTGGCCTCCCTCTGACCAGGGAGACATGAAGGGACACCAAGAAGCAGCACAGGCACTGCAGTATGATTGATGCTTGCTCATCCTCCAGCCTGGCTGTTTTCTGGCCTCTTCCAAGAGCTGTGTGGCACAAGGAGCACATCTGAGGAGAGGGGACTGTGATGATCTGGCAGTGTGAGCAGCCCAAACACATCACGTTCCTCTTCTTGCCTCCCCCATCCAGCCCAGCCATGAGGAGGCTGGGGGGTTGTCTCAGGGGTGCTGAGATGATCTCTCCAACCCACAGGTTCTGTCTTGGGGTGGCAAGAAGGAATTCAGGGGGTTGGAGGCCAAGCAGGCTCTCCAATATGAACRTGGCAAGCAGCAGTGGCTGCAGGGTGGCACACACTGCTTTTCACAATGAGTCYCTGACCACCAGAGGATCCTGGTGCCACCCTGACCTTCTGCTGAAAGGGGGCACACAGGGCACTGGGCACTGCTCAGTTCCTGCTCAGCCCCAGAGAGCAAAACCCTGGGACCTGTCCTGTGAGCCTGGAGCTGGACTGGGTCTGGGATGCCCAGGCAAAAGCAATGCCACATCCTTCTGAATGGTTTCAGCCACTGCCTGGAGGGACTGGGGAAAGAAGCCAGACCAGCAGCAGGAGGGTGAGGGGAGGTTTTGCTGCCTAAGACAGTAAAGGTGCTTTGCAAAGCCTGAGATGCATTTTTGGCAGGGGGATCCACCTGTTTATCACAGAATCACAGAATCCTGTAACAGTTTGGATTTGGTAGGGGACATAAAGCTCATCTCATTCCACACCCCTGCCATGAGCAGGGACACTTTCCACTATCCCAGGTTGCTGCAAGCTCTGTCCAACCTGGCCTTGGACATTTCTAGGGATGGGGCAGCCACACCTTCTCTGGACAACCTGCCAGGGCCTCACCACATCCATAGGGAAGAATATTTTCCTAATATCTAATCTAAATCTCTCTGTTAATTTAAAACCATTCTCCCTGTCCTATCTGCCCGTGTTCCCCTCCTGCCCTTCATTACTGCCAGAGACATGGCAGTTCAACATCCCCATCCAGCCTTGCAGGAGTGGGACACATTGCAAAAGGGAGCAGTAAACCCTTCGAGGCAAGGTCCCAGAGAGACCATCTGAGCTGTCCCCTGTGAGCTGTGCTGGCTGGAGCAGCTGGAATTGCTCCCAGTCTGCCTGGCCTCAGCTTGAGTGTGAGCTTGGTGGCTTGAGCATCCTCCTAGAGATGCTGCAGCAACATCAGGGGCACGACCCACCTGCTTTGCAGGGGCAGRAGGTGCCCATGGGGCAGACCCATCTTCCTTTTTGTGGGTTCCACTGCTGTTTACATGTGAAGTTGCCCTGCTGGCCCACCTGGGCTGCCTGGTCTCATGTGGAAGGCCTCTTTTCCTTGCCTTGCAGTGTGCTGGGCTGAAGCTGTGTTGCTCCCAGATACACCCTGGGATGAGGAGATCAGGGCTGCCCTGTAGTGCAAGGAGAGGTCCCAGTCCCTGGGTGTGAACCTGGAGCCAGTCCATGCTCTGGGCTGCAGCCAGACCTCCGTCAGGTTCCTTGCATAAYCCTCCCCAGGGAACAGGTTTTCCTGGCTGGTGTCTGCTGGCTTCAGTGAGTGGAGGGTGCTCCAGGTCCATCCCTGACCTCCTGGAGCTSCTRCAGGGAGCAGGCTGGAGGGGTGGCAGGAGGGACAGTGGCACACGGGGAGGGGGCCAGGCCAGAGCACGGTGGCCACCAGCCACCCAGTTTGTGACACAGGGTGTGGGGCAAGCCCAGCCTGTCACAGGGGCTGCCTGTGCTCCTGGCTGCTGTCCYTCGAGTTTGGGGCTGTGGGTGAGGTGTTTGTTCTCCGTGAATAGATAACCCCAGCAGGCTGGCAGGGAGAGGGGAGCACTTTGTCACGCAGCCTGGTGCCCTGCCAAGCGCGCCTTGTTTGCTCAAGTAGTTTCATTTCTCTCCCGCTGCAGTTTGTGTTACCTAACTGGCCCGGGACAATGTTTAACCAGCTCCAACAGCAGCAGGGAAGCTGTCTGCCTCGCCTCCTGTGCCCCCGTGTCCCCAGTGGCCATTGCTGGGTGGGTGGCACGCCAGGCAGGAGGCTCGGGGCAGAGGCAGGGGCTGTGGATCATAAAGTCTGAGAATGGTTTGGGAGGGAATTCATAGACCACCATGATCCTCTGCTATGGGCAGGGACACCTTCCACTACCCCAGGGTGCTGCAAGCCCTGTCCAASCTGGCCCTGAACATTTCCAGGGATGGGGCAGCCACAGCTGCTCTGGGCACCCTGTGCCAGGGCCTCACCTCCCTCATTAGAAGAATGCCCTCCTAAAATATAACCTAACCCTACCCTCTGTCAGTGTGAAGCCATTCCCCCTTGTCCCTTGAGGTCCCCCAGCTGTGTGGGTACCTGGTGAGAGAGGAGGAGGAGGAGGAGGCAGGGGTGTGTGGGCACAGATGAGGGGAGCAGATCCTGCAGCCTCTCAGGAGATCTGTCTGGGTCAGTGGGATGAAGAGCCACGAAGGACTGGAGTGAGAGCAAAGCCAGAGAAATGCACACACACAAACACCAACATGTGTGCACAACCAGCAAACACCTGGGGTAACCCCTCCAGGGACCTCCAAGCCCACACTGAGCCACCCCGGCAGAGCCTCCCAGCACACTGGCAGGCAAAACAGATGATCTGTTTATTATTATTCTCTTTGGAGGTGCCTGGAYTTTATGGCTGTGGCAAGCCATGACAAGAACTGAAGAAAAAGAGGATTTTCCTCCAAGACAGCCTCTTTTACCCTGGGGTCTGCTGGGAGACTTTTCCCATCGGGTGGTCCCAAGCTGAACATGCTTCTGGCWTGCTGTTCTCATGGAAATATCTTGGGGGGGCCTTCAAATCTCAGCATTACAGAGTGTTTTGTCTTCCTCAAGACTTCCCAAAGGGAAGGGGCCATTGCTCAGCCCTGGTGCCAGTCAGGGAAGAGAACAGTTTGCCCTGGCCACTGCTTCTTTAAGAGCTGTGGCTGAAATGTTCTGAGTGGGAACAGAGAAATTGCATGAGGGGAGAGGTTTCATCTGGACCAGCAAGAAGGTGTCCAATATCCCACATGCCAGACCATGAAGTGCCCCTGAGCACAACAGCATGACCTGATTTTCCAGCCAAGCCAGACTGTGGCCATCCTCGAGCAGATCAGAGCAGATGGGAATGCAGAGGGGATGGGGACAGCTGGTGGGAGGCAGGGACCAGCCTCCTGCTTCCCACTGCTCCCACTGCCTTCAAACTCCCTGCAGTCCCTGCTGGCTTTCACCCTTCCTCACCCCTCTGCCTTTGCAGCAAGGGCAGAGCTCAGGGATGGCAGAGCAGGGGAGCCATGAYGGGAACCATGCACATTTTGGGGACCATTGCTTTGGGGACCACATTTTGGGGACCAGGGGAATTGCTGCACAGAAGAGGGTGTGGAGCAGGTGGAACCACTGCTGAGGGGTGCTGTGGATGGAGTGTTAGGGGCTGTGCTGGGGGCAGGAGGGTGAATGTTTGGGGGGCCATGATGTGAGGGATGGGGCTGTTACACACCTGCACTTCTGAAAGTGGAATTTCAGAGGGGAATTGTGTTGCTGCTCAGGTGGGATGTGGAGGGCAGAGCTGGTGCCCAGGGGACCCACATCCCCCAGGAGCTGGGCAGGGCAGCACTGCCAGGGGTTTGCAGCAGGGTGCTGCCRTGGCAGGCTCCAACCCAGCCTGCTTCCAGGGCTGGGCTGGCATTCCCGGGGCTGGGCAGGCCCCTGGGCTGCATCCCTGCTCCCCAGGGTAACAGCAGTTACCTGGGGGCACTTACCTGGGCTCCCAGAACTCCCAGCCTGGCGGTTTCTTTGATAATCACCTCCAGCAGCAGCTGCCAGGKGTGCCTGCTCGGCCAGGGCAGCTGCCTGCTGCTTGTCTGGCAGCCCTGGGCTGGCTGGGTGTTTAACAGGAGAATGGCTGTTCCCACTGGGGAGTGGGGAAGCTGGGGCAGGTGCCTGGAGCCAGAGGCAGCAGGAAGCCAGTGACATTGGGGAGCACCCCCAGGTCACAGGGTACCCCGCTGGGGAGGCAGGGACCACCCTGGGACACACTACACACCTCTGCCTGTCCATGYCCTCTCCCTATGTTCAGCATTGCATCCCAACTTGAGCATCCCCTCCATCCCTTGTTTCCAGCCAGAGCTCCCAGGCTGGACCAGGACATCCTCTGCTTGCACATGCAGGGTGGGACTGGAGGCTCCAAGCTCTCCAATGGTTGGCTCCTGCTTTCCCACTTGGTGATTGAGCACCAGGCATTTTCCCTGCAGCCTGGGAGTAAAGCAGGAGCTGCCCAATCACCCATGGGGAGGCACTGCCCCATCACCCATGGGGAGGCACTGCCCCAGCCTCATGGCCCCATGCTCTGCTTGAAGCTTCTCTGGCACCAGAGCTCTGCTTGCACTCCAGCTCCTGCAGACCACAGCAGCTGGTCCCTGCTCCTCAGGGACACACTTCATGAACAGTTTGCCCAAAAATATTGCAGCTGGCCCATCCCTGGCAGTGTCCAAGGCCAGACTGGATGAGGCTTGGAGCAACCTGGCCTAGTGGAAGATGTCCCTGGCCATGGCAGGGAGGTTGAAGTGGATGCCCTTTAAGATCCTTTCCAACACAAACAATTCTAGGACTCTGATAACATCACCTGATTCCAGCCCAAACTTAATAAACTGTGCTGATCCTCACACAACATCTCTGCATCCTCCCCAGCTCCTGTTSCTGCTCAGATCCTTCCCCTCCTACAGAGAACAGCAGATCTCAGACTGCCCAGGTTGGGATCCATGTTCAGCCCTTGGTTTCTGGCATCCTGGAAAGGGTTCTTGGGTGGATGTCTCGAGCTTCCCTCATTCCCCTCTCCCTCGCTGCCACCAAGAATCACAGGCCCGTTTCACTGTGGAACAAAAAGAAATGTTCATTGCATTCTTGTTTCCCAGCCAGCCYTGCCCTTTGTTATCCACCAAACACGATATGGAGCTGGCACTGCAGCAGCTTGGAATGGAGTCACTGGGCAGAGCATGAGCTGGTCAGTCCAGGAATGGGACAGCACAAACTGAAGGGCCCAGCTGAGCTGGTGGCATCCCTGGTGGGGTGGCAGATGCCAAAGAGGCTCTCAGGGGCTGCTGCAGCTTCCATCAGACATTTCACTTCAACTGACCCGTGCCTCCTGAGAGCTCCTGCCTTCCCAAGGCAATCAGGCACCACGAGCTCTCCTCTCTGGTTCCTCCTGAGCAGGCCACATGCAAACAAGCCCAGAAAGCCCTTTGCCAGGCCATCAATGATGTGTGCTCCTCAAAGCCCAGTGCTCTGGAGAGRCTTGGGACTGGAGCCCATGAGGATGGGGGCAGCTGCAGATGCTGGGGCTGTGTGAGGGGGGACAGAGCTGTGTTTGCTCACAGGCTGCAGCTCCCAGCTGCTGTTTTCTTTCCTCCAGTCTGTGCAGATTCATTTCAGAGTGAGGTCACCAGGACCCCAAATCTCCACTCCCTGCTCACCTGCCCACCCTGTCATGGCCACATGCTCACCTCTAAGTGTTCACTGAGAATACACACAGTAAGTTAAAGGTGTTTGAGCCCACAGAACCATTTTGGGTGCATTCTGGCCCCAGTTCAGCAAGGCACTAAATAGCAAGAGCCAAAATGCTGAAAACCAGAGTGGCGAGGGCACAGCACCTGGCCTCACCTGCCCTGCTGCAGGTGTGTGAGTGTCCCAGCTCCATGCCTTCCACAGCACAGGAGCAGCCAGAGAGAAAGGAGAGGGGAATGCTGTGGTGGGGGGAGAAGGAAGATGAGGAGCAGTGGTGTCTGAAATGCCTGGGAGGAGATGCAAGGGAGCAGTGAGAACTGGAATGGAGGAGCTACCACCCTGCAGCTTTGCAGTGATGCCTGAGGAAGGCAGAGACACGGGGAACCCCTTGGTGAGCATTTCATTGTGCACATGGAGCCTGAACAGAAAGGGCAGTGTCTCTCTCTGGTGCCTCACAAAGGGTTCTGGGGGTTCTTGAGCTGCAGCCCTGGGGATGAGGCTGCTGATGGCCAGAGATGCTGCAAGGGCACGCAGGGAGGAAATGGGAACAACCACACAGCCACTGTGTCACCCACCCTGCGGCAGGCCAGGGAGGTCAGCACCACCATGGCCATGGACAGGAGCCTCACAACCCTCCTGGGTGKCTTCCTGGCAGGATTCCAAGGGTCAGTGAGCAGAGATAGGAGACAGGTATAATAAAACATCCAGCCTGCTGTGCCATGCAGAGCAGGTGTTTGCTGTATTTCCCTGCCTGCCTGCCCCTGAATCACAGAACCATTGGGTTGGAAGGGAACTTAGAGACCATCCTGTCCCACCCCCTGCCATGGGCAGGGACACCTTTCACTATCCCAGGTTGCTCAAAGATCTGTCCAACCTGGCACTGAACTTTTCCAGGGACAGGGCAGACACAGCTGTGCCAGGACCTCCCTACCCTCACAGCCAAGAATTTCTTCCCCTCATCTATCCCTGCCCTCTCCCAGCGGGAAGCCATTTCCCCTTGTACTGGCATTTCAGGCCCTTGTCCAAAATCCCTGTCCAGCTCTCCTGGATCCCCTTTAGGCACTGGAAGGGGCTCTGAGGTCTCCCTGGAGCCTTCTCCTCTCCAGGCTGAACAATTCCATATCCCTTAGCCCTTCCTGTCACTGTCCACAAACAGCAGAGGTTTCCATGTGCCCAGTGTGCCCATTGGGCAGGACAGGGCTGGGGGTGCCCTGAGAGCTGTGGGCACAGCTGCTGAGCACAGGACAGGTCTGTGTGTCTCCTGTGTSAGCCCTGCTCTCTGCCAGAGCCCCGGGGCAAAGGTTGGGGTGTCTCTGCTTGGGGCTGGGGTGTCAGAGCCGCCTCCATCTCTAAAGGACAGCTGTGAGCCAGGGAGATGAAGAGCTGAGGAGCCAGTCCTGGTCATCCCAACACAAACACTGGAAGAAATCACCCTGATCTGGCTGGGGGCAGATCCCCCTGCCTGTGCTGTCCTCCTGGGTGGGGGGGTCTCTGCTGCTAAAACACACCCCAGGCCGGAGTGGCAGTGGCCAGAGTGGCCAGGCCATGGATGCCAGCCTCAGCTGGGGCACATCCAGCTGCCTGAGGGGCTGCCATTGTGTKGCTGCCTGGTGCAGCTCCTGTGAGATCCTCAGGCTCCCCGGAGAGCTGGCACTCCTCCAGCCTTTGCCTTCAGGACTGCAGGTGAGCAAGTCCRGGCCTGAGCCTGCTCTTGGGCAAAGGGTGGGTCTGACAAGATCTCATGGCTCCAGGCCTTTCTAAAACGAGCCGAGTTTCAGAGCACTCTTTGTGGGAGCCACAAACACCAGGGCCATTACATAAGGCACGTCTGGGGGGTGTGCAGAAGGGTGAGCTGAGAAGAAGTTCCTGGGCCACAGTGGTGGTGCAAAACCCAGGCACTTTGGGGCCAGGTGAGAGAGTTGAGAGAGGGGTGAGAGAGTTGTGCTTTCCCATGGGATCTGCATTATTCCAGCAGCAGGAGGATGAGAGCCTTGGCTCTTCCTGACACAGAGGGGACAGTGTGGCTCCTGCCACTGGGAGGTCTCCAGGGTGTGGAGGTGCCTTTCCCAGTTTTCCTCCTTGCACATTCCCAGTGTACCCAGCAAGACCTGGCTCTGTGTGACACTGGGCTCCAGCTGGTGGCATCTGAGGTGCTGGCCTTGTCAGGAATGAGGACAGAGCAGGCAGAGCTCCAGCAGAAAGTGTCAGGCCCCAGGTCTGCTTCTGGCAGCAGCCAGGATGTCCTGTGTGGGATCCAGAGGGGAAGATGGACACTGAGTCCCTCGGGGCCCTTCACCTCCTCCACCCCAACAGGCTGGTGGACTCCATGTGCAGGAAACCCTTCAACAAGGACAGCACTAAGAGGGAGGGTGCCCTGGCATGGCCTCAAGGGTTCTTTGAGCAGGAGAGGAGACAGGCACGTGGAGGAGCTGATTGTCTGTCCCCTCTCCCTGGGCACATGCAGGGAAGCCCTGAGGCTGCCTGGGGCCTCWGGTACTGGGAGCCCTTCCCAAGCCACCCCCGGGGAGCAGGTCCCAAGGGTCACTTTACCCGTGGGCAGGTCCTCAGCCTTTGTGCAGACCCATCCCTCCTGCATCCTCCCTTCCCAGAAGTGACGGTGGCAGGTGGTGGCAGGTGGCCAGCTCCACCTGTCTGACAGGTAGAGCAAGGGTGGGGGCAGCGGCTGGCACCCAACCTGTCCCAACCTGCCAGGAATCACACCAGGAATCACACCAGGAATCACCTGTGCAGCCCCAGTGCCACCGTGCAGGGACAGCTCTGCCCCACCACAGAGGGGTGATGCACTGCTGGGTGAGGACATCCTGAGAAAGGGAGGTGGGGTTGTTTGTYCTGGAAAAGAGAAAGCTCCAGGGACACCTTAGAGCCCCTTCCAGYGCCTAAAAGAGGCTTATAAATAAGACGGTGAGCAATTTTTACACAGGAAGATAGTGACAGGACAAGGGGCAAGAGTTTTAAACTGGAAAAGGAGAGAATTAGATTCGCTATCAGGAAGAAATTCTTTTCTGTGAGGGTGGGGAGGCCCTGGCACAGGGTGCCCAGAGAAGCTGTGGCTGCCCCATCCCTGGAAGTGTCCAAGGGCAGGTTGGACGGGGCTTGGAGCACCCTGGGCTGGTGGAAAGTGTCCCTGCCATGGCAGGGGTGGGACTGGATGGACCCCAAAGCCCCTTCCAGCCCAGGCCAGGATTCTGTGCCTGCAGRGCTCTGTGATCCTGCCCCATGTCCTGGCACCCACACACACACAGCTGTGAGCACACTCACAGGGAGTCACAGAGGGCCAGGCACTGCAGACACACACTCATGGGCACATCCAGAGTGTGTGACACTGGAAACACTCCCAAACACAGAGACACAACAGCTGCAGGCAGAACAGGAGGGTCACAGGCACACACGGACACAGAACGTGCTCTGCACACACACACACAGGGAC
>CADDXX010000575.1:210251-226179 GCA_902810485.1 Alauda arvensis
AGGTACATGCAGGGTGTGTGAGCTGCAGGTGTGCACACACACACAGGTACATGCAGGGTGTGTGAGCTGCAGGTGTGCACACACACASACACAGATGCACACTGCAATCAGTACTCAGGTGTGTCAGTAGTTACACACAGGTTACTCACACGCAGTTACACAAATCCCCACACAGCTCTCACATGGGCACACACACTCCCTCAGGCACTCACCCAACATGGTGGTGGCCCAAGSCACACACAGGTGCCATCTCCATCACCCACAGAAGATGCCCAGGTGTCCCCTCACCCTCAGCCAGCCATACACASCCCAGCCTGGCTCTCTGCTCCCACCTCCTTGGACTGAGAAGGGCTTTGGGGTGGGCAGAAATCCCTGAGGGATGCTGATGGCACCAAGSAATCACAGTGGTGTGTCATGCCCTGATCCAGCCCAGCTGGAGGCAACAGGGAAGGGCACCTGATGATCCGGGGTAAGGGCTCCCTGTTCTGTGGCAGCAGAACCCCCACGTGCCAGGAGCTGACCTCCAGCCTTGCCTGGTGAAGGTGCAAGCAGACCCCATGGCTGGACTCTTGCCCATCCCTGTTATTTTATCAGGAGATGGAGAACACAGGTTTGYACCTGCCAGCCAGCACCCTGCCTGCTCTGGCACCATCCTCCCAGSTGTGTCCCCAGCAGTGAGGGCCCCTTTGGGGCACGGCTGGGCAGTGTCCCAGGGCTGTGGGACCCCACACTGTATRTTTTCCTAGTTTCAGTCCCCACAGATTGATGGCCTCAGAGCTGCAGGGACAGGCTCAGAGACCTCCAGCAGTCACAGCTCCTCAGCATCACCTGAGAGTCACAAACACCCTCCTGGATCTGGCTGGGCCACTCCAGCCCTGAGCGACAACCAGCAGCATCTTGCCCAGCCACTTCCAAACAAGCCAAACAGCCTGAGGTCTTGCAAAGGTGCTGCAGACATCTCGACCCCCTCACAAACCAAGCTGAGGTCTGGGCTGTGCCTCTCTCCTCCAGGCAGGGCTGAGAGTGCCATGCAGCTGCCCAGGTGCACAGGTAGCTGGGCCCTGGCARGCCARCCCCAGTGGGTCACACACACCTGCCCAGCTGACTGGTATCTATCTCAGTTTGCCCAGGCAAAGGCCACCAAGTGTCCCTGGGGCTGTGGGGAGTCCCAGAGCACAGGGGTGGGTGATGGAGCTCACTGGGATGRAAGCAGCAGTCAGGTCTCCATGAGGCAGACACGCTGGCCAGGGTTCAAAGCAAACTCTGCCAGCTGAGGGAGGCGAGGAGGGCTGAGGATGCAGCACAGCAAGGGCTGACTGGGCACTGTGCACAACTCCTGGTGCTCAGGGTTCTGGGGAGAGCAGTCCTTCCTCCTGGSCCTACAGCAGCATGTTGGGAATGTCAGTGCAGAGTCTGCAGCCTGGTTCTCCCCCTTGCCCCCAAAGCAATTCCTATTGATCCTGAGGAAACAGGCACCTGGCCCGGGGTGTGCCACAGGGAAAGCTGGACGGGGAAAGGGCCACGGGCTGCAGCTCCGGTGACCCTGTGAGTGTCGCACAGTGCCCCCGGGGTGGCGATGAGCTCACCCCGCTGTGGTTTCCCTCCGCACCGCATGCCAGCTGCTTTGTCATGAGGCAAGRGGAGGAGGGGAACAGGTTATTCAAGGTCCGCAGGGCCCAGGGCACGGACGGGGTGAGGACAGGGGTTGGGGTAGGAGAGCTGGGCCGGCAGGCAGGGTGCAGCCCCCTCCCCTTTGCACAGGAGCTCCGGGAACAGGGGGGCTCGCAGGGAGCCAGCGCCAGGCACCGCAGTGCAGCCACRGGGCACGAACGGAGGTAACAGCAGACTTTGCCCCCGCCTACAAGGTGTGGCACAGAGACTGAACAGTCTGCAGGGCATAATTATCATCAAAGCCGGAATAGGTGGGTTGGGATCAGGAGGGGTCATATTTGGGTCAGGTCAGGAGATGTGACCTGCACGGGGTCAGCAGAACGCCCCTGCGATGGGTTTTCCAGCATGACAGCCTCCTTCCATGCCTGGGGCTCCTCAGTAGGCACTGTGTCCCCCACTGCCACATTCCCAGCCTGAGAACCAGCAGCTTCAATGTGCCCAGATGGACCAGGACAACTCCACAGCCCTGGAGCACCCTCCTGCCCTCCCCAGGCTCTTCTCTGCCACCCATCCACCAAACTGGGCAAACTCCTTTTGGAGAGACCGTGACCCTGCGAGGCACAGGGACCAGGCAAAGCAGCCCTTCTGCTCTGCCATCCCAGGGCACTGGACACTCTGGGAACCTTGGTGATGCTTCACAGAACACTGCTCCTTCTCTTCTGCTCCAACCACTGCTTTTCCTGCTGGCAGGTGCCACAGGCAGAGCCCCTGAGCCCCATGTGCTCATCCCCCCTGCCTCTGGGGAGGCTGTGGTGCTGTGCCCCCTTCCCCTGCCCTGTACACCCAGCCCTCCCCTCATGCACATCCCAACCCATTCTCCATCCTTCCCCCCATCCATGCCCCTCCCTGCTCCACCCCTCGGGCTGAAGGTTGGGGTCTTGGAGGGGGTCATGGCTGCTGACATAGAGGGCTGTCTTGGAGAGCTCAGGGCTGGAAACTTGGTGCCACATGTGGTCTGTACAAAGATCTGGCTGCTGCCAAGGTCTCCAGAGGAGGGACTGGGGAAGCACYGTGAGAGGTGAGGATGCTCCCAAACCTGCCAAGCCCCTGCTGTCCCAGAGCCACCCCTGTCACCAGCACACAGCTGGACACTGGCAAGGGACTGGTGTGGCTCCATTCCCAGCCCAGGGCAAGAGCCAGCAGGGACTTCTACTCCCAAGGGCTGGGGGACTACAAGAGTCCCCCTTCTTGTGGGCAGCTCAAGCATTGCCCCAACAGTGCATCTGGTCCTTGCTSCAGACACYGGCCTGGGAAATGGTTGCAGCTCCTCCCTGCCCTGATGATGGTTGGAAATGTTCTCCTTTCATGTTGAAGTGTGACAAGAGMCACTGTTGTCCAGTCASTTCCCTTCCTGTGACCTTTGTGCGTGGTCAGAAGAGCTGTCCCCCACTCCTGACGGAGGCCATCRGGCTGGGCTGCACCCACACCCCACGGTCTGGGGATGGAGGGAAGAGCAGAGCTGAGGGCAGCTGTCCTATATGGGGCAGAAGGATGCCCTGTGAAGGGCAGACCCCATCCAGGGGGCTCCCAGGCACCAGCCCACGCAGGGGGCACATCAGCAGGGCAAAGGAGAGAGGGTTCAGAAGACCTGCAAACCTGGGGCAGGGCCAGGTACAGCTGAGCTGCAGGTGCCTGGTGCACCCAGTGCCAGAGCGGCTCCCTGGGTCCCTCCCTGACCTTCTGGGACCTCCTTGCAGCCCCCCGGAGTGGTGTAAGCGGTGGTGTTTGCCTTGTGGGAGTGTGTGTGCGCACGCGTGTGTACGTGTGGGCACGGCCCCCGCGCATGGAGCGCCCGCAGTGCCATGTCAGACGGGTGTGGCACCACCCTGACATTCATTCTGCAAACACTCCTGGGGTCAGCAGCAACACCGAGGGCAAGAGCAGGCAGTGCCAGCGCCCATGTGAGCCGTGCCTCCTGCTCCAGGTCACCCCGGCAGAGCGGGGATGCAGCGGGGCACAGGCGGTGGGTGGAAGGACGCAGGGAAACTCTGCCCTGGGACAAACAAAGCACGGCACCAACTCGTGCAGAACCRAGATGAGGCACTGAGGATTCCCCCGGCCAAGTGCCTGGTGGGTCTGTAACAGCTGGAGCTGCATTCCTGTGCACTCCCCCAGCACCGGGCACAAGGATCTGGGTTCATGACCCGCTGGCTGCACTCCCGGGGGAGATGTGGGAAGCCAGGGAGGTTCCTGGCACCCACCCAGATCTCCAGGGCAGCTGGGGATCTCGCAATCCTGCTGGGTCTCCCAGGGCTGCTGAGGGCGGCCAGGCTTTCCGTTCAGTTTAGCCATGGTGACTCCAACACCACTGACCTGTTCCTTGGTGCAGAGGCCAAAGGCAGGGCTGGATGTTGTGGTGCTCCTGCCCCTGCCCTCCCTGCCCTCCCTGCAGTCCCGTGGTGCCTGGGGATCCCAGTGTCTGCTATTCCACCTTCCCTCCCCAACACCCTGCAGGCAGGGACGTCAGCCCAGGGACACCCAAGGACACCTCAGCAGCCTCAACTGCTGGTTTCCCAAAAAAAGGATGTGGAAGCCTTGACACAGCTCTGCTTCTTCAGCACCTCGGGTGGTTCTCTCAGCTGCAGATGGCATTAAGGGCACAGGGGTGGCTCTGTGCCCCAGGGGTGGCTCTGTGCCCCAGGGGTGGAACTCTGTGGGGCTGCAGACTCCGGGGAGCTCTTTTTTTCAGACACGTGCTGGTCCTGAAACTAATTTGCCTTCAAACGTGTTGCTCACAGAAATAAAACACTGAACACTGAAAGGRCCCATTTTGAAAGGCCTCCTTTCACCCAGCCTGCAGCCTGTGGTCCCACAGGTGTCCCTGCCCTGTGACACAAAGCTGTGCAGCCCCTGGCTCTGCAAGTGTGGCACAGCTCCTACTCCTTTTAATGCGGGACTGGCTGAGAAATCCACTGGGATCACGGCAGCACCTTGCCCTCTTTCCCGGAGAAAGGAAGGGTTGTGAGGGAGGGGAAGGGCTGTAGGACCCTCTGAACTTCGCTCCCGTCTGCCTGSTGCCAGGGCAGCTCATCCGAGCCCCAGAGGCATTGCCGTGGGGTCTGCGGGCTGTCCCCAGCCCCGTTGATGCCACCGCTGACCCCGCGCTGCCACCGCGGCCCCGTCTCACTGGATTTTCCGAGGGCTGGGCTGGGCTCGGCTGCCGTGGAAATTCCCCACCTCCCTGGCAGGGCAGGAGCTGCTCCGCCCCAGCTCCCGGAGGCCGAGGGCTGTGCTCGGGCTGTGCTGGAGAGCCGCCCGTGTCCTGACGCTGCAGAGCCSCGGTGATGAGCAAGCCCTGACAGCGCTGCAGGCAGGGCCGCCTGCTCACAGTGGCCTCTTTGTCACGGCCGGGAGCGGGCGGCTGCTCTGCCCCGCTCCTGGGATGGTTTGTTTGTTTGGGGAGGTGAACACTCTCGCCGTGTTCGGGAGGAGAAGGCGGCACCTCGGGGCGCAGGCAGCGCTGCCTCCCCGCGGCCCCGGCACACACCTGGGCATGGGGAGGGGGAAAGGGCCAGGGAAGCCAGGGACCACCCAGTGCCGGGGCAGAGCCCACCCCAGCCCTGCTGCAGGCTTGTGGGAAAGGGACACTGAGGCAGGAAGGAAAGGACAGCAAAAGGCTTTCTTCATGATCCTTCCAGCACTGTCCTTGACTGGGACTTGAGGCAGACGCCACATGCAGGCCTTCAGGGCTTGTCTGGATGAGCTCCAGCCCTGACACAAGCTGATCCCACACCTGGAGCAGCGCATGGAGTGCTGCAGCCACAGCGGGCAGCTCCTCCCTGCCTTTGCCTTGCAGCCATGGTGAAGATGCCACCAGGCTGCTGCAGAATGGCTGRTGTGACACCTCATGCCATGTCCTCCAGGATCCCTCTGCTCCTGCGACTGGGGGACAGGGAAGATCATGGCCCAAACTTAGTGAGGTTGCAGTTAGGAAAAGGAATGGTGTTGATCAGTTTTGAGCTGTGCTGTGAGCAGAGGAGCTTCATGTCTGCTCAAACTGCAGGTCTTGGCTGTCCTGAGACTTCCCTCGCACAGCCTGGCAGCAGCAGAGCTCTCCATGGCATGAGCTCAGCTGGCCAAACCCCCTCCCAAGGTGCAGCTCCCTTGSCTGCAGAGAGGAGTGTCTGTGTGTTTTGGGGGGCAGGCCAGGTGAGAGGCTGGTGGCTGTGCTGCAGGGARCTCTGTAGCCTTGGGCTGTGGAAGGAGCTGCTGAAACGTTCATATTTATCCCCCATCAGTGTTATCTCACTGACCACAGTGCCACCTTGGCCACCCCATGCCTGGTGCACCTGGGCATCTTCTTCCCTGTCAGTGGGGATGGCACAGTGGTCCTGCCTCTCCTCCAGCAGGGAGCATCATCAGATCCTTGGGGCAGCTCCTGCTGGAGTCTCATSCCCTTGGCCACAGGGATGACTCCATCCAGGAGTTATGGTAATTCTGGGTCAGGAAGCCTGAGGTGTTCCAGCAGTGTTCACTCTTCAGTGCCAGGGACCTGCAGAGGGGAATGTGCACTTGTGGGGACACCCAATTCTGCAGCCTTTGGTGTCCTGTGGGATGGTGACCAGCAGGGATGGTGTGAGTGCCTGGGCCATGCCCATCAGTCCTGCTGGTGTCCCAGGAGCAGACCACCATGGCCCTCATGTCTGGTGAGGCTGGGGCAGGTTCAGTGRGAGCAGGAGGGGTTTAAGCTCATCACCAGGAGAAGCTGATGGCCAGCACAGCTTTAGGGTGAGGTCCAGCAAATCTGGGGATGAATGGAGATGTAGGAGCACCACGACCTGAAGAGTCTGAGCACAGCTTCTCTGAGCACAGCTGATGCTGCTGGTGGGGTGGCCAGACCAGCCTGGACCATTTTCAGTTGTCTCCACACACACAGAGCTGGACTGGGCTGGCCTGGGAACGGCCACAGGAGGGCAATGACCACACAGGACACCTGGACAGTGCTTGTAACAAACTCCATCCATTGAGACCTGTCCTACATGGAGCTGCTGAGCCCACATAACACTGTGGGCCACTCTCCAAGCACAGAGCTGGGCTGTTTGTTCTTYTGCTTGTCTAGCACAGGCTTTCTTCCCAGTTTGGCTTCAGAGCTCACAAGTGACAGAAATGAGCACATCAACTGTTCCATTTCTGCTGAAAAAACACACCTGTACCAAACAGTGTATAACTTTCCTGCTTTGAACTCCTTGCAGACTGAGTCTGGAGAGGTTTTGCTCTGTCAGCAGACTGGTCTGTAGATGTCTCTGTGTTCTCCTTCTGAACAAGGAGGAATCAGTTCACCAGCCCATCTGATTTATCAGTGATTTATCAGTGCAGTTTCCCAGTGGCCACTTGCCTGGGAGAAGCCTGACAAGTCCCTGGGCTGCCTGAGCTCTCCTCACTCATTAGCTGTGGACAGCCACGAGTCTGCAGCCACCAAACAYGAGATAACAAACCCTAAGAGCACAAAGCAGAGTTCAGTGTCCTGTCATGGCTGAGACCATGGGACAGTGATGGCACAGAGGAGGGTGCAGGTTCAGGGGTCAKGGCTGGACTTGTTCAGACCCAGGGATGTCCTTGCTGCCAGCACCCACCCAGCCAGGGCAAGTTGCTTTCCCATGTAGAAATTCCTGTGTTATCCCCAYAACCATCATATGGAATGACAGCATGTGCAGGATAATGCCTGTTCACCCCTGAGAGCAAGCTGGTGAATCCCTCCTGCAGCCCACAACCCTTCTGCTCTGGCACTTGTGGCTTGCCAGTGTCCCCAGCTCAAACTGGATCCGTGTTTTTATTGCAAAGCCTGCTGTGGGGGGAGCAGGGGAGGCAGGCCTGGGGACACAGCCAGGGCTGTCCCTCCCTGCCAGCTGCTGGCTGTCCCCATGTGCTGTTTGCTCAGCACTGGGTACCGTGTGAAGGCAAACACGGCTGTGCTGGGAGCAGCAGAAGCCAGGGCAAACAGAGGCTGTACCGGCTCTGCAGGGCAGGGTGAGTGGGGTTTGGGGCTTTGCAGGGCACCCCAGGGCCCCAACAGCCCCTCAGCTCTTTCAGTGGTGTGGGACACCCTGCCCAGGGGCTCTGGCTGTGTCCCCCTGTCCCCCCAGACTGCTTTCACAGTGTGCATATTTAAACTGTGCCACATGAACCAGATGGACCAAACGGCCCAGAACAGAGAGCCTGGTGGTTCCTGAGGACACAGTGCCCAGCAGGAGGGTGGTTAATGCCATAACACTAAATTTGCCATCGTTGTGTGCCATCCTGAGAAGCAGAGCCTGGACTGGTCAGTGACCCTGTGCACCMTCAGCAGTGTCCCCACCCCACCTGCAGTGCCTGTCCCTCCTCTCTAGGGCATGTCCTGTGCTGCTGTCACCTCTGCAGCCCCGTGCCCCTCCACTCTCAGCTCCCTTTGCTGCCTGGTGGAGGGAAGGGAGGAGGTGAAGCATCTTCCAGTGCTGCTGAGGAGGGACAAGCCACRTTCAAAGCAGCAGCACAAGGGGCCCATCTGACCCAAAACCAGATGTGGTGGGTCCTTGCACATCTGGATCCTCGGGAGCCCTGCAGGCCATGCCCAGAGCTGACCCTGTGCCAGGCCAGGACCTCACTGACCCTGGGCCATAGGAGACTGAACAATGTCACCTCCTCCTCCCCTAATTAGCACAGCCATTTGCTGGGGAGCTGTGCTAATTTTCTCCTATGACATCTGAGGTCAGGGACAGTCCTTGTTTTCCTCCTAACACCTGAGCCTGACCTGCTGAGAACAGAGCTCACTCATCCCACATGTGCCACAGCAGCCTTTGCTCTCTGCTGGGCCTGCACAGGAGGTGCTGCCCCTGCACTTGGGGAGCCATTTCTACACCTCTCAAAAGGGTGCCCAAAATAACTTCCCACCTCCCCCCATCTCCCCCACACGTTTTGGCAGAGGGGCCACAGTGTCTCTGCTGTGGCCAGGGCTGCACAAAAAAAAAATCCCTGGCATTTCCAGGACCACCTCTGGCAGTTCAAAGCAGAGAGAGAGAGAGATCCAGCTTTCACAGGCTGATCGTTGTGTGCTTGAGGTGTGTCTGCAGATACATTATCTGTCCCACGGTGGGGTCTGAAGTCCAGCAGATAAGAGGCTGGGGAAAGCACTCTGCAGAGCTGCTGTGGGAGAGATTCCAGGGCCTGGCAGAGGGYGTGGAACAGGTTCCCACTGCACAGTGCTGGTGCTGCCAGGTTGTGCTGGGAGAGGTCAGGTCCCCAGTGGCACCAGTCCAGTGCAGGGCTGGCTGCCTCCTGTGTGCCAGCTGTGCAGAGGGGCAGGGGCACATCCCTGGGATGTGCTGGAGCTGCAGGAACTGCCCAGCCAGGGTGGTGAGAGGTGGGAGAGGACACGAGGCATGGCTGGGGCTCACAGCAGGCAGAGGGGAGCAAATGCTGCTCTGCCAAAGCTCCCTGCACCCACCCCACACAAGAATTCTTTGTTCCTGCCATGTCCCTGTCTCCCCTGCTGCTCCACGAGTGAGGGATGAGCCCCACAGCCCTGGTGACTCTGGCAGGCAAAATGAGAATAATTRGAAGGAGGTGCCTTTATTACAGGTGTCTGTGAGGGCCTGCAGAGTCTGACCCAGAGCGCCCTTTGATCTCAGCTTTTGAAACCCTAGAGCTTTGCTGACAGAGCTYCTCTGTATTTCCAGGTCACCAGGATGATCATTTCCATCTGGGAACAATGAAGCCTTTATGCTGCCCTGTGTGCTGGGCTGTCCCTGAGTGCARTGAGCTGGTGTGCAGGAGGATGTGCTGCTGCACAAGCCCTGCCAGCCTCGAMTCCTTCTCTGGGTGGGTGAGGGACAGCAGCAGCAGAGCCCACCCAGCTCAGCATCCTCATAACAATGGAAAATGGGAGGCTCTTCGTGCCAGGAGGTTGAATTKACCCAATGCACAGCCCTGTGAGAGGGCCTTTATTCCCCAGGATGTACCCAAACCCTTCCTGCTCCCCTGGGGAAAAGCCCTGCACATCCCCAGCCCCAGTGGCAGACCCAAAGTCCAGCCTCTGGGATGGGGCACACGGGGAATCTGCACATGGGGGAGTTTCTGTGCCTCCCAGTGCAGGGGACCCAACAGCCCATGGCAGGGAGCAGAGCCAGGGCACTGCAGCCTGGGCACCTCCACTGGGTGCTCTTTGGRGGGCTCCTGGCATAGCCCCCAAACCAGCAGGCACTGTCCTGGCTCTCCTCAGTGCCCCTGTGCTCTGCTGTGCCCAGGCAGGAGCAGAAAGCCCTAAGCCTGTATTTCTCAGGGCAGCATGGCCTTTGCTGGCAGAGCCGTGCTGCAGAGCCTGGAAGCTGGTCAGGTCACCTGGGCATGAGGCAAGGACAGAGAAGCATTGGGAGAGGAGAAGCCCCTCAACACCCCCTTGTCCCGTGTCCCTTGTCCCTTGTCCCCTGTCCCACTGTGGGATTTTGTCTGAACTGAAGAAGCAGCATCTGAAAAAACCCAGTATTCTCCTGGTTCATGTGGTCTGCCTGAGCCTTTCCCAGCCCCACAGCCTTCCTCAGCCTGGGAACCTGCAGTGACACCTTCCYCTCCCTTTCCTCTCCTGGAAAGTCTGTATCCTTCTGGTCCCAGCTCGGTTGGGGCTGCTGGAGGCTGTGGTTTGCTTTTCCTTTGTCAAAACAAGGCATTGTTTGGTGGCAGCTGCAGGCGTGGGGACCGGTCCTGCCAGTTCCCTTGGCTGGGACAGCTTTTGCTGGGTACAAGGTAAAATTTTGTCTGGATAAGCTCCAAGGGCTGGTCCTTGGGGAACAGGGTGTCCCCAYAGATGCTCTGGGAACATGCACTGGGGGCACCCATTGGATCCAGTCTGACCCCCTTGGGCTGTGCCTGGGTGATGATTTCACCCCTTCACACCTGTGGGAGCATGAGGAATGAAAGGAGTTGTCCATGTGGGGGTCAGCAGTGTCAGCCACTGCCTTCCCTGTTCCCACAGCGACTGCCTCCAGTGCCAGAGACCAGCCCACCCCTCTCCTGCACCCACGGAGGCTTGGTGGGCACTGTGGGATGGCCTCTGAAGGYAGAGCACACATCCTGGGCAGCAGCTGCTGTGGAGATGTGTGGTGGTGACAAGAACAGCCTGGCTGATCGATTCAGGGATCACAGCCAGCAGYGTGCAGTCTCTCTGGGTGCTTGCTGCCCTCTCTGTACACTCCGTGTCACCTCCTGGCTTTGCAAAGCAAATCCTGGCTGTGCAGGGGCAGTGCAGTGGGGACATCTGCTCTTCTGACAGATAAATTCCCCAGGGACCAGCAGTGAGCCTCTCTGTCAGTGGGGTGTGGGATGTGGGGGCACAGACSCCCCCATCCTGCTCCCTGTCCCCACCAGCTCGAGCAGAGCTGTCTCCAGGYAACCCAGCCAGGGCAAGGAGAGTGTCTCCCCTGCCGAGGTGTGCTGGTGCCACACATACCTCACATAGCTGCATGCAGGCATCACCAGGCACCAGCACTGCTAACCCTTTCCTATTCTCCTGGCAGCAATGCCAGCTGAGTGCTGCTCTCCTGAGGTTGCCATTCGCCTCCAAAGCCAGCTCCAGTACCCTGAGGGTCCAGCGTGGTGTAGGCAGTGCTGGCACCCACCTAGTCAAGGAGCCAAGAGCCTCCATGGTGCCAAAACTTGATTCAGGGATCACAGCCAGCAGTGTGCAGCCTCTCTGGGTGCTTGCTGCCCTCTCCGTGCACTCCATGTCACCTCCTGGCTTTGCACAGCAAATCCTGGCTGTGCAGGGGCAGTGCAGGGGGGACATCTGCTCTTCTGACAGATAAATTGCCCAGGGACCAGAGCTGGGGCCAGCAGTGAGCCAAAAACTTGGCTTTGCTGCCTCTGCATGTGCCCTTCCAGCCATGAGCAAACCAAAGCACAGCTCACCCTCCTTGAACCCTGTCACCTGTGTTCTGCCACCACCCCTCTGGAACTGTGACTGCAGCTCTCTCCATCATCCTCTCAGGCAAGGATGCTCCCAGCTGCCTCAGAGAAACAGAAGTCATAGAATGGTTTGGGTTGGAAGGGACCTTACAAATAATCTCATTCCACCCCSCTGCCAYGAGCAGGGACACCTTCCACTACCCCTGAGAGCTCCAAGCCCTGTCCARTCTGGCCTTGGAGACTTCCAGGGATGGGGCAGCCACTGRGCACCCTGTGCCAGGCCCTCACCATGCTCACAGGGARGAGTTTCTTCCTAATCTCKRATGTAACCCTGCCCTCAGGGTTTGAACCATTCCTCCTCCTCCTGTGTCCTGTCACAACACAAGTCATGATGTAAAGTCCACTGTGGGGGCTTCCCAGAAGCTCTTTGTGTGCTCTAAACAATGTTCAGGGGGATCAGACTGGATCCCTGCTTATCTACAGGATGCTGAAAGGTCCACCACATTCCCTGCAGCATCTCCCAGACACAGCCTGGCCAGCTCTCCACTGGCTGCTCCCAGCAAGCACTCACCCCATGCTCAGGCCATGGTGGTCTGACACGTCCTGCACCCCAACCTGGAACATGCAGGRAGGGAACCTGGGGAAAAATCAACATGAGCCCCACCTGTGTGGCTCTTCTGGTTCACTGCAAACCTCCCAGCCCACATTTCACATCCTTGGAGGAGGAAGGTRTCGTTTCTGCTGGGGTCTGAGAGCCAGCTGAGCCCATGTCAGAGCAGACAGAAGCTCTTTGTGCATGTCAGGTGATGCAAGTGCTGTTTCCATTTTGGCACCTCAGGTGTGTGCCTGTGTTGTAGGTGCCTCAGCAGGTGAGACTCTGCATATGGCTGGGTCCCCAGGGTGCTTTCAGGTGTTTGTGTGTTCTCCTGGGTGCTCTCTGCAGGGTGGGTGCATGGAGAAGAGAATCACATTGTGTCTGTCCAGGAGCTGCAAGTCCTCCTCTTGCACCATCAGTTCTCATGGCAAGAACTCCACAAGATCACCCCACTCACCTCTCTTGCTGAACCCACTGTCCTGGAGTGATTTATGATGATAGTCTACTCCATGATCCTCTGCTTTATGCCCAAAAACACTTGCTGCATGTTTCAGGCTCAGGACTGGATGTGTGCAAGGCTGGGGAAAGGGGGGAGCTTTGGGTTTGTTGGTGGCATTTTTGCAGCCTCACTGCCCAGGTGTTCCTTGGTGCTGTGTGGTTTGGTTTTGCTTGACTTGTCTGGGTCTTTTTTGGCCCAGGCAAAAAGAAAAACAACTTTTCCCTTCCCTGGCTTGGAGAAGCTGCAGCAGCAATCTTTCATCTTGAGGTGAACTGAACAGCTGCTGGCTGTGGGCTGGAGAAGTGGCACTGGTGGAAGTGGGCCACCCTGTTCCAGCCACAGCCTCAGGGAGCTGAGCTGGGCAGAGAAAGCACACCAGAGAATCCAGCCCAGCTGCTTCATCTTGGAGAGGGAGCTGACACCAGAGAGCCACCAGGGCTTTGCCTCCTGCTGGAACTCCTCTGTGGAAGCTCCACTTCCCTCAGCATGAAAGCCAGCACCATCTCATACCACGTGTTGGGAAGGGGTATTTATTTCTTCAGTGTTTGCCCCATTCTCTGGGCATTTTTGGGTCTTTGTTCCTSTTGGGGGGTGAGGGGGAGGAGGGTGTGAGTTCTGACAGTTCAGTGTTGAGCAGTTGTTTCCTTTTCTTCCTTGCCTTGTGGGCACTGTTGTTAATAAACTGTTAGGGTGGTTTTTTTTCACTTTAGCATTCATTTTTCGGTGGAGGGGGATTGTTGACACCCTTTAGAGGAGACTACTCATTGCAGAGTGTCTCCATTTAAATYTGTCTCAAAACTGAGACACCCACACTACAAGCTTCTCCTGCATCCTCCATCCTGCTGTCTGCCAAACTTCAGGCAGCCCATGCTGCAGAGTCTGACACCCTGGGACTGCCTGGAGTGAATGTTCCCCCTGAGCCAGCCTGCCCATCCTGACAGACTCMCACCACCCAGGTCCATGCTGCTCTAGCCAAAGACCATCACAGGGGTTTGGGGTGGTCTGGACACCCTCAGTCTCCCAGCTGCAGCTSCAGCTCCTCACAAACCTGCACAGACCACAGTGGAGCAGGAGATGCACAGGATGGGGCAGAACCATGGGTGGGATGTGCCTGAGGACAGAAAAGCYCGTGTTTGGAWKAGAGAGCCTGAGCASCAGGRCAGSCAKGGCTCTCAGGGGTGCTGGSTGTCACACCACAGCACAAGGTAAATTATGTTGAAGCCCTTGCAAGTGGCATCAAGAAGGAAAGGGGCAGACCACCCATGAAGCATCACATGAGATCATGCAGGTGCCTCTGGAGGACACTAAAGGTGAGCAGCCCCCTGCACACACTGTGCTCCAGGTGCCTTGCTAGCTGGAGGGGTAGGATGGAGTCTGAGCTGCCCAGGGGTGCCAGGAGATCTTTGTTTGTTTTCCAGAGAGGTGGATCCCAGGAGACTGGTGGCCCAAACTCTCCTCAGCTGTGAGTTCTGCCCACTGGCCCTGTAGTCCAAGAGGCTCTGCCAGGTGGTGGCTGGTSCAGGCTGTGCCAGCCTGAGCAAAGCTGTCACCACCAGCAGGCTCTGGCTGCTGGGCATTTCACAGGTGCCTAATGGCAAACACCCAGGTGACTGGTTCCTCTGGGCAAGCTGAGTTACCTGAGCTGGGGAGGCAGGTTTGAGTGACAGAGCTCTGCTACAGTGCTGAGTGCTGGGGACAGGGCACTGAGGTGAGCAGGGAAAGCCTGGAAAGGAGCTCAGAGCACTGGGAGCAGACAGCTCTGGCACATACACCRTATTTCCATCACCTCAGGTGTTACAGCTGTTCCAGTCTTGCCAGCTCTGGAGTGAAAGGAGTTTAGGGAAACCCCAGCTTGGTGATGAGACTAGATTTAGATCTTGTGGCTAAGGAAGGAAGCCTGCTCCAGGGCATCTTCCAGCAGCAGCAGCCAGTCTGGAGCAGGTTTCCAAGCTGATGGGCACTGTTCAGTCCCAGGCAGTGTGGCTCATGCTCAGCATGCTCACAGCCACAGGGCAGCCCCATGCTGAGGAAGCAGTGGGTGGAAGTGCCCAGGGTGATACACAGCAGCATGTGCAGAGCCAAAGATGGGGAGATCCCATGGTATGCAAACCAGTAAAGCAGAGGAGCACGTCACTCTGGGGTTCACCTGCCTGAGACAGAAATGCCTGGCAGTCCCAGGAGCTGAGCTGAGCCTGCCCACCACCTCCACCCCTCCAAGCTGGTGGGCTGTGCCTGGAGCAGCTGCAGGCACACAGAACGAGCCGGTGACTCACAGCAGCCTGCTCCCCTAACATGGCACAAGTCACCCTGGCCCTGCCAGGTGCTGGGGTGAGCCAAGAGCTGAGACTTGACACTACCTCAGAGGGTTGCTCTTACCTTTCCGAGGAGGCTGGCGAGGGCAGCCTGCACTGTGCAGCACCGGGCTGATGGCCCACGGGCAGGGCTGAGCCCCAGCACAGGCTCTGCAGCCACCAGCCCAGCAGAGACCAGTGCAGACCCCCCAGCCTGTGCCTCTCCTTTTGCCCTTGGGTGCTAGGAGCAGAACCATGGCAGGGCTCTTGGAGCAGCTCAGGTTGGGAGTTTTGGGGATCTCCCAGCCCAGGGCCCTGTGCCACAGGTTCTTGGGTCACCCTGCACCAGGTGGGTGCCAGCACCATCCTGCCAGGCTGCCATAAGGAYTTGTTTCTGTGCCAGGGAACTGTGTTATTTCAAAACACGTGGAGGGGAGCTGAAGTCCTCCCTCATGGCACTTTGGATCTTCTCAGGAATCCTGTAAGGTGTGGAGAGTCTCCCAGCACCAGTCCTGACTGGGCCCCAGTGATGGAGGAGTGGGGGACCAGCTGAGCACCAGTGCCAGAGAGAAGGTTCCTGCTGGCTCAGAGAGGCAGARTCAATTCTCCATGCAAGCAGAGTGCCTGCATTTTTCCCAAGCTGCATTTGCAGTGTGCTTGGGTAAGAGTAATTTCCCTCTCCCAACCAGTGCTGGCCCTGGTTGCACATCCTGATGGAACTTGGAAGGGGTGCACTGCCAAACCTTTGCAGGGTGCAGAAATTGCCCCTGGCTCCAAGACTCCTCTTGGAAAGTTGAGGGCTCCTGGTGATGCTGTCCTCCCCACACGGGGGTAGAGTGTGGTGTGCTCAGCCCTGTGGAGGATGGGTCTGATGGGTCAGTGCTCTCGCTGGTAAACTGAGTCAGCTGCCTCCTACCTGGGAGCCCYTCTGCCACGGACTGAAGCAGGCAGRAGTTGTGACTGACTCCCATTTCCAGGCAAGCTGAGGAGGATCTGTGC
>CADDXX010000575.1:229972-258401 GCA_902810485.1 Alauda arvensis
AACTACAATTTTAACTTCTTTAAGAATCTTTACTCCTTTAAAATTAGTGTCTCAACAGCACGGGGGTTATCACCCATCCCTGCGGCTGGGAGGGGCTCTCTGCTCCGAGGTATCTCACGGCATTGCATGGCACGGAGCCCTCCATGCCCACAGCTGGAGAGAACCACGGGAGAGGTCACCCAGGAGCAGGCACCACCCCCCGGGCCGCCTCCTGCGGCTGCCCCTGCTCTGAGCAGGTGATGTACAGAGCTTCCTGCAGCCTCTGTGCAGGTGTCTGTGCAGGTGTCTCCTGCCCCTCGAGTCCGGGCCCCGCAGTGCCCAGGGCCGGGGCCGTGGCCGTGGCCGGGGCCGGGGCCGGGGCTGGGGCCGGGCCCTGCAGGCCCCGCTGCGCCTCAGGTGCGCCTCAGGTGCGCTGACGTCACAGGCAATCCTGACCCCGCCTGACCCCGCAGCGCCGCCGCTCCTGATTGGCTGCAGTGCAGAAGAAGGTGGCTTAAAGAGCCAATCAGAGCACAGCTGCTGCTCCCTCAAGTGTGGCAGCGAGAGGAGGGCTCTGATTGGCTGCCGGGCCTCTCCTGAGGGTGTTTTTAGCGGATGCCTGGCGCTGATTGGCCGCATGGAGCTGTGCTGGGCGCTCATTGGTTCCTTGCTGTGCACGGCCATGGCGGCTGGGCCCGCCCCTGGCGCTCAGCGGTGTGAGGGAGGCAGGCGGGCGGCCCCGGCCCCGGCCCCGTCACTGTCACTGTCTCCTGTGGGGCAGAGCCTCCCTCGGCTGTGTTAGAGCCCAGCCCTGGCACTCACATCCCACCCCTGGGAGGCAGAGCCTGCCTCGTCTGCTGGCAATGGCCGCCAAAGCCGCCAAGGGCCTGGGCCAGGGTTTAGGTGTCAGCTCGCAGTTCTGTCCTGCTCCAGTCTGTGGCCTCAGGACAAGCCCCAGAGCCTGAGAAAGCAAAACGTTACAGGAAAATGATTCCTGGCTGCAGTCTGAGAGCTCTGAACAGTAACTGGGGTTCTTTAGGGGGATAGTGGGGAGGAGGCGCTCCATCCATGGAGCAGAACATAGGCAGGCAGAGGTGCTGGGCACAGTCAGGGGAGATGGGAGGTGAGGCAGCATTCGTGTCCTTCCCCCCTTGTGGCTGAATCTCTCTTGATGGCACCAGAACAGTTCTTTCCTGTCCATCACACACACAGAGTGTCCTGAGGAGCTCTGAGGCACCCACCTCACTGCTGATCCTGTGTCCTCTGAGGGCTTCTGGGCTTTTAATGCCACCAGCAGCTCCAGAAAGGATTCCTGAGACACTCAGCTGGTGACCTCAGTCTTTGGGGAGCACTTCACTGCCAAAATCACTCTGACTCTTCACCAGAACTTACTGCTGGACCTCGTGCATGGATCCCCTGCAAGGCAGGAGCCCCACCTGTGAGCTCCCAAACCTCTGTGTGAAGACCTTTCTCAGTGAAGAACCTGGCTTTTTTTTCATGTAAACCGAAGTGTTCTGAAATGCTCCTCTCCTGGCATCTTCATATGAGGGACCTCCTTGAACTTTTTCACTGTGCAGACACAGCACAGCCTGGGAAGCCCCTGAGTGCCTCAGCAGGGACAGCAAAGTGAGGGATTCMTCTCCTCACAGCTTCTCCTCACAGCTCAGTTCCATGAGTGGTCCTGCTGTACTCTGTTGTTTGTTGACTTCAACCTCTTTGGCAGGCAACCACCTTTTGTGTACTCACAAAAACACTCGGAAGYCAGTTGTTAGGCTACTTTGGCTTGCCTGACCATGGTTTCACATTTCACTTGCCCAGGTTTACCCTCCTTGGTGTTTGGACACGGTTATGGCTTATTCAAAGATATCACTTTACTTCCAACCAGCTCCCACGCTTGCTTTTCACAAACATTTGCTATAACACTGCCACAACCTCTRTGACAGACACACACGTTTGCTTTCTGCCTCCAGGATCATATTTACACAACATCCAGCATGCTTTAAAGGCAAGAGATAAAGCTGTTAGAGAATAGCCAAAGGAGGGCTGTGAGGAGTGGCTGAGGGCACTTGGTGTGTTCAGCCTGGAGCCTGAGGTCAGACCCCAGTGGGGGCTGCAGCTCCTCCTGAGGGGCAGCTCTGATCTCTGCTCTCTGTGACAGTGACAGGAGCTGAGGGAAGGGCTGGAGCTGTGCCAGGGGAGGGTCAGGCTGGAKATCAGGGAAAGGTTCTTCCCACCTGAGAGTGACTGGGCACTGAACAGGCTCCTCAGGTCACAGCCCCAAGGCTGACAGAGCTCCAGGAGCGTTTGTACAACACTCTCAGGGACAGGGTGGGATTGTTGGGGTCTCCTCTGCAGGGCCAGTGGTTGGACTCAAAGACTGTTTCCAGCTCAGGAATTCTTCTGGTTGCTAATTTTAATTTCTTAATTTTCTTTTTTTTTTTCCTTTTTTTTTTTAGTTTCTAATTTTAATAGTGTCCCTCTTTCTGCACATAACCACTGCTACTGTTTTTCTGCTGCTGGTTTTCCTGCCCTAGAGATCTTCTGTGATCACCAGARGAATTTTGCCCTGGGTTTGTTGTCCTGCAGGTCCACTCATGCTAACATGTACACTTGGCCTGGGATGAAGGCAGTGTCTGTGTGACTGGCTGGGTTTGAAAGTACCAGAAGGAAACTCTAAAGAGGAAAATTATGAGCATGGCTTGCACAGGGCACAGTCAAGACCAGGAAGATGCTGAGCAATCGGTTGTTTGCATCAACCCAGATGGCTGGACTTTTGTTAGGGCTGGGGTGTAGGTAATGSCAGCAGGAGACCTGTGCTTTGAGAGTGGAAGGATGGCAACAAGACACAAACATGTCCCTCACATCATCCTCCTCCCCTGCCACCGTGATAGCCCCTGTAAAGGCACCACAGCAAGGAAACCCAGAGAGAGGCAGGAATCCAGCCTGAGGCCCTTGGAAGGTGGATCAGGGGCTCCATGAAAATGGTCAGTTCCTAAAGGGTGTGAAAAGAGCTGTTGGCACTGTTTGCTGTCACCAGTGAAGAGRRACCCATGAGCCACAGTAAGGACCCACCTACACCACCCCTCATCCCAGAGCTGCACTGGTCAGGCCCTGTGTGGGTGACCTGGGAGATACACCCTGTGAGTGACTTAGGCAGTTTATTTTAATAAAAATCCCCTTCTCCAAGGAATTTACATTGTATAATGTGCCTGACCCAGAGGAAGTACAGGCCCCAGCACCCTTGGAGGGCTTTCCTGGTCCCCAGCCCCTTGGAGGCTGAGGTGTCAGTGGTATCTGTGTGCATCCAGCCCAGTGCAGCTGTCTGTGGGCTGAGGAGTTGCTCTGCTGCTGGCCTGGCTGGTGATGCTGCTTTCAGCAGCTGCTGGGAACACATTCTTGGAGAGTAAAGTTGGATTCCACAAAGGCAGAGCCCCTGTGAAATCCTGGAGAGCTGCAGAGAGCTGCCAGAGCAGCTGTGAGCACGGGATGGTGTGCAGAGAGTGATGGTTGGTGCTGTGCACCCCTCAGTCCTGCCCAGAGGATTGGACAGGGCATGGGGACATGGAGGTCCATGAGGAGGGGGTCTCCTGAAGGCAGCCAGAACCACGGTTCTGTGCTGTGGTTCCTCTGGGGCAGCATTGCCCTGGAGCTGGGGAGGGCTCCACTTACTGTGACTCCAACACTGCAGGAGGAGAATAACACCTGAGAGAGGATCTGTGCTGGTGATCACCCTGGCCCTGCTGAAATGCTGCAGATCCATGGCTGGACAGGCTTCACCCAGGAGAAGATGCCTGTAGTCACCCCAGTGCAGGGAACTGTGTCTGCCCAGCCAAGGGGCTGCTCAGGGGACASCAGTGCCCCAGCAGAGCTGGGGTGTGTGCTCACAGCAAGGTGCAGGTRTGGGCACRAGGGWTTGTGGCCATGTCACCTGCAGGGAAAGACATCACCCACAGATCTGGGAGATCCCCTGCACCRTGGGTCGTGTTGTTGTCCTTTTGTTGTCCTTCCCTGCCACCCCATCCCGACTGCATTCCTGCAACCTGACTCAGAGTTTGCAGATACTGCCCACGCCTGCCCAGCCACCCGGGAGGGCTCAGCCCCTCCTCTGGCACWGCAGGCCRGCAGAACTCGGTCAGCCAAGGTCAGAAAGGTGTCTGGAATCAGGGAAAGGGGGAGCCAGAAGTGTGGGGACCATCATGGGAGACTTGGAGCTACAGCAGATGCATCTTGCAGGGCTCCTCGCTCCTGTGGGAGGAGATCTCTGCAGTGAGCCTTCAGCATGATCCTGTCAGCATATCCCAGGCTCAGCACCCCTTCCAAGGGAGTCACAGGAACACTGAGTGACTGGCACCCAGCAGTTAATGCTCCCTGTCACTTCTGAATTACTGAGTGGGAAAAGAGCAGTGGGAGTAGAAGGGTCCTTCCATCTTCCAGACTGARGTCAGAAAACTTCAGCATCTGCAAATACTGGACAAGAAGAAAAGTGAGAAAATGGTGATAGGGAAAAGAGAAAAGTCATTCAGCAAATTGGTCCATTTCAACAAAGCTCAGAGGAGGAGATGCCCGAAGACAGGTCCCCAGCTTTAACATGGATGAGGGACCAGAGGAGTCTCTGCCAGTGGCATAGGAGGTGAATGGGACAAGAAAGACACTGTAGGCTAAAAGCCATGTTGGACAGCAGAAATTGCAGACCTTTCTCCAAATTCCAGTGGCTGTTTGTGTCTGAAATTCCACCTAAAAGCAGGTATTGTCCCCAGTGAACTGGTGACCTCCTAACTGGGGCCATGGCACTGATCAAATTAGGCTGGTGAAGATCAGAGCAGAAGTGCAGGAAGAGCAATGACTTCCTTCCAAGCACGTACCAAAACTCAGGGCCAGACCTTGATGTCAGGGGATTTCTATTTTAAGTGGAACTGACTCAGACTCTCACACTTCTCGCTGGTCTCTGTCATCCCCAGGGCCGCCCCCACCCTGAGGTGTTTGCACAAAGGGGCATGGCTGGGCCTTGGGGCTGAGACGTGGGACAGGGCTGCCACGTCAGACCTCCTCTGCATGGGATTCTCCCAACTGGCAGTGACAAAACAGATTTGGGGRAGGTTTTGGATGCATCAGCAATTATTATTGCAGGATTTTTCACCTCCAAACCTTGCTCTCTTAACCTTCCAGAARACTYAGGCAGAGCTACTGCTTTTTAGCTSTTCATTCTCCTTTTGGGTGTCTTTTCTGACTGCTATCTGTCGAAGTGTAGGGAAAGGAGTAAGATGTGGGCTATSTGCTGGCATCACCTCATGCTGSAGGAGTGGGCTGGCACTCTGGGCTGGCAGCAGTGTCCTTGCACTGCCTGGCAGCATTGCCACCTGCCTGGCAGCCTGTCCTTTCCCTGGTCCTGGAGCCTGACTTGGCACTAACTGAAATACCTGCCCATGGTATCTTATCTGCCAGCCTGGGAGTGGGGCCATGGCCCAGATATTCCATTTCATGGSTTTCCACAGCCATGAGCTCCACAGCCACACACCCTGGCTGTGCCCCACTGCTCTGSTCTCCTGTCCCTTCTTTGGGGCTCACTCAGCACCCCACAAACARAGGAATGTCAGGTCCTGAGGTGCTGGAAATCCTCCAGAGCTTTGCCACGTGGTGCTCACAGAGTGTTGCCACTTGGATCCTACTCTCCTGCTGCTCCCTCTGACCTTGCTCCCTGCTGGCAGCCCCAGGATTGCTCCTGTACGGGGAGAGCAGAAAATTTTTTCAGTATTCTGAGTGTCCCACACAGGAGACAGAGACCTGCCAGGCTGGGCAGGACATGGTCACCTGCATGACCACCACTGGACAGCCTGGCAGATGTCCCCACCAAGGGACATCTGCCCCAAATACAAATAGTCCCCAGGAGTGTGCTGGGTTTGCAGCCAGCCCTGGACCCCTGCTGCATTACAGAATCACAGAATCATGGGRATCTCCTGTGTTGGAAGGGACCTGCAAGGATCATTGAGTCCAACTCCTATCTCTGCACAGACACCCCAACAATCYCACCCTGTGCATCCCTGGGAGTGKTGTCCAAACACTCCTGGAGCTCTGGCAGCCTCGGGGCTGTGCCCATTCCCTGGGGAGCCTGGGCAGTGCTTTTCCCTGATATCCAGCCTGAGCCTCCCTTGGCACAGCTTCATGCCATTCCCTCAGGTCCTRTCACAGAAGAGGATGTSGTGCCTGGGGCTSCCTTTGTTCCCASCYGGTGCATCTGGCTCTGGAGTGGGCAGGAAAGGCCCCAGGGTGATGGCCAGGATGTGTGGGCAGCAAACTGTGCCCATGGCTACGTGTCAGGGACAGGGACAGAGGGTGAGGAGGCTTCCTTGGAGCTCAGGAGCTTCTCCCAGGGAGGAAGAGCCCAAATCCTGGCAGACATTGGACACCTGCCAGCTGAGTGATCTGTCTCACCAGCTCCTCTGCAACTGCCCAAAGCTGTGAATAGCAGAGAGACAYCCCCCACCTACAGTCACGAGTGCTGTCAGCACCAAGCTGCAATTGCTGCTGCATTGCCTCACATCACCCGTGGTGCTGCCACACCTGAGACATTCCAGCAGGATATCGTCACCTGGTGACTCAGGGCCACTGGCTTTGGCTCTAAGCTGGAGCCTCTGACCTGGACCTAGGGGAGAATATCTTGCAGGCTGCTGGCCCATGCCTCACTGTGGCACTGAGSAGCTCCAGGCCTCTGTGGGTTGCTGGCTGAAGGCCGTGTGGGTCAGAGAGCCAGTGCTGAGCAATGCACTGCATGGGACTGAGTCACTGGAGAGAGAGAAAAACTGCTCAGGGAGCCTGGGGATTTCTCCATCCTGTCCCTCTGGCTCTTCTTCTGCCCACTGCCATAGCTCACAGCTCTGTCCTGCAGGTGGCAGGGCTTGGAGCCTGGGATGGATGGTGCTRACATCCTCAGGAATCCCACTTGCACCTCTGTGCTTGTGACTGGCCTTGCTGAYACTGCAGATGTTGGGGTAGAGCAGCTCCAGTATTGGAGCTTGCCCAGTCTGTGGACATGTCCTCATGGCTGTCAAGTGGGCATCCCAAAGTGCAGAGAGTCTGCAAGGTAATCAGCTTAGTAGGGAGGTTTTTCCCTTCCTGCATCATCCTTCAAGCACCCCAGGCAGTATCCTGGAAAACAGGGCTTTTTAGGTAAAGATTGAGGATATTCCTTTCCTGTCCCCTGCCCTTCCCTGAGCCTGGTCTGTAAATGTCCCCAGAGCACACAGAGCTGATGGTGCAGCTCTGGCACCTCAGGGGGCTCTGCCCCCCCRGGCCATGCAGCATCAGCACTGCAGTGCCCTGGGGTGGGCACAGGTACCAAACTTCCAGGGCAGAGCATGGATGGATGCCTGTCTCCTCCCATGGCCTCCTACCTCCAAGGACCCTGGCATAACCTTTTCCCCCACTTGTGCACAGCAATGGGGATGTGACCTGCTCCGTGGGACACCCCTGGCTGCTATGGCCCTCACTGGATGTGGCTTCAGCAAGGGTGGCTTCTGTGGCTCCAGAGCACGGGCCCGATGGAACTGGGGTCTGTATGGCAGGGCACAGGCACAGCCCACCCCAGGGGCACAGACAGAACCCAGCCATGCCCTGTGACCAGGACATCTCCAGGGGGAAGGACAGGTTTTGGGGGTCAATATGTGTGATGGTGACCTCAGTGGGGGCAGTTTGGAAACCCCCAGCCCGGCTGGGGYTTGGAGAAGGGAGTGCTGTGGCACGGGCACAGGATCCCCCGCCCTCATTTGCATGTGTGCAAAGCAGGGAATTTTCCATCAGCAAGCAGCACRAATTTCTGCACGGTGACCTTTGTCCCCACCCAGGCTCGGAGCCCACGGCAGCTGACAAATGTCACCGTGGTGCCCTGCTCCCCCTGGAGCTGTGGGCAGCCAGGGGACTGCCTCTGCCCCCACACTGGCACTGCCAGCTCAGTGCAAAACAAGCAGGACCCCCCAGATGTCCCCCAGCGAGGACAGGGACTTCTGGCCCCCAGGCACCTCTGGGCATCAGTGGGGGCCCCAGTCCCCCCTGCCCACCCTGGTGCCAGCCCTTGGAGCTGCCCCGGCCCCACAGGAAGGGCTGAGCTGTGGCACAGGCTCTGAGGAGTCTGATGATGGACAAGCATTGCTGGTGTTCCTCAGCACATCACAAGCCCTGGCTGCTGTGCTCAGGTGCTGCCCGTGGCTGCAGGATGGGCAGTGTCGGGTCAGGATGGGGAGGGTGAAGGGTCTGTTGGAGGGCAAGGAGTGGGGCAACAGGAACAGGCCACTCAGGAGATGAAGGATATGGGTTAGAGGTCTCTGAACAGAACCCCTGCAGCTGGGGCACCTGTGGTCACCACCCCCAAGGAGCTGGCAGCCACTGCAGCCAGGGCTGCCGGGGCACACGGAGCCCCTGGACGCACCTCAGCCTCTCCCAAAGCTCCTGGCTCCGTCTGGGCACAGACCCTCGGGAGCTGTGACACTGCTCCAGCCGTGAAGCCCCGCAGCCTTTGGAGGTGTCCCTTGCCCTGGGGAGCAGCACACAAAGCACGGACTGCACACACACCCCCTCCCCCCGCTCAGCGTCCCRAGGAAACACAACCCGCAGAATTCCTGGGAAGCGCAAATCACCTTGACTTTTGCTCAGAGCCCTGGATATGTGGGGCAGAGCACGGCTGGGCAGCAGCGCCGTGCGTGGCTCAGGGCTCCGTGCCTCTGGCAGCAGGYTGCTTTGCACAGGTGCTTCCCCAGCAGCGCTGCCTTGGCCGCCAGGCGCAGCCACAGCCCCAGATCCGCTCACACCGAACGGCAGCCCCAGCACAAGGCAGCCCGCCCTGRCTCTGTGCTCTCAGAGCTCCCCCAGACCCTTCCCGTGTTTCTCAGTGTGCCCCATGGCCAGAGGGGCTTGGACTCCCATGGCTGCAGGAGCTGCAGGGTTCACTGAGAGCAGGCAGGGATGCTAAAGCACCCTGGGAGTGGTGCTAGAGACGGGGAATGAGTGCATCACCTTCAGTGGGATGGCTCCAGGGCTTGGGGGAGCTGCTGCAGCACCCCCCGAGCAGCTCTCACCCAAGCTCCACACAGCACTGGAGCCCCTGGGCGGTGTGTGATGGCCAGAGTGGGGACACAGCAGCAAGGGAACAGGAGGGTTACCCCCAGCAGGGAAAAAGGAAGGAGCCAGAGGGACTGAATTGGCGCAAATGGAGAAGCCGAATACTCATCCCAAAAGAAAGGTAGTGGACTTGAAGGTGGTTTATTTTCTACACTTAGGAGTGTATTTGCTCCATTCACATTTTTGTGTTTATCATTTTCCCCTGACATTTACAGGGAACTTAGAGGTAAATCACCAAGGGGAGTCCACCAGAGGGGAGAGCTCMCGGCCTCTCCCAATGCCCTTCAGCTGCTTGCAGACCATTGCTTGTTGAACTCCACGTGAAAATATTGCCTCTGCCCCAAGCTGGCCTTGCTGTGGGTTCTCAGTTCCTCTGGRAAAACAACGTGCAGCCCCTGCTCAGAGCTGAGAGCACTTCCCTGCACAGCCATGCCAGCCACCCACGGAGTGCCTGCGTGTCCCGGGGCTGTTCCYTGCGAGGCAGCCCTGGGAATTCACCTCCTGCTGTGGCTCGAGGAAAATCCCACTGTCGTTTTGGTTTTACTGCTGTACAGTGGGTTTGAGTGTTCCTGTGGTGCTTTACACCAGTGACTCCTGGGAAACCCCTCCTGGGAGCAGGGCTGGGATCCCGCAGGGGCTGTGAGCTCACCCCGGCAGCTCTGGCAGCAGGGAGCTCAGTGCAGTGTGGCACGGCCAGAGGGGAGCAGCTTTTCATTATTTCCAGGGAGCAGGGCAGGAGGAACTGCAGATCCCGAACCTGTCCTGGCTCCTGGCTGGCACCGTGGGGTGCAGCTCAAACACTRAGGCTGCTTCACTCCCCAAACCCCCAACTTCCACTGCACATCCCTGCTGTCACTGAGCCCCAGCAGCTCCTGGAGCAGTGACACACACTGCGAGTGGAGTGGATGAGTTTCTGTGGCTCCCTCCTTGCCTGTGCAGGAGGCTCCTGTGTTCCCCTCCCACGTTCCACCATCACCCCTGGAGGAGCCTGGCAGGGGTGAGATCAGTGCCATGGGGACACTGCTGGAAGCCCCCATTGTGAGGGGGACAGGCTCAGCTTTGTCACACGGGGCTGGCACAGACGTGGGGCTGGGAGTGCCACAAAATCCCAGGGCAGTTTAATCGCTGAGGACAAACTGACAGCAAGCCTGGGGGTCTCCTCAGCGGTGCCCACTGCCCGCAGCCCCTCCAGCAGAGCCTGAGCCCCGGGTTACCTGCGGCACTCCGTGTTTACTGTGTCCCCTCCCTGCCCTCTCGCTCCTTTCCTGGGCAAACAGGCGTGKACCAGCCCGGTTATTGCCTTCTCCCGCAGCAGGGCTGTTTGCTGGAAACAAAAGGGAGCGTTTTCCTCCTCCCACGGGGTATTTGTGCCTCACGTGCCCTGGCTCTCTCCAGCAGGAGAGGTGCCATGGGATGAGGGGCTCACGCAGGAGCAGGAGGTGTGGGGGGGTCTAGAGCAGTGTGCCCTGCCACCTCTGCCCTGTGCTGTCACASAGAGCTCCTGGCAGCGCTGGCAGCTCACCAAAGGCTGCCTGAAGCCTCRTGGGGTCTGACACTGATGCTGATTTAAGAAACAAAGATGTTTTCATTACCAGAGCAGGGCTGAAAGGGTCTGAGCCCTGCAGGGCACTGGGAGAGCAGAGCTACCTCAGTTGGGATAAGGGACGTGCTCCTGCCGAGGGCAGAGCAGCTGGGTGGCTCTGGCATCCCCAGAGCTCGGTGGGAGGGTGCTCTGTAACATGATGGCCACACGAAGRGGAGCCTGAGGTCATGGACAAGAGCCTCAGGGACAAGGTGACGGGTGCCACACGCCGTGGGGGATGGGGCAGCTTGTCCTGCTGCCCTGCCAGCCTGAGGCAAACAGCTCAGCAAAGTCACCTCCTGGCAGGGATGCTCCTCATCCCGCACACAGGCAGCCCCACATGCCCTCAGGTGAGCCATCCCACAGCCCATCCCACTGTCTGTCTCAGCACACTGGCAGGCACTGCTGCCTCAGTGCTGCCCAGGCTTTCAGGCTTTTTCCATCTTAGCCATTTTTCTGGGCTTGGATTGGAACAAATGGCACGGAGAAAGTTCCTTTCCCCCAGAAACTCCCGAGTCAGTGAGCAGTGGTAGAGAGAGCACGCACAGCTCACCCCACTGGGCTCCTCCACGAGGGAGATGCTGGAGCAGGAGAACACAGGGGAGTCCTGCAGAGGCAAGGAGGGGCTCTGAGGAACTCATSAGAGAGACTGGGGGTCCCAACTGTGCCCACCCACTCCCCCTGGTGCTTTGGTGCTGGTGCCCTCATTGTCCTCCCCAGCAGTGGGATCAGCCTCGTGTCCCTGTTCCACCACCCCCAGCACCTGGGGAGCCCTGGGGGTACCTGGGCATGGGGTGAAAGAGATTCTCAGGTGGTTTTACATCTGCCCTTGCCCACAGCAGAGCTGTCCTGTCCCAGAGGAACAGCTTTGAGAGCCTCAGAGGGGGGCAGTCAGTTGGTCCTGACCCATGTCCTCCTCTGTCAGTGTTTGGAATGTGTCACTGGGGGTGTCCCTGTGGGCCAGGCAGTGSGGGGATGTCAGCAGTGCATGAATTTKATGCAGACTTGTCCAAAACACAAAGGGCTGAATGAAATATCTGGAAGGGGAGATGTAGGAAAAAAACATCTCCTGAGTCCCAGTGGAATATTTGGAGTCTGGTGAGGCACCTCCCAGGAGACATCTGCAAAACACACACTCATCTCCCAGGAAACAGTCCCACCCCTCYGTGAATTCAGGCTGGAGGAGATAAATGTGCCATTCCCAAACWGTGTCCAGGGCTGCTGACCCTCACTTCGGTGCCAGCCAGGGACCCTCCCTGCCTGGGAGCTTCTGGAAACAGAAGAGGAGGATCTCAAAGAGGCAGCTTGGACAGCGATTCCATGGGTTTCTGAGCCAGCCTGAGGTCACTGCTGTGCCACTGAAGTGTCACCTTGCCCCAGTGAACTCTGCTGTTGTCTCCAGGCAGCTCCGTGACAACGCCTGGCCCTTGTGCAACGGCCGCGAAAYGAAACTAAAAATAGCAGCAGCTCCTCACAGAACACCTGGCTGCCAGCACCTGCCAGGAGCTGCGCTCCAAGGGCTCCCTCCTCCGAGCTGATGTGGCACTGAGGGAACACCTCAGCCTGCTCCTCTCCTGCCCCGAGCCCTGCCTGGCCTCTGCCCATCCCCTGCTCAGCATCTGCGGCAGGGTGGGAGGGGACTGGAGGATGCTGGGGGATGCTGGGGGATGTTGGGTGGGTGCTGGGGGATGTTAGATGGATGCTGATGGATGTTGGGGGATGCTGATGGATGTTAGGTGGATGCTGGGGGATGTTAGGGTGCTGCTGGAGATTTTGGGGGGAAGTTGGGGGATGTTGGAGGATGTTCAGGGATGGTGGGGGCTGCCAAGCTGCCCATGCTGGCCCCTGGCACAGYGTGGTTTTTGCCCAAGCCTTGCCAAGGTGCAGTGTCATCACTCCCTGAGCCTCATGTGGGAGCTGATGCCACCACCTCTCCTGCCTGACCTTTGCAGAGGAGCTGGGGGCAGCACTGGGGGTTCTCTGAGGAGCAAGTTCAAGTTGTTCATCCCTCAGCTAAGCTGACTTCATGCTTGGCTGGCCCAGCTGCCCATGCCCTGACCCTGCTGGCACCCCCACCCCTGGGCACAGCACTGTGCCCCATTCAAACCCTACACAGTTCAGCCCTTTTTTTTCCCCTCTAAGGAAGATACTTGGCTCATTTTAGGTGTAGGGCAGTGGATCAAGGCCAGAGCAGCCATGAACCCTGAGGATGTCACATGAACTTCTACAGATTCCCTGGAGTCCCTGCAGCCAGAGCACCTGAAGCTCACAGGAGTCCTGTGGGATCCTTGGGCTGGCAGTGAGCTCAGGCTGAGCTGTTCTTCCTCTGTTGCAGTCAGGCTCTCCCACCACCAGGCCAGTGACCCCTTCGAGGCAGCAGTGTCCCCCTCACGCAGACCAGACCTCGAGCATTGCCCCTGTCTGCTCCTGTGGAACCCAGCAAGAGCCAAAAGCCTCCTTTTCTCATGGAGAAATTCCAAATGCTGCTGAAGACTCAGAGCATTACTGCGAGTCAGGGAGCAGCACCTGGCTGCAGCAGCAGTGTGAGAAGGGAGAAACCCTGGGCACACACACTCAGGAACAGCTCAGAGCAGGAGGGGTGAAGGGTTTGTGCTTCACTGAGCCCATYGATTTGGGAGCCTCACTCCTTCTTCCTCCCCCCCAGCTCAGAGTTTCTGCCAGCCCAGCTGTGGTGGCCAAGCACCAAGTGCCAGCTGAGCACAATGTGACTTTGAGTAGAGCAGGGGCCATCCCACCACCAAAACACCTGTCAGAAATGTCCTGCATCCCACCATAAACCCCCTGTCAGAAATGTCCTGCATCCCACCATAACCTCTGTGAGCAACACCCTGCATCTCACCATAAACCCCTGCCAGCATTGTCCTGCATCCCACCACTGGAACCCATGTCAGAAATGTCCTACATCCCACCATAACCCCCTGTCAGCAGTGTCCTGCATCCCACGCCTGGAGCCCCTGCCAGCAGTGTCCTACATCTCACCATAACCCCATGTCAGCAATGTCCTACATCCCACCATAAACCCCTGCCAGCAACACCCTGCATCTCACCATAAACCCCATGTCAGCAGTGTCCTGAATCCCACCCCTGGAGCCCCTGTCAGAAATGTCCTACATCCCACTGTAACCTCCTGTGAGCAACACCCTGCATCCCACCATAACCCCCTGTCAGAAATGTCCTACATCCCACCATAACCCCATGTCAGCAGTGTCCTACATCCCACCCCTGGAGCCCCTGGCAGCAGTGTCCTGCCCATGGGGCACACACTGCCCTGGAAGGAGCAGGCTCTGATTGCCAGGGCTCTGCCTGCTCTGGCCTCGGTGCCATTGTCTGTGCCAGTTCCCAGGGACACAGCAGGAGGCCCCTGTGCCACCCCCAGTGCTCTGGATGCCAGCCCATTGTCCCTGCTGGCCCGAGCAGGGCTGGGCAGTGCCAGACACACGTGGCAGTGGGGACCCAGGGTGGGAGAGGCTGGGGTTTGCTGGCTGCCAGGGTTGAGGTGTCCTTGGGCAGGATGGGGACACACTCCTGGAGTTCCCCTGGTGTGGGGCAGCTCTGCAGCCCCAAGCCTGGCACACATCCACCCCCAGGCTGTCTGTGTGACAGGGCATGTCCCCAAAGGGAACCCCATGGCCTTCCAGTCCCACGGGCTGAGAAAGAGGTGACAGTGCAGGGAGGGATAAGAGGCAGGGGAGCTGGAGTCGAGGACAGAGGAGAGGAGGTGGATTTGGGGATAGGAGGGGGAAACAGGGTAAAACGATGGGTGTGGGAGAGAGCTTATGGGTCTGGGGAGGAGTCCCAGATACACAGATCAGGCACCCCAGATCTGTTCAAACCACTGTCCTGAAGGGAAGTCAGGAGGAAAAGCAGCAACAAACCTTGGGAGAACCGGGCCAGTAGATCTGACCCCACATTGAGGCAGGAAGCATCAGCTGCAGTCACCAGTCCTTCCTCCTGCCAAGGGCAGCCCCCATTCCCAGGGAGGTGCTCTGAGGCTGTGCTGAGTCCAGGCTGAGTGTGCAGGGCAGGTGCCACATCGTGCCCAGGGCCAGATGTGCCACACGAGGCCCAGGGCTGGACCTCAGCCTCCTGAGAGCCCCCTGCTCCAGGGAGAGAGTGGAATATCTGCCATGGGMAAAGCTGAGCTTGGCAGGCCATGGCCAGTGCCAAACTGCGGGCATCCCTCCCCTGGCTTGTTCTCAGGGGATCGTGGAGGATGCTTGGGGCTGTTGTAAAATATTGGAGAATCTTGGGGGACATTGGGGCTGCTGAGGGAAGCTGGAGGTGTTGGGGGATCCTGGGTGATGCTGGGGGATGTTGAGGGATGGTGGGGGGTTCTAGAGGGGATGCTGAAGGGATGTTTGGGGATATTGGAGGATTTTTTTGGGATGCTGGGGTGATATTGGGGAGTGCTTGGGGATGCTGGGGGATTTATGGGGATGCTGGGGAGACGTTTGAGGATGTTTGGGGGATGCTGTGGGATGTTGGGGTGATGCTGGGGATGTTTGAGGATGTTTGAGAGATGCTGCAGGATGTTGAGGGGTTGTTTGGGGATGTTGGGAGGAAGCCGAGGGGATGTTGAGGGGGTGTTCAGGGATGTTGAGGGGTTGTTCAGGGATGTTGAGGGGTTGTTCAGGGATGTTGGGGGGAAGCCGGGGGGATGTTGAGGGGGTGTTCGGGGATGTTGAGGGGATGTTCGGGGATGTTGAGGCAGTGCCGGAGGTGTTGGGGGGTGTGGGCCTGCCCAGTCTGGCCGCTGTCCCATCCCCGGGCGGTGGGTGACCAGCAGAGGGCTCGGCTCCCCTCCAGCTCCGCTTTATCCCGGCCAGCGCTGCGCTGGCGCCCAGAGCCGCGGCCGGAGCCGGAGCGAGCGGCGGTGCCCGGACTCAGCTCCCGAGCGGCCCCGGGGGCTGCGGGGACATCGCGGGGGCACGATGCCTTCGCCACCGCTGCTGCTGCTGTTCGTGCTGCTGCTGCCGGGGGCCGCGGGGATGCGAGGCACGGCCGGGACCGGCAGGACCCTGCCCACGCCTGCCCGGGACATCGCGGAGGGGCAGGAGGGGAGGSAGAGGCTGCGCCGGGGCACGGAGGAGGACTCCAAGTCGGTGCAGCAGTACGTGCCGGGGGTGCGGGTGGAGTTCCCCCGGCCCCTCAACTCCGGCAGCCTGCASCCCACCAGGGCCCTGCTGCCGTCCAGCACCGACCCTTCGGAGCAGCAGCCGGGGGTCCCCACGGACAGGGACAGGGCAGAGCCCCGAGCCAACCTCACCACCGTGTCCGACAAGCGGCTGCAAATCCACAACCCCCTGTACCCGGTGACAGAGAGCTCGTACAGCGCCTACGCCGTCATGTTCCTGTCCCTGATCGTSTTCACGGTGGGGATCATCGGGAACCTCTCGGTGATGTGCATCGTGTGGCACAACTACTACATGAAGAGCGCCTGGAACTCCATCCTGGCCAGCCTGGCTTTCTGGGACTTCCTCATCCTCTTCTTCTGCCTGCCCGTGGTCATCTTCAACGAGATCACCAAGAAGCGGCTGCTGGGGGACATTTCCTGTCGCATTGTGCCCTTCATGGAGGTAAGGGGCTGCACAGCTCCCCGAGGGATCAAGGACTCTGCTCCTCTCTGCCCTCTTGCTCCGGGGCAGTCCTTGGTGCTGGTGGCCTGGCACAAGGGCTGTGTGCCAGAGACCCCCTCGGTGGGGCACGGCCAGGAGTTGAGGGACAGTCCCCACTGAGACCTTCCCTCTCTCCCAGGCCATTCCTCAGGCTCTGCTGCCAGGGCTGGGAAAAGCCCATTAGACCCTTGTCCAGCCAGCACAGGGACTTCTGTCAGCAGGGTCCCCCCATTTGTCTGTCCCTGTCCCAACCCCAAAGCCTGAGGGCTCAGCCCTGCTGTGTGCTGGCCCAAAAACTGGCCACTGTGGGCTGCTGAGGATGGTCCAGGAGCAGGGGGCTGCAGGAGGACAGTGCTGGTCAGCACTGGAATGGGACAGCCCAGGAATTAGCTCTGGAAGCCTGGGATCTATGTTTGTCCTCAAACCTCATGTGTGACAGGTTGGCCACACTCAGGGAGAGCCAGAGGGACTGTGGTGACAGGGGATGGCAGAATGAGCAAAATTGCCCCAGAGGGCAGGATTTGGGCTGATGCTGCTGTTGTGCTGGAAACCAGCCCTGTGTGCTCATCTCCCATCCTCGAGGGAACCCTGGGGTCCAGCTGTGCCTCGAGGGAGCCCTGGGGTCCAGCTGTGCCCCTCCGTGCCCTGGTGGGACACACAGACCAAGGCTGCATGTTCTCTGTGGTCAGTGCCCCGTTTGTCAAAGGGTGCAAACACCTGGAGAGCTCAGAGACAGTCAGATCRCTGAAAACCCTCTCAGGCTTGGTCACACCAGACAGGGTTCAGAAGCTGCGCCTCCCAGTGAGCATCCACCCGTGTTCAGGGCTGCTCTGTGCCCTGCTGGTGCCAGAACAGCCACCTGTGACAGTCACCTGTCACCTGTCCCTGGCTGTGCACAGCCCTGTCAGCTCCAGCAGTGCCCTGGATGCTCTGGGTGATGGAGTGGGGTGTCCCACTGAGCACAGCCCCAACCCTGCCCAGCACAGCCCAGCACAGGGATGTGGTGTTGGCTGGGGGAGCCCTGCAGACCCCCCTGCTGCCCTGAGTCCCTGCCCAGCAGGCAAGAGCTGCTCCTTTSCAGAGGTGTCCCACCCCATCTTCTCACTAACTGGAGTGTTTGCCCCATCCCTGTCCTCCACCTCAGGCTTCCAACACTCAGAGAGGGGCAGGAATTGCCCMAAGCTGGCTCAGTGCCCAGGGAAGGATGGGAAGGGAAGGGTGATGTCCCCAAAACAGAGCCTGTCTCGAGGAGGATCTGAGGRAGATGTGCTGCTCTGGGCTCCCTGTCCCCTGGGGGTGGCACCACCACGTACAGGGATTCAGCAGCACCAGGGTGCCCTGGGACAGTGTGGGCCCAGAGGAGCCAGGAGGGGACAGGAATGGTGGCATGGAGGGAACAGGAATGGTGGGATGTTGGTGCTGCACAAGGACGAGCGTGTCACAGGCTGGGAAGCCGAGTCCTGGTGTGGGGGCTGCTCCTGCTCTGCCCCCCAGCACCAGCCCTGCACTGCCCTCCTGCCCCCCAAAGCAAGGGCAGAAAGGGGCTCCAGGGCTTCAGGGAGCCTGGGTGGGAGCCACAGGCAGGCCAGAGCCAAATCCCCAGCAAAGACTCAGCTATGAGAGGGGAACTGTCTGGAGGCCAGGGGTTTGTGTCTGTGGGATTGTGGCTCAGGCCACAGGAAGCAGATCTGGCCTCTGGAGCTGCTCAGTGCTCTGGCACAGAGCCACGTTCTGGGAGCAGAGCTGGTGACAGGGGCCAGGCTGTGTGCAGGGATGTGCTGCACTGACTGATGCCACCAGCTACRTCCCCACCAGGGCACTGGGGATGGGTGCTCTGCTGGGTGCTCTGCAGGACCAAGGGCACCAGGAGAGAGGGAAGAGCCTGTGGAAGGGTGCAGGGGGAGGAGGCAGCAGCACAGCAGTGCTGAGGGCTGCAGGTGCCAGCCAGGGACCAGGCCCAGTGTGCTGGGTGCTGGCTGTGGGGCAGAGCAGGCTGCTGAGTGCCCAGCCTGGCTCTGGGCTTTGGGCAGAGGAGCTGGGACGTGCTGGGAGGTGGTGCTGGGTGCAGGATGCTGGTGCTGGGCTGGTGTCCTGATTCTGTGTCTGRGGAGATGCTGCTGTGCATAAGCGAGTGATGCTGGCATCGCTCTGGTCATCAGCTGCTGGAGAGACCAGCCCAGGGCCAAGGAAAAGGCTGGGGGGGTCAGGGGGGGCAGTGTTCCGGGCTGTTCCCCACGCACCACGTGGAGCCCTGGGAGGTTTCCTGAGTGCTGGGAAGGTCTTTCAGCACAGGGTGATGTTTGATGGCTTCGTGAGGCCAGGAATGGCCACAGCACTGGGACACCAGCATGTGACACTGCCATCATCTTGGCCAAGGGCTGTGGGACTTGGCTCCCAGCTCTGGGGCTGGGACTGGGAATGCTGGTCAGTGCCTGGCCAGCCTTCCCAGAGCCACAGCGGTTCCTCTCTCTCCCTTGGCCTCCTCCTCTGGCAAAAGAGGATGTTTTTCTTGCTATTCTCAATGCAGCGGAAATTGCCCCAAGCTGATTTGGGACAAGAGCGCCTTCAACTCACTTGGCCTGTCCAGGCAGGCCTTGGGAACCCTGGGAAGGTGCTGGTGGGTGTGATGGTCCCTGCTTCTCCTCTGCAAGAGCCAKCCAGAATAGAGGAAGAGCCTGAAGGACAATCCTGCTGTTCCCACCTTGGCTGGATGGACAGACAGACATCCAGCTAAACTGCTCCCTTCTGCAGAAAAGGGGGCTGGGCAGGGACTGCAGGGTCAGGGGACATTTGTATCCTTTCAGGAGTCACAGAAAAGTGGCTCTAAACCCTGGGATGCAGCCACAMGCTGCCTTTGAAGGAGGGGTTGTGGTCTTAGGTGTCATGGGGCTTTGCCACAAGCCTGGTAGAGCCAAGCCCCCTGCGATGTCCCTGCAGCAGGGCCCACCTGTTGTGCCTCCTCCCTCCCCAGGTATCGTCCCTGGGAGTCACCACCTTCAGCCTGTGTGCGCTGGGCATCGACCGGTTCCACGCGGCCACCAGCCCGCAGGCCAGCACGCGGCCCATCGAGCAGTGCCAGTCCATCATCGCCAAGCTGGCCGTCATCTGGGTGGGCTCCATGACGCTGGCRGTGCCGGAGGTGCTGCTCTGGCAGCTGGCGCAGGACACGTCGCCCGTGTCGGGCGGCGTGAGCGAGTTCTGCGCCATGAAGCCCTCGTCCAACCTGCCCGAGTCCATCTACTCGCTGGTGCTCACCTACCAGAACGCCCGCATGTGGTGGTACTTCGGCTGCTACTTCTGCCTGCCCGTGCTGTTCACCGTCAGCTGCCAGCTGGTGACGCGCCGCATCCGCGGCACCCAGAAGAAGGGCGAGTGCCGGGGCGCCAAGCACGGCCAGTGTGAGGGGCACCTGAACTGCACCATCATCGCCCTGACCRTCATCTACGGGCTCTGCACCACCCCCGAGAACGTCTGCAACATCGTGGCGGCCTACATGTCCCCCGACATGTCCAAGCAGACCTTGGATCTGCTCAACCTCATCAACCAGTTCTTCCTGTTCTTCAAGTGCTCGGTGACGCCCGTCCTGCTCCTGTGCCTGTGCCGTCCCCTGGGCCAGGCCTTCATGGACTGCTGCTGCTGCTGCTGCGAGGGCTGCGGCCCCGACGCCGGCTCCAGCGAGAGCAGTGCCGACAGCAAGCTCAAAACGGAGATGTCCTCCTCCATCTTCTTCGACAAGCCCCGGGAGACWCCCCCGCCCCTCCTGGCCCTTGGCACCCCATGCTAAGTGCCACTGGGGAGCCGTAGCGATCGTTTCACCACCTCCTCCCAAGACCAAACGTTGTTTTGCCATTAGTACTCATGTCTGGATGTGGAGCAAGCAGAAAGAGACAGCTCAGGAGGCTGCACCGTGGGCTTCAAACCCAGCATTGGGCAGGTGGGGCTTGAAATCCCAGTCCCCGTGGCTACACTGGTGACCCTCTTGCCTCTGCCCAAAGGTCAGYGAGGACAGCAGCACCCTCCCGTGCCAGCTGCCTGGCTGGGCTCCRTGGGCAGATGCTGCTCTGGAGATGGCGTTGTGCTGGAAAGGTCTTACCTGAAACCACAGAGGCTGGCCATGATGGCTCACAGAGGACACAGCAAACACAAACTGCCCTCTTCCTGTCCCCTCCCCTCCTGGCAGCCCCTCCACAAGAGGAGAAGGTCCAACTGGCCGTATCCCACGGATTCAAGCCATGCCCTGTATGAGCTCAATAAACCAGTAACCTAGAGCACGTCGTGCTTGCAGCCACTGGCACTGCTGGGCTGAGCTCTGGGAGCCCCTTCCCTAAGCCTGGGGGGCTCTGGGGTGGGCAGGGGTAGCTGGGGGGCAGGAGGGCAGGGAAGCAGCTGTGCCAGAGTGGGCAGCAGTGGCAGCAATGAGGAGAGATGGGGAAAGGCCCCCAGCCCTGTTGCTCCCTCCCGCTGGGGTGATGCTGAGYAATGCCTGTGAGAGGGTGCCCTCTGAAGTGTTGGGTTTGGGGTGATTTGTAGGACTTGAACTGGTCTCAGTAAAGCCCAGGCAGCCCAGGACAGGRCTGAGGTACCCCCCAGCCTGCTGCTGCCCTTTGCACAACCAAGGTGCTGCTGCTGCACAGTGCTGGGGGGCTGTGCACTACTGGAGGAAAATGCAGGACCACCACCCCCAGCACCCCTTGGGCTGAGAGCATCTCACCCAAACTGCCCCACAGGGCTCCTGGCCCTCACCCACGGGCCCACTGCAGGGACAGCATTGTCCCAGGAGGACGGCTTCAAGGCATCAGGGTTTCCAAGCCCACATGCACCCCCTGCCCATGGCCCCTGCAGGGGCAGGGGGGTCAGGGAGCAGGGGGGTCAGGGAGCAGGGGGGTCAGGGAGCAGGCAGGAGGGAGCTGCTGAGGGCAGGCTGGCCAGGGCAGCCCGTGCACCGGAGCTGTGAGAGCTCCTTGTCCCCAGGGCTGGCAGCAGCCCCAGCCCCCGGGATGCCGGGCCGAGGGAGGCGGTTGCCAGGGGCAGTGAAAGGCAGGGGCTCACTGCGGGCTTTGTGCGCGACACCCACCGGGCTCCGTGCGCGCTCCGCGCTCGCAGGATCGTTTCCAGGGAAACAAAAGCCCCAGTTTTCTTTCCAGAGCACAAAACTGGGTTTTTCCTTTCATCCTCCTCCCGCCCAGCCCCGTGCTGGGCCCCACGGTTTGGGAGMAGAGGGGTCTCATCTTGGCACAGGGATGCAGGGGGGTTCAGAGCCCAGGCCGTACCTTCAGCCCCGTGTCCCCACGGGGTGAGCGGGGTCCCTGTCAGGGTTTGGTGGCTGGGGGGGGATGGGGGAGGGCATCTCTCATGTGCCTGGTCCACACTGCTCCGTCCTGAGCCTGGGCCAAGGGCGAACAAAGCCAGGCTTGTGCTGTGGCCCCGCGGGGCTGCACGCGTGGGGAGGGGCAGGGGGTGCAGGCAGAGCACCCCACGGGCTGCTGCTCCCACCCGGCAAGCACAGGGCAGSGGCCACCACGGGGACGGGGCACGGTGGGACCCCAGCAGCAATGGGCACAGCCTGCAATGGGCACAGGGAAGGAGGCACCCTCCAAAGGACACAGGGCAGGGGGGCCCTGCAGCAGCGGGCACAGCCCCCAGGAGCGAGCAGGGAGAGGGGGCAGGAGCTCTGCAGCCCACCCAAAYCCTGCAGGGCTCTGCAGCAGTTCTGGGACACAACTGGGACACAGAATGGTCCAGCAGCAATGATGACCACGGATGGAGTGTCTGAACTTGTCATGGCACCCAGGCCAAGGAAACAAGACATCTGGAACCATCAGAGGTGGCTCCAGCACCTCTTGGGTGAGCATGACCACACAGGTGCCCGGTGCTACCCAGGGATCTCCCTCCCAGGCAGGGCCCCAAGGGATGGGTGGCAGAGATGGTGAGGAAGTAACGTGACTGCAACCACACCCGCAACGCAAAATTGTTAATTTATTATTAGGAGGCAAAAAAATTGTACAGTTACAAGAATCATTTCCCAACAGAGGTCAAATCTGAGTCAAAATATCTCTTACAAAAAAAAAAAAAAAAAAAAAAGAAAGAAAAAAAAAAAAACAAAAACACCTTACAAAAAAAAAAAAAAAAAAAAAAAAAAAAAAAAAAAAAAAAAAAAAAAAAAAAAAAAAAAAAAAAAAAAAAAAAAAAACAGGGGGGCAACAACACTTTACAAGTCATTAAATTAAAAAAAAMCAACAAAAAGAAACCTCTCTTTGTGCAATTCTGCAAAAACAAGAACAGAAGGTACATCCCTGGCCTGACGCCCTGGAGCTGAGTGGGAAGAGGCTGAGAGGGGCCCTGCAGCCCCCCAGCCATCCCCACCTTATGCCCCAGCCCTGCACTGGGACTGACAGCTGCCTCCCTCTGCACACCCACCCTCCAGTGCCAGCCCAGTCCCCCCAAACTGACCCCAAACAACCTGGCCAGGCCCCCAGGCTGCACCTCAGAGCCCCAGCCCATGGCACAGACATGGCACAGACAGGGACAGCCTTTCCCACCCCACAGGACTCTCACAGTCCTCCTTCCTCTGCAGACACAGGCCTGACCGTGGTCCCCACAAGCTCTGCTGCCCCACGGCTCCCGTGCCTCCAGCCAGGACAGCAGTGCAGGGGTGGCATGGGGAGCAGGGGATGGGGAGCAGGGCATGGGGAGCAGGCACAGGGAGCAGAGCACAGGGAGCAGGAATGTGGTGCAAGCACGGGGAGCAGGGGATGGGGAGCAGGCACAGGGCACAACCCCTGGCTCTGGTGTGCAGCACTGAGGGTGCACAGGTGCTCTGAGTGTCTCCAGGTGCCTCCATAGGTCCCTCCCTCCCTGGCATCCCAAGGGATGTCCCTGCCCAGGGCAGAGCCAGCAGCCCCAGCCAGGCACAGGCGATGCCACTTGGCATGTGAGGAGCCAGCACAGCTGTCCTGGCAGGTTCCATGGGGCCAGGTGGGAGGCAGGTGCCAGCCCCATGCTCCCSCAGGGGCTGCTGGCATTGCTGGGCCCCCAGCACTGGCACCAGTGCCCCAGATCATCCCCCCAGCAGCCAGGCTGGGCAGTGGGCAGGATTCGGCCCAGGCACAAGAGCAGGGAACATGTGGGGCAGGGGGACAAGTGGCCCTGGGCCCCAAAGAGGGSTTGGGGAAGTGGAGGCAGTAGGGGGAAGCTGATGGGAGTGGCTTGTGGCTAATGCCTGTCCCCCAGAGGAGTGAGGAGCCTGCAGGTGGCATTGGTGCCCTCCTCCTGCCAAGCCCGAGGCAGGCAGGGCTAGGTGGGCACCCCGAACACCCCCAGGGTGGTCTCTGCCTGGAGGCAGCAGCAGGACACCCAGGGAAGGGAAGAGGGAGCCCCAGGGGACCTACCTGCAGCTGGCACAGCCCCATCCCCAAGGGCTGCCTTCTGCTACCACCCTCCTCCTCCTCCCAGCACTGACCCTTGGCTGGCCTTGGGGAGCCCCAGCTTTCCTACTGCTCACAGGGCCCAATTTAGTAACAGCACTATCCCTTAAATTAAAAAATTAAAATATATATACATATATATATACTGTATACACAGACAACAACAGAACAGTGCCAAAATGGAGGAAGAGAGGGGGGAGGAGAGGAGAGGGGGAGAGGAGGGCAGTCAGACATCTTCTTTACAATAAAAACAAGGACTCTGCCCCAATGTGAGCAGAGTCTGGGGTCCCCTAAAAATACCCATCTAGAGAGAGAGCTGGAGGGACAGAGCAGGAGAGAGGGGCACGGGTTTGTACAATGGCATCTTCAATCCGAGCCAGGCCCGCGGGACCTCAGCTTCGCCGGGACTTCGAGTGCTGGATAAGCCACTGTAGGGTGATGTCTGCAGAGGCAAGGGGACACTTASAGCCTCTGTCTCTGGCTGTCACCTCCCCCTGTACCTGGGCTGCCCCCCATGCCCATTGTGACCCCGGCCCACAGCACTCACCAATGTTGTCCTTTTCTTTGCAGGAGATGGAATAGCAACAGATCTCTCGGTCCTGGATGGCAGAGAGGTTCCTGTGGGAAGGGAGCAAGTGCTGGCTGCAGACTCTGAGCTGTGTGGGGTGGCCATGGGAGACATCCCCAGGCAGCCCCTCAAGGGTCTCTTTGGATTCTGTCTCTGAGGCAGAGCACATTGAAGGGCAGCAGCTCCCCAGGCTCTCCAGGAGGGTCAGGTGAGGGCACCATCCATGCCTGAGGGCCAGGGGTGGTCTGGGGGGTGCTATGGGACAGGGCAGGAGGGACCCAATCCCTCAGAGACCCTGGCCACCAAATTCTAGAGGTTCCCCCCCAGCCCTGCAGAGAGATGGGGCAGGGAGGTTTTGGGAGGGCACAGGGCTGGCAGCATGGGAGCTGCACAGGTGCCCATGGTGCAGAGGTGCTCTGAGAGGTGCCTGAAGGGGAGGAAATGCTGTGAGTCAGTGCAGCATCCCAGATCCCCCCTGTGGARGAGCCCAGTCCCGTGCAACATGATGGAGAGCAGCTGCATCAGGCAGTGCCACGCTGTGCTGGGTCCCCACGCCACCATGTGGCACGTGGGACCCAGCCCTGGCTCTGGTGGCTCCAGCTCATCTCTGTCTCCACAAGGCACCACCTCCAACATCCTCATCTCTGTCAGCCCACCCCAGGCACCACAGTGCCCCCCCAGATGGGTGATTGTGCAGAATGGGGAGGGGTTCACACTGTGTCACACCCCCTGTGCACACTTACATCTTCTCAATGAGCTCCTTCTCATCCAAGGCACCGGGCAGGTCCCGCTTGTTCCCCAGGACGAGGACCTGCAGGGCAGGACAGGGGACACCTGAAGCACCTGGCCACCAGACCAGGCAGGAACCTGCTTGTGACAGCAGACAGCCCTGGCTGCTCCACTAGGATGTCCCAGACAGTGCAACCCCCTTCAGCAGGCAGAGCACTTCAATTAACTGCCTTAATTAGCCTGTACACAGCATCTCCTGTGCACTCCCTACTCCCAGTGTGGAGATGGCCCCACAGCACACCCTCTCTGAAGGGCACCAGCATCTGCTGTGCCACCTAGGACATTCCCAGGAGCCTCTCACTGTCTCTGAGCAAAAAGTCACGTGTAATGGCCAATGCTGACATTATCCAGCAAGAGCAAACTGTGCATGCTGGGCAGAACCCACTCTGCAGGCAGCCAGCCCAAACCAGGATCAGCTGTTTGTGCCATCACTGATCTCTCCTTCGAGGCTCTTGACAGCCACAAAAGCAGTCTCAGATGGTGTAAGGAAAATGAGCACTCGGCAGGACCGGTCTGTCCCTCCGGAGCAGCCATGTGACTGTCACCTGACAGGGGCGGTGCCGAGGCTGAGGCTGCCCCGACTGCACAGGGCAGGATGAGCATCCCCCCCTCCCCATGTCAATCAGGAGGCTTGTTCTCAGAAGAGAGCCTTCAGAGGCCTGCAACTGCAGCTTGCTATGGCAGGAGCTTCATTTAGCTGGCAGCGGACATTTGGGATCCGTGGCAAGATCTTCAGTGAGCTCCTTTCAGAGGGTGCTGATTTGGGAGGGTGCTGCACTGCCCACCTGACACGTACAGTGTGCTGGCACTGTGCCACATCCCACCTCCTGCACATGTCACAGCCCAGCAGCTCCTCCCACAGGAGACAGCACCTTCCTGTCACACCATGAATCAGGTGCAAATCCATGTGAGAGGACAGATTCCAGCTGGGGGCCTGATCTGTGCTCCCTGCCCTAAAGGTCCCTCTCTGTGGCTTGGCCCAGTTCTGACCTAGGCAGTGTCACTGTCCCAGCTGGCTCCCTCAGGAGTGCAGCAGGGAAGAGACAGCTCCAAGAAAGGGGAGCCCCTCCCTGAATCTGCTCTGCAAGCCCTGGCAGTGCCCAGGCTCAGGGCACGAGTGGCTGGGGGCACCACTGAGGCTCACCGGGATGCCCTGGAGCTGTGGCTTGTCCAGCAGGTTGTGCAGCTCGTTCTTAGAGGCCTCTATCTTCTCCTGGTCAGCAGCATCCACCATGTACCTGCAAGGGAARGGACAAACCTGAGCACAGGTGCCCAGGTCTCCAGGCCCTCGTGCTGTGCTGAGGTCTGTGCCACCCCCAAACCTCCTCACTGCCCCCCCTGGGAACTGGGCCAGCACCTGGAGGTGGTTGGTAACAGGATCCTTCCAGCAGGATGCCTCTTGCCAAGGATGGCTGTGGAGCTGAGAGCCCCTCGTGTCTCTGAGGGGAGTGGGGACCACCCCATCCTTGTCTCTGCAGTGTCAGCCTGCTGACAGCAGGGACAGGAGGGGTGAGGGAAGCCCAGGCAGGAGAAGCTGCAGGACACACATCTCCAACATGTGCACATGGCAGTGGCCATGTAAACACCCAGGGCACAGGACAAGCAGAGAAGGCAAGAGAAGCTGAGGATGGAGAGGTGAGGATGGCCCAAGAAGGGGAAGGATCTCCTCATCCCATTGATGATGCCATCTTGGGAGGGRCCACAGAGCACRTGGATGTGAAGCCAGTGGCCACCAATGCTCCTCTGAGCARAAGGGGAGATTTAGGAAAGGATTTTGTTCTTACAGGCCAACGTTTATCCTGCAAAGGATGTCACTGAAGCCAAAACTTGGGTGAGGAASCGATCAAAGCAGCCTTGATTTCAAAGATCAAGAAGCTGGGAGAGAAGGAGTGAGAAACACCAGCTCATCAGGCTTTGGGGAGTTATTTAAAAAYAGGAAAAGAGCTACTAACTACTAAAGTGCTTAACACAGGAAAGTGGGAATGCTGTGCTGAGGATAAAACACCCCCAGGGGCTGCCCCAGCCCTTGTCCTGTTGGGCATGGGCTGGGGGGAGAGCTGAGAGCAAAGGGAAAGGGACCTGACACAGCTCCAGGTGATGAGGGCAGACTGGAGTGTGACCTGGATGCTGACAGGTCCTTTTGTTTCCTGACAAACACATGGACCAAAATTATGACATTATAGAAGGAGGCAGCAAAAGGAGTGAAAAGACAGAGATTTTGTCATTTCTAGCAAAGCTCATTGTAATAAAAAATGTAATAAAAACCCTCTTGCAGGTCCAAGGCCATGTCCCACCACGGTGACAGTCTGCAAAGGCAGGAGCAGACAGCACTGTCCCAACAAGCAGAACAGGCAGTACCACACTCCTCCTCACCTGCCAAAGCTTAGAGTAGGGAAGGGCAGCCCAGCAAGCAGCCCTCCAAATCTCAGGGTATGGTTACTTGGAAAAGATCCCATAAATCTCATTTTCTGACTGGGTTTAAGTAACTCCAGTAGGGTGTCCCAAGATCAGTATTTTCCCTTTGGAACAGGCAACCTGCTTCCCATGAGTGCCCTGCCACCAGCCCTGAGCCTGCACTCCCTGGGATTGCTTTTACTGCACTGTTTGCAAGCAGGGGACACSCAGGGACACTCAGATTTGCTGACTCAGTAGCAGGTGAGACTCCTGCTCTCAGCACAAGATTTATTTGGCAGCACAAACATCCTGACCTGGAAAGCAGCCTCTGGGAGGGGCTGAGCTCCACAAGCGGGTTTGCTCAGCCCCTGTGGTGAGCAGCCAGCACAGAGGATGCACAGGAGCCTGGAAGGGCAAGATCTGAGCAGCAGAGCTGGACTGAGTGAGGCTGGAAGGGAAAAGAAGGGTCTGGCACAGCTGGAAGGACTCTGCTCAAAGCTGATGTAGACATCAGTCCCCAGGGGAAGTATCTGGATAAAAGGAGGCTCAGGGGCACCTTCTCAGTGTTTCCAATTCCCTGACAGGAGGATGGAGCCAGCTGGGGATCGGGCTCTCCTCCCAGGAAACAAGCAACAGGACCAGAGGARATGGCCTCAGTCTGGACCAGGAGAGGTTTRGGTTGGATATTAGGAAAAATTCCTTCCCTAAAAGGCTGGTCAGGCCCTGGCACAGGCTGTTCAGGGCAGAGRTAGAGTCACCATCYCTGGAGGTATTCAAAAACCATCTGGGCACGTAGTCCAGTGATGAATATGGTGGTGTTGGGWTAATGGTTGGACTTAATGATCTTAGAGGCCTTTCCCAACCTTCATGCTTGCATGATGATTGAGTGATTCCACCCACAGGTGGGTGGGTGATGCCCCAGCCCCTGGCAGAGCCCAGCAGCAGCAGG
>CADDXX010000575.1:258731-269719 GCA_902810485.1 Alauda arvensis
CAGGGGTGGCAGCAGGGCTCAGGGATACTCACACGATGGCACTCACTCCACGGCAGTATCGCTCCCACATGCTGCGGAACCGCGGCTGCCCCCCGATGTCCCAGAGCTGTGACAGGAGATGGCAGCGTTACCCCATGGCCCCACACTCCTGCCCAATGCTCCTCCTCCTCCATGTGCCCATCTGAGGCACCAAACCCACCCCATCCTCTGCTCTTCAGCTCACACCTCAGGAGGAGGCTCCTGACTTGCTAAAGAAGGGGCAAACCTCAGGAAGGGGAGCTGGAGGATGCTGAATCCCCCTGGGGTGTCTCTGCTGGCATGCAGGGACCCCCTGGACAAAGCTTGGGTGCTCCTCCCCATGCCCATCACACCTCCTGCCATTTCCCATTTAAGAACCTTCAGCACRCTCTCAAAAGTGATCCTGCAGCAGCTTTTCAAGCCTGTCCAACAGCTATTTCCCAGTACAATCCCATGCCCTGGAAAAATTCAGAACAGGTAGAACCCTCCTCTTCCTTTGCTCCCAAGGCAGAGACCACCACTGCAAGCCATGACCTGTTTTTCCCACCACTATCACCCTCAGGAAGGTGACCACATCTGTAAGTCCCTATGAGCAAGTCAGAGATACACAGAAACCTCCAGCTTTGCAGCCCAAACTGATTCTTACTGCACAGGTCTGGATCTCCTACAGCCCTTCCCACCACCTCCTCTGGTGAGTGCCTGCAGGACCCTAACAGGGCAAATCTTTCACTTCCAGATGGTGGAATTGCTATCCCTGGAAATGTTTAACAAAACACATGGATGTGGCACTTGGGAGACATGGCTTACTGGTGAACATGGCACTCCTGGGGGAACAGTGAGACTCAATCTTAAAGGGACTTTCCACCCTTAATGCTGCTATGCTTCCATTCCAGGAGCTGCAGCTGGATCCCTGGAATTCTTCCCCCTCCAGCAGAAGAGCCACCAACCTCCCTCACCTTCACATTTCATCCCAAGAGCCTTCACCAGCATTAAAAACTGCATCTTACCTTTATGGTRACGTTCCCTTTGGTGATCTTCCTCATGTTGAAACCCACTGTTGGGATCATGTCTTCATTGAACTGCCCTGACTGCAARGAACAAGGTGAAACAGCGTTAGGAGGCACAGGACTGGGGCCAGCTGGGCAGGGCAGCAAGGCTGACAGCCTGGGATAACCCCAAATCTCTGCCAGCCCTGCCCTGGGCACGGTGCAACCCTCCTGCAGGACCATGYCAGGAGCACAGAGCCCAGGAGCCACGGTGCCACCAGGACTAAGGGAATGCTGTTCTTTTCCAGCTGGGAGAAAGCCTGGTGGGTGGAGGGAAGCCATTGTTTCATTGTACCGGGCTTGGTGAGCACTTTGCATGTAAATCACCCTCTCTTTGTACACTTTTGTTATTAGTAGTGTTGCTCTTATTGTCTTCTTATCTCAACCCGTGATCTTTGCTTCCAGTTGGAGGGGGAAGGGGAAGCAAGAGGCAGGGAACAAATAACACCAGTGGGAGCACCAAATTGGGGAATACCATTCCTAAACCATGAGGCTGTGGCTGCTGCAATGGGCACAGGTGCCCTGGGTGCCCCAGTGCAGTCCTCAACCCTGCAGTGAGCTGCCAACATCAGCCCTGGGCACACTGTTGTCCTTTTGGGCTGGGGGCTTGCCCATCCCAGCTCTTTCAAGGTGGGATTCCCAAGCCCTTTGTGGGAGGAGGCTGAGACCTTCATCCTCTGCAGTGACCTCTGGTGAGGCAGCCCTGCAAGGACCCCGGGGGTTTCAGGCTGGGCTTCCCACCCAGGGAGCCACCTCCTGCTCCAGCTCCTTTCCAGCTCCAAGTCCTGGGGGCACCAACATGTTCTGTGCTTTAGGTCATTTATGGCCCAGMTCAAACCAGACTGACTTCTGCTTTCAAGTGTCTGCACTGGTCCCCCAGTTCTGCATCCTGCCTGTGCTGAGTCACTTGGGGGTCACAAAGGGTGCCCCTCCTGCCTTCCAGGAGCTGCTCCCAGTGCAGCTCCAATGTCTGTTGAGTTTATGCATCAGGTGCCTGAGATGCCAGCACTGCTGTGTCATGGGTCAGGCTTGAGGAGCAGTGAGCAGGAACCACCCCCTTGGTGTGGGCTCATGAGCCCCCGTGCCCAGCACCCACCAAAGGGTCTGGCAAAGCCCACCCACATTCCAGTTTGCTGCTCAAATCCCAGGGCTGCAGGACGGGCCCAGGAGCACAGAGGGACAGTCCCAGCAGGGATGGGGCATCTCTGGGGCAGGAGACAGGAGCTGGCACAGCCCTTCAGCCACTGCCTCCAGCAGCTTCTCTGGGACTCAAAGCAGGCTCATGGCCTGTGAATGCATCCTGGGGAGGCCATGCTGAGGAATGCTGAGGAGCCAGCAGGGCAGAATGTCTGACAGCCAGGATAGTGCAGCCTTGGGGGGTTCAACAGTGCCAGAAACCTGCAGGAACCGCCAACCATGGCCAAATTCTTCCTAGCAGGTTTTACTACCTGAAAACCTCCGTTTCTTGAGGGCTTTTCTCTTAGTTAACACAAACTTCAAAACAGGAAGTCAGTTTATGCTRTTTTYTCATAGGCATATTTTTGTGCCTGGYTGTGCCTGTGGCTTCTCCAGATGCACCACATCAGCAAGAGCCCAGGGTTCTCCTGACTTCTTCCAAACGTTCTGCAATACACACTGCTTCCCTTTTTCATATCCCTTTTGCATTCAGCAGCAAAACCTGGCAGCCAAGGGGTGTTGAGGCCATGCTGCAGCCACAAAGCACTGTGAGGAATGGGGAGAGGAGGGGAAGCAGGCAGGGTTCCACAGGGGATGTCTCCTATGGATTGAGGTTCTACACACAACTGAGCTTTATGAAACAAAGGAATTCTCAGGCTTTGATCAGTGGGCACAGAGAGCAATTGCTGAAGAGCTCTTGGRAGCTGCAGGCCCCTCCCTCAGGGATCCCAGASCACATGATGGGATCTGCTGGCTGTGCAAAAGCCACACAAGATAATGTCCCCATGTGACAGAAGCTTCATCCAGGAAGGGGTGTAAATGCAGGAGCCAGGAGTTACCACTTCTTTCCTCAGTAGGTGGGACAGAACACGTCTGTGTGAGTGACCAGAGCCTTGCTCCCTGCCCCAAACCCCTCTCTCACTGCAGCACCTGCCTCCAGGCTGTCCATGGCCAAGGGGCCAAAACAAAACCACCTGAGCTGTCCAAACAGGCTGAGCTGGGAATGCAAAACATTGTGGTTGGTCCAGGATGGCTCACACGTGCTCCCTCCAGTACCAGCACCCACAGAAGCATCTTGCATGTGCTCCTCCTCCACCAGCTCCTCTCTGCATCAGCTGCTCTCTGAAAGCAACTCTCAGTGGTGGAAACAGTTTCCTCTTCCCTCTCCAACTACCCCTGACTCTGGTGCCTTCAATGTATTTTGAGCTCCCTGCAGGGTCCAGCCATCCACAGCCAGCAAAGCAGTGAGCACCCAGATGGAGACAAGCAAAAGCTTCATTGGACACATTCTTGGTGTCCAAATTTTGGTTATGTACTGGACATAGCATCCATGCTGACCCTGAAGATGATGCCAAGCTACACCACTGGTTTATGAATGGGATTCCAGTGGGAAGCACAAAAATCATTGCAGGCAAGATGGATTTTGTGGCCACAAATGGCAGATCAGGTCTTTACAGACTCCAGTTCCCTGCTGGTTTAGCCAGGGTCACCCACTGCTCTGAACAAACCACTCTGCCTTGGTGCCCTGCCTGGAAGGCAAGAGACCTTTCTGCCCAGCCCCATTTCCAGCTGGGTCACTGGGACAGGTGGCCAGAATTCAGCTTTTGCCAGGGCAAGCAGTGTTCCCAGCTCATGCTGAAACCCATCCTGACACATGGACACTGCATCCCTGCCACTTCAGCCATCACCCCTTGCTCACACAGGGCCTGGGATCTTGGCTTGAGGGCACATGCAGAGAAACCACCTCAGCCTCCTCTGGGGTGAGCAGCATGCAGGGCTGAGGTGGCCAGGCCCTGCTCCTCACCATGGCCTGGTGGCTGTCACCCTGTCCCAGCACAGGATGACACTGAACTGCTGTGATCTGCTCTAGATAAATCACTGCTGGCAGCCCTGCACCCCAGAGGGCAGAGATGGCAGTGCTGGCAGCCCTGGCTCTGTGCAGCTGTGTCCCCACATCATGGCCCTGTGTGGGACAGAGGCAGGAGCCCAAGCACCTTGGGTTGGGTGTCTCCCACCACTGCCTGGGCCATCCCCAAAACTGCCCAGCCTGGCACTCCTGCACTCCACATGGCATTTCTTACCATGTGGCACTTGAGTCCCTGCCAAACCCTGTCCAAGCTCTAACGTGGAGGGAAACTTACATAGAAAAGATATAAAAAATCAATGTTTTGTGATGTGAGAGGTGAGGCTCTGGCACAGGTTACCCAGAGAAGCTGTGGCTGCCTCATCCCTGGCAATGTTCAAGGTCAGGCTGGATGGGGCTTGGAGCAAACCAGTCTAGTGGAAGGTGTCCCAGTATGTGCCTGCCAATGTTAGGGGTGTTGGACAAAAACCTTTGGATTTTAAAGGTCCCTTCAAACCCAAACCACCCTGTGATCCTGTCTCAGGAAAGCCACACTGTCCATTTTCCTTGGGTCATGTTGACAGAGCTGGCAGCAGCAAGACAAGACCAGAGCCAGATTCTCCTCCTCTTCCAGGAATATGGAGAAAACCCCATAAAACCTGCCACCTATGAAGCCAAGGTGCAAAGATACACCTGTGGAGAGCCCAGGTGCTGCACCTGGAGGCAGAATGACCATGAGGCAGTATGAGAACCACCCACACTGGCCCTGCCAGACCCCACTCAGGGGGCACACCCAGAGTTCCTGGGAGAGGTGGGAGTCAAGACAGAACAGCATAAATGCATCAGAACACCTCCCTGCTACTTCCTCTGCACCTCTCTCCTCTGCCTCCACAGCAAACCCTGGGGAACTTGCAGAGCTGGAGCTGCACCTCCCCTCCCAGGTGCCAGAGCACATCCTGCCAAGATGGGGCAGCTGCCTGGGGAAGGGGTCAGTGCCTCTCTGGGATGGGTGGAGGGAGCAGGTGCTGAGCTCTGCAGTCCTCTGAGCCATTACCAGCCCATGCAGCACTGTCAGGGAGCTGCCCACCTGGCACACTATCCACCACCCCACCTGGTGCCAAATATGAGGCTGATGTGGTTTCACAGGATGGATCAGATTGGAAGAACCCACCATGGTCATCTCATCCAACCTCCCTGCCCAACCAGGACCATCCCAGAGCACATGGCACAGCATTATTCCCAGACAGTTCTGGAATATCTCCAGTGAGGGGGACACCACACTTTCTCTGGGCAGCCTGTTCAGTGCACAGTCACTGCACAGAAAGAAGTTCTTCCTCATGTTCAGGTGGAACATCCTGGGCATCCAGGCCCATTCCTCTTGTTCCACTGCTGGGCCCCAGGGAGCAGAGCCTGGTGCATCCTCTGACCCCTCCCTGCACACACTGACAGACACTGCTGAGGGCTCTTCYCAGCCATCTCTTTTCAGCTGTTTGGCTCAACAGCCTCAGCTCCCTCAGCCTGTCCTCATGAGAGAGATGCTCCAGTCCTGTCAGCATCTTCACAGCCTCCACTGAACTYGCTCCAGGAGCTCCATGCCTCCTCATGCARCACTGGTCTGAATCACTTTCCAGGCAGGGCTGAAGCACAAGATGGTGCCCCAGAGCTCCCACCACACATGTCCAACACCCCAGCACTTCATTCTCCTGGAAGGCTCTAGCACAGGTAGAATGTGTGATGTTAAAAAGTAGCAATGCTCTCTTGTTCTAACCATGACAGGTTAGACAGGTTAGTTAAAAACTGACAGGTTTTGGGCCCCAGCACCTACTGAGGAGCTCTCCATGCCTTYGGGTCACCCATGTCACCAGCAGACTGGAGAAAAGGCAGCTAAAAGCCCACTRGCTTCAGGTTAAACCAAGACCTGGTGTACCTACAGTTTTCACTTCTCCTTGCAGGAAAGACTTCAAGCATCAGCTACCACCAGTTAGGAAAAGAAAAAGTCCTGAAAAAGTCCCCAGGAGGAGTCACCCTGATCAAAGCTGCCTTCAGCAAAGCCCTTGCCTGGCACAACCACAGCCTGGCTCTGGTTCCCACCTTCCAGGGAACCAGAGTCCACTTTTCAGCCAGGTGCAGCTACAAATCCTGGAAGAAAAGGACAGTGCCAATCCCCCCGGAGCAGCTCCAGTCCCAGAAAGGCCTCCTGTGACATCACTCCAACACCACCAAAATCCCACACTTCTTCAGTTCAGTTCTTCCCCCCACAAAGCCCAAATCACAGCTACTTCCCCTTCCAACCACCCCATTGCAACATCCTACAGCCAGGCACTTCCAGACCTTCTCAGGCAGTTCCTGAGTTGGCATTTTCTGTGTCATGCWTCTRTTCTGCTGTGCCMAACAAGTCCTTTCTAGGATGTCTTCTCAAAAGTTGTGCTCCTTTTTGTGTGCATCTGCCACAAAACTTTGAACTTTCCAAACAATTTGAGAGGTCAAACTCAGCACCCTGAGCCTGACTGCTGTGYAAGGGTCCCAAACACCCCACTGCAGACCTGACAGACAGCAGGCCATGGTGCCAACTCCAGCTCAAGAGCTGCTATAATCCCTCAAAGTCCCTTTCCCCTACACCAGCAATCCTGGCTAAGCGGAGAGAGTCCCAGTGGGGTCTTGCCCACAGTGAAAGTGCCAGGTACAAAGTATTTACTCACAGAAGCAAACCCCACTGAGCCCTGCCTGCTCCAGATGTGGCTGGGAGAGGAGGAGGCATGTGGGGAACAGGGAGCCAAGTAACACCAACCCTTGGGGTTTTCAGCAGGCAGAACAGCACAGCAGGTCTGGGATAAAGCTCCATCACCTTTCACACCCAAGCTGGGTGATTAAAACTGACACTAAATTACTTTGCCATTTTTAAGGCAGCCTGGGTGGGGTAACAGGCAGCAGCATCCAGCAGATCCAGAGCAGGAGCAGCCCACACGTGGCATGGGATTGCAAAAATTGACTTAAACATGCAAATGGTAGGGAGAGATCCCCCATAAATAGGATTGGTGATCAGGGTCACTGCCCCAGAGCTAAAACACTCCCTTGTTCCCCCCTTGTGCTGGTTTATGGTGGGAACCAACAGGAGACTGGAGCACTGAGAAGTGACTTGCAGCAAAACATCTTGAGAGCAGGAGTGCCATTGTCTCCAGAATGAAAAACATTTTAGGGTGTCCTCCCTAGACACTTCACGAAGGACAATTTTGTCCCTCAGCACCTCCCAAAGAGCATGGCTCCAGTGCATCGAAGCCTCCATATGACCTGAAAATCCTCTCTGACAGCCCAGCAGCTCCCAGCACCCTGAGCAAGCAGCAACAACTCGCTCTGCTTGGATCCATGGCAGGCGTGGAATTCAGAGACACGTGCAAGGACCAGGGGCAGTGAGGGAACCAGGGCAGAGCTGCATCCACCTCCCTCCGGGGGCAACAAGCCCAAACCCACCCCTTCAGRACCCTCCCGCCTTGCACCATCACATATTGAGAGGGTGAGAACAACCCAAAAAGCAAGAGGGGAAGACTGCCAAGCATCCCCATGGGTGAAGCCACGCCCTGGGCTTCGGGATGCAGGACACGCAGCTCCCGATGCACTGCTGGATGCAGGGACCCCGAGGACGAGGCAGCACAGCCGGGGACAGGCCAGGGTTGGAGGGGCCCGAGGCGGGTGTCGCTGCCCCGTTCGGGTGTGGAGCGGTGCTGCTGCAGGAGCAGCCGGCACCCACAGGACGCTGCTGCTGCTGCTGGGGATGCTTCCCGAGCAAGGTCGCCATGCAAATCCCTCCCACACCGGCCCCCGGGCAAGGAACCCCGGCAGCACCGAGCCCGGCAGGGTCGTCATGTGGCCCCACCTGCGCGTCCCGACGGCGGCAGGGACGATGACAAAGCGCCTGCTGTTACGGGTACGAGAGCGGGAGCTGCCCGGCTCCCAGGGCCGGGGCTCCCGCAGTCCCGCCGGGAGGCACTGCCCTTCCAGGACCTCGGCACTGCCCGTCCAGGACCTCGGCACTGCCCTTCCAGGACCTCGGCACTGCCCGTCCAGGGCCCAGCACTGCCTATCCAGGGCTCAGCACTGCCCTTCCAGGACCTCGGCACTGCCCGTCCAGGGCACCTCACTGCTCGTCCAGGGCTCAGCACTGCCCGTCCAGGGCCCCAGCACTGGCTGCTGACCACTGGCGGAGCTCCTGCCGGAGAGGGCCAGGGGGTGCCGGACCCTTCCCCAGGGCCTGCTCCGGCCGTGACCCCGNAACAAGTCCTTTCTAGGATGTCTTCTCAAAAGTTGTGCTCCTTTTTGTGTGCATCTGCCACAAAACTTTGAACTTTCCAAACAATTTGAGAGGTCAAACTCAGCACCCTGAGCCTGACTGCTGTGCAAGGGTCCCAAACACCCCACTGCAGACCTGACAGACAGCAGGCCATGGTGCCAACTCCAGCTCAAGAGCTGCTATAATCCCTCAAAGTCCCTTTCCCCTACACCAGCAATCCTGGCTAAGCGGAGAGAGTCCCAGTGGGGTCTTGCCCACAGTGAAAGTGCCAGGTACAAAGTATTTACTCACAGAAGCAAACCCCACTGAGCCCTGCCTGCTCCAGATGTGGCTGGGAGAGGAGGAGGCATGTGGGGAACAGGGAGCCAAGTAACACCAACCCTTGGGGTTTTCAGCAGGCAGAACAGCACAGCAGGTCTGGGATAAAGCTCCATCACCTTTCACACCCAAGCTGGGTGATTAAAACTGACACTAAATTACTTTGCCATTTTTAAGGCAGCCTGGGTGGGGTAACAGGCAGCAGCATCCAGCAGATCCAGAGCAGGAGCAGCCCACACGTGGCATGGGATTGCAAAAATTGACTTAAACACGCAAATGGTAGGGAGAGATCCCCCAAAAATAGGATTGGTGATCAGGGTCACTGCCCCAGAGCTAAAACACTCCCTTGTTCCCCCCTTGTGCTGGTTTATGGTGGGAACCAACAGGAGACTGGAGCACTGAGAAGTGACTTGCAGCAAAACATCTTGAGAGCAGGAGTGCCATTGTCTCCAGAATGAAAAACATTTTAGGGTGTCCTCCCTAGACACTTCACGAAGGACAATTTTGTCCCTCAGCACCTCCCAAAGAGCATGGCTCCAGTGCATCGAAGCCTCCATATGACCTGAAAATCCTCTCTGACAGCCCAGCAGCTCCCAGCACCCTGAGCAAGCAGCAACAACTCACTGCTTCAGATCCATGGCAGGCATGGAATTCAGAGACACGTGCAAGGACCAGGGGCAGTGAGGGAACCAGGGCAGAGCTGCATCCACCTCCCTCCGGGGGCAACAAGCCCAAACCCACCCCTTCAGAACCCTCCCGCCTTGCACCATCACATATTGAGAGGGTGAGAACAACCCAAAAAGCAAGAGGGGAAGACTGCCAAGCATCCCCATGGGTGAAGCCACGCCCTGGGCTTCGGGATGCAGGACACGCAGCTCCCGATGCACTGCTGGATGCAGGGACCCCGAGGACGAGGCAGCACAGCCGGGGACAGGCCAGGGTTGGAGGGGCCCGAGGCGGGTGTCGCTGCCCCGTTCGGGTGTGGAGCGGTGCTGCTGCAGGAGCAGCCGGCACCCACAGGACGCTGCTGCTGCTGCTGGGGATGCTTCCCGAGCAAGGTCGCCATGCAAATCCCTCCCACACCGGCCCCCGGGCAAGGAACCCCGGCAGCACCGAGCCCGGCAGGGTCGTCATGTGGCCCCACCTGCGCGTCCCGACGGCGGCAGGGACGATGACAAAGCGCCTGCTGTTACGGGTACGAGAGCGGGAGCTGCCCGGCTCCCAGGGCCGGGGCTCCCGCAGTCCCGCCGGGAGGCACTGCCCTTCCAGGACCTCGGCACTGCCCGTCCAGGACCTCGGCACTGCCCTTCCAGGACCTCGGCACTGCCCGTCCAGGGCCCAGCACTGCCTATCCAGGGCTCAGCACTGCCCTTCCAGGACCTCGGCACTGCCCGTCCAGGGCACCTCACTGCTCGTCCAGGGCTCAGCACTGCCCGTCCAGGGCCCCAGCACTGGCTGCTGACCACTGGCGGAGCTCCTGCCGGAGAGGGCCAGGGGGTGCCGGACCCTTCCCCAGGGCCTGCTCCGGCYGTGACCCCGAGCATCCCACTCGGCTCTGGGGATGCGGGGAGCAAACGCTGCGGTTTGCCCGGGCCTGCACCCCACACTATACCCAATGCTGCACCCCGCAGCCACAGCCTGCACCCCACATTGTACCCACGGCTGCATCCCTCACTGCCAGCCTGCATCCCCTCCCCAAAGGCGTTTTCAGGCTGGGGTGCGATAGGGCGGAGACGTTCTGACAAATACCCAGGGGGTGCAATGGGGACATGCAATGGGGGTGCAATAGGAGTGCAGTGGGGATGCAGTAGGGTGCGATGGGATGCAATAGGGGTGCAATGGGGATGCAGTGGGGATGCAGTGGGGATGCAGTAGGGGTGCGATGGAGGATCCAAGGGTGAAGCCCCGGGGTGGGCCCATGACCCCCCGGGGATGGGGCGATGCGGGGCGTCCCCGGGCTCACCGCGATAACGTTGACGAAGGTGGTCTTGCCCGAGTACTGCAGCCCCACCAGGGTCAGCTCCATCTCCTCCTTCCAGAACAGCGCCCGGAACCAGTCCAGCAGCTTGTTGAAGAGCGCCAGCATGGTGCCGGCCGGGCCGGGCCGCGCTGAGCGGGGCAGAGTTGAACCGAGCGGAGCCGGGCCGGGCCGAGCCGAGCRGAACCGGGCCGGGCCGGGCCGAGCCAAGCCAAGCCGAGCGGGGCAGGGCCGAGCCGAGCGGGGCCGGGCAGGGCAGGGCCGAGAGAGGCCGAGCGGAGCCGAGCGAGGCCGAGTCGGGGCGGGGCCAGTCGGGGTGGAGCC
>CADDXX010000575.1:270131-291939 GCA_902810485.1 Alauda arvensis
CCGCTGCCGCGCCCCCTGCCGGCCCGGAGGACCATCTGCACCGCGCACCGCACAGCCAGCTCGGCCCAGCCCGGTCCGGTCCGGGACAGCCCGGACACCTGGAATAGCCCATACCCCTGCCCTGGTCACTCCCGGCATCCTGAGGGACGGGGGGATTGCGCCGTCGTAGCACTGCACCCCACACCCCTGCCCCCCGACACCCCTGCACCCCCTGCACCCAGAGCCGTCCTGCTGCCTTCCCCCCGTGCCCCCTGCACTTGCTGCACCCCCAATGCCTGCACACCCCCAGTGTCCCTGCAGCCTGCCCTCCTGTGCTCCCAGCACCTCTGCACCTGGTGCCCCCTGCACCCAGCACCCCCAGCACTCCCACGTCCATCACCCCCGGTGCCCCAGTGACCCCCGTGCTGCTGCCAGCACCGGCACGGACAGACCCTGCACCCTGTGCTCTGTATGGACTGCGTGAGGCAGTTTCTCAAGACGCTCAGGACACAACCAGAGCAGATCAAACCCTGACCCTGCACCCCTGTGAGCCCTGGATGGGGTTTGGCAGTGACACACAGGATGGTTCAGCACAGCCCCAGCGCTGCTCAGGGAGTCAGTGCACAGAGGATGGAGAGAACTCACACAGGGGCCAGGTAAGTGTGGAACAGATGGAGCTGGTAGAARCTGAGATCAAAAGGCAGGAAACCTGCTTAACTGATCATAATCTGCATCAGACAGATGAGCTGGAAAAGCTCCCAGGACCTGTTGGGGAATCTGGGAGGAGGTGACAACAGCCCTGGCCCAGCTGTGATCCTGGTGCTCCTGCWTGCCTTGGGAGAGCCTCGTGCAGCCCTTGGCCTGAGCCTGCASTAAGAACTCTCCTCTGGACAGCAAACTGAAAGCATTAGGGAAATGGTCTGTGTCCTGCTGTCCAGGGAGTGYAGGAAAACTGTCCAGGGGCAGTTTGTAAGTCTTCGACTTCTCCTGCCTGATGGCAGTGGGTGAGGAGGGGGGTGCTGAGTAAATCCTGTCTCACAACTCAAACCTCTGTCAGTGTCTCCAGACACACCATTAAAGGCAGCAGTTTGACACCTGAGAAGGCAAAGTCCTGAACCATGCACTGACCTGCAGGGAGCTTGCAGAAGCTCCACAGCCACTCCAAGTGCCCGAGCATTGTGCAGGACTCACASAGAGAACACAATTCCCCCCCAAAGCAGCTGGCTGGGCAGGCTGGGGCATGAGGAAGGGCTGACCTGGCACTAGGAACTGGGGGATTTCTCTGCCAGGATGACTGAAATGCAGTAGATGAAAGGACATGACTTGAGATCTGTTCCTTTTCCTGCTGCTGGGCCAGGATTTGTTCCTGGTGCCAAGGGAGGGAAGTGGGCAGGGAAGACCATGGCAGTGATTCAGCTGCATTTTGGGGAGCCATGGAGTGGTGAAGAGGTAGGTCACACACACAGCCCTGAGCTGGGGAGATCAGAGAGCAAGCTCAGACTCATTCAGCTGGAAGATTGACCCTTTTCCCCCTGGATCTCACACTGGGCCATGTCAGGGCTTATGACATGGGTGGGCACAGACTGGCAGATCCCATCTCCTTCCCAGCCCTCACTGCCCAAGAGGGTGTCAGATGCCCATTGGTCAAGGACAGCTTTTAATATCTTCAAARTAATTCAAAATACTTCACAGAATATTTCCATCTCCATGCTTTACAACAAAATGCTTTTCCATCTTCTGTTTTTTCCCCCTGGATTTATCAGTTAAAAAGACAACATCATAAAACCCAAACATTATTTTGTTCTGATTTCAGAAAAAAAAACCTCCAAGAATTCAAAATGCCCACCYTCATGTAACAGAAGGCAATTGGGAACACATCACTTGCAAACTGCACTTGGGAATCTCCCCTGCTAGGGAGAGGGGAGGTTGRGTTGGATATTGGGGAAAATTCCTTCCCTGAAGGGATGGTTGGGTCCTGGCTGCCCAGGGAGGAGGTGGACTCACCATCCCTRGAGGTGTTCCAGAAATAACTAYACCTGGCAATTCATGATACAGTTTAGTGGGCACAGTGGGATTTRTTCAGAGGCTGGACTCAGTATCTTGGAGGTCTTTTCCAACCYYAATAATTCTATGATTCTACTCTAAGGCTGTTGAGAAGGTGTTGGCTGAAGGTGGAGAGGAAAGCAAGCTGTGGAACGCTGTTAGCCACTGTGCATCAAGCCATCAAAGTGTGTCTTTAGCAAGAAGAGCTTTGTGGTGCACGTTTGGAGCAAGCCCAGCCCTGCCCACAGAGGATGCACAGCCAGGAGAGAGGCTCTGTTTATTTAGGGTCATTCCACCAGCGCTGTGTCTGTCAGGGTGAGCATTTGTGTGCAGCTGAAAGGCAAACTGTGCTCMTGGCATSTGCCAGCTGCAGCTCCTCCTCACAGCCTGCTCTTCTGCTTCAGGATCTTGCACCTCTCAAAAGCCAGAGCTTCTTTCTATGGATGAAATCTGCCCCCAGCCAGCAGCAGTGGCCAGCTGGAGCACCCACTGCACCACCTCACCTTGCTCATCCCCAGGGTCCACATCCACACTCCCCGTGGTTGGCTCATCACCCCCAGGGATGTTCTTGCTGCTGCTCCTTGGCCTGGCAGCATCAGGAGAGGTTCTGGTGTAGGTGCCCCCAAGGCTGGTGCAGAAGAGGTCAGAGCAGGGAGCCACAAGCCCGGTGGGAGCCCTGCATTAGCAGCCTCCCCCCTCTGGCAGCTGGGARGCGTAGAGGGCTAGTGTGTGATGGAGGAACTGGTACTGCTCACTGGTCTGGATCATCCCWCCTCTGCAAGGGAAAGGCAGGGCCCACTGACACTTCAGCAAACACACAACCCTGCCCCCAGCTCTCTGCTCCCAGGGCACAAGTATTCCTGCTTCACCCACCATGTCAAGATGCCTCTGAAACAGGCACCAAAGCAGCCCAAAAAATAGAGGGGCACTGCTAGGCTGTACAAAATGAGATTAGCAACTGATTTGGTGCTAATTTTCACCTCTACTTCTTGAAAAGTAACTAGGTGGAGTGTTTCTGGATTTAGTGGTTGAGCTGGAAGGGAGGAGCAGATGGCTGCCAGGTTCAAAGCCTCTCCTCTCCTCTCCTCTCCTCTCCTCTCCTCTCCTCTCCTCCAGCTCTGACAGCAGATCCAGCCTGGCACTGGGAATTGTTTGCTCTCTGCATCCCCAGCCCCCCTTCTGGCTTCCGCCAGAAGCAGCTCCCGTGCCCCCCTGAGGTGCCCCCATCCCTCCCACACCCTGCTCTCAGGCACCCAGCAGGAGCCTCCAGGAGCTGCTCCAGCTCTGTCCCCACCTGTCCATGCGGAGGCGGCACACGATGCCGAGGATGTCCACCTCCCCCGTGTGCTGCAGCTGCTGACACCCGATCCTGGTGGCAATGAAGCAGCCGGTGCGGCCAATGCCWGCGCTGCAGGACAGACACAGACACAGCTGTGCTGGGGAATCGCAGCATCCCCTGCCCACACCTGCACCTTGCTGAGCTGGATGCACTCCTGGGTTGGTTTGCTGGCATTTCTTCCCAGAGGGATGCTGGGGTCCTGGCCCCAGCTGCCAGCCCAAGCTCCTTAGCCAGGCACTGAAAGGCATGGGCTGGGTCMCTCTGCCATGGCAAGCAGCTCTTGCTGTGCTGCACAGCCCGGCTGAGGCTGCTCTGGAAGCACAAAACCAGTCTGTGCCCATCCTTGAGCAGTGCAGGGGCCTCTGCAGCCCTGTCCCCTCCCAGCTGGGCTCTAACCCCAGCACCAGCAGTGGTTTGCACTCAGCCTGCAGCAGTGCATGCTGCAGGATCCATGGGGACAACTGGGTGCTCTGCTCCACTGTCCCCAAATTCACTCAGCAAGGAGAGAAAATAGCCAGAGGCCACCTCCTGCAGGAGGGCTGTCCTGAAACATGGTCAGGCCATGCTTGGTGGCACAGGGAGCAGGAATCATGGAATTACAGAATGGGTCAGGTTCAAAGGGTCCATCTCCCTGCTCAAGCAGGATYTCCCAGAGCTGGAGCTGTGGGTGTATGGTGGGGCTGGGGGCTGGSTCCCAAATGCAGACCCTTCCTGCTCCCACCCAGGTGCAGGATGTGCCACACTAATGCCACCACCCTGCTGCCAGGACAGGAGCTGCTGATTGACAGCTCTGCTGTGGGGTGGCTGTGCCCTGGAATTTCTGTACCACAGTGGGMCACGTTCTTGAGGACTCACACGGGATCTTCCCCTCAGGCATTTGCAGACTGGTCCCGAGGAGAAGCACAGGCAGGGCTCAGGTGAGGTGCAAGCTCTTACCTGCAGTGCACCACGATGGGCCCTGGGCTGGCTGCAGTCTGCAGAGCCTCCTCCACCTTGGACACCAGGTGCAGCAGGGGCTTGGCTGACTCAGGTGTTTGCTGGTCTGGCCAGGAAGGGAAGAGGATGTGTTTCACCTTGCGGCGTTCCTTCCCAAGCTTTTCCAGCACAGAACAGAGAGAAATGGGCATGTGAGAGCACAGGCCAAATGAAACAGGGAGTTCAGCCCAAGCAGAGGCCAAGYAGCCTGTACCCATCTCAGCCACTCTGCTCCTGAATCCCTCTTTGAGCCTCTGCCAGACATGAGGGAGAGACCCCTGGGCCAGAGACAATGGATGTGTCCCATCCYAGAAGATGAGAGCAGATGCAGTGTTCCAACAACACTGTCACCAGAGTCCAGGCAAAGCAAGCAAGATCCCTTAGGCTGGTGTCAGCCCAGGGTGACTGCAGAGAGCCCATGGGGCAGGGCCCAATGACACAGTGCAAAAACACTGGGCTGGAGGTGCTGCTCTGCCCAGCTGAGCCCTTCTCCTCTGTACCCCAGGGCTGGGTCCTGCTCCCTCCCAGCCTCTCCAGGCCGAGGGGCTCTGCAGACCCCTCCTCTGGAAGGGAGCTCCTGAGAATCRTGAACCCTCCTCTTTCCTGTCACACAGCATTGCCATCTCCCCAGAGATCCCAGGGCACTGCTGGCTCCCTCTCTGACCCCAGGRTGAAGCTCAGACCCACCTGGATGGAGAGGTCCCGCACCACGTACTCCGCAGACTCGCTCACCCCCTGCACGTGGATGGTGAAGGGGCCATAGGTGCCCTCCTTCTCGGGCCAGTAGTGGACACATTTCTGGAGAACAAGGCAGGTTTGTGGCTGTGGAGATGCTCAAGGCACCCACTGCACATTTGAACTGTGCTTGAGTCAGTGCTCTTGGGAGGGGGCATCACCTTGGGGGCAGTAGGGGAGCAGGGAAGGTGGATGTAGAGTGATACAGAAGGAAAGCAAAGAAAGGATAGATCCCTCCCCCTGCATCTGCTGCCCTGCACCCTCTYCCATGCCCTGTCCTGGCCTTCAGGCCCCAAGGATGCATATCCCTGCCCAGCCCAGGAAGCTTCCAGACACTGCAGGACCCAGGGCACAGAGAGGCTGTCAGCTGGGAGAGAAGGGAGCAAGGACATGCCCAGGAAAAAGAGTTTCCAGTTCTCAGTTYGCYCAGGCAGGTGCTGTTGGCTCCCATCCCAGAAGAAGCAGCAGTGGGCAGCAGTGCCCCTCTGGCCCCACAGAGCTCTCCCCTGGGCTGGGAGCTCTCAGCCCWGGGGGTTGCTCTAATCCTTTATCCTATTAYCCAGCTGSTAAAGTGTGCCCAGAGCACACARCCATGTGAGGAGGAAAACCTTTGCCAGATAGGGCCAAGGCTGCAGCCCTGGGGATCTCCTCCTCCACTCATGATTCATCAGGGAATCCTCTGAGACAAAAGCACAGTGAGTGGGTGCACAGACCCCACATTTGGCCCTGCACAACCCTCCACTGCCCTCAGCACCCCACTGCCCCATGCCCCCGGGTCAGAGGTACCTCCTTGCGCTCCTGGAGCTCGGTGATCATGACGATGAGAGGAGCCTCCTCCTGCCACACCATCTCCCAGAAGTCAGCCACGGTGTTCAGCAGGGGTCCCTGGGTGGCAATGTACTCCCGGGGCCGCCCTGCATAGCCCTGCTGAGCACACGGCCTGTCAGGAACCTGGGAGGGCCCTGAGGGCACTGGGGGCTGTCCCCAGCCCCACTCCAGCTCTCACAATGCTTTTCCCCTCTGTGGTTTAGAGGCTGAGCCACACGTGCTGTTTCCTACTAAACCTGTCTTTAAAATGCTTTTACAGATCTGCTSAGGAATCACCAGGCATCCTCCCCATCCTGCTGGTGCCAACCTCCAGGAGCAGGTCCATGCAGCTGGCCCTGTACACCCAAGTTCCTGCAGGCATCCCCAGGTTATCAGTGTGACAATGGCCAGCGTGATGGATGCCTTGGTGAGGCAAAGCTCACATAAGGAGCTGCACTCCTCACTRTGGGCATTTCCACCAGGACAAGCAGGGATCCCTGTTTCACAGCTCCAAGCATCCTCTGCCTCCAGACAYTTCTCCTAGTATAAAATTGCCAAAGGTATCGAAAACCCAGGCCTTCCCAGCAATCTGTTAATGGTTTGGTCTCACAAGAAKTTGCACTGGCCCAGCTAAGGGACAGGAAGGTTTTCAGGAACATTTTGCAGAGCCCTCTTTTCATGCCTTGAGATTATTTTTCCTAGGAAGCATGATTTTCCATTCAGGAGACCTGGAGGTGTCAGCCCTGGGAATCCCACCTTCCCCCCACGCCCATGCTCAAAAATGTCTCATGGAATACCATCAGCAGGAAGAGCATCAGTCCCAGGTGGGGTTCATGTTCTCAAACACCTGCAGAGCCCTCCCAGATTCCTGTGCCTCCCAGGCATGCCCAGGCAGGCTGGGGTGCCAATTTTCTGATGTGCCCACAAATTCCTGCACTGCTACACCTTTGGAGAGGTAAAGGGAAGGAAGGGGTCAGGAAATAGCAGCTGCACATAGGGGTGTGTGGGCATAGGTGTGCTCTGTGTGCACACCTGTGTGCAGGTGTGTGTGCCACAGGGACAGGCAGTGCTTGTGCATTGTCTGCAGTCAGGTGAGACACAAGGGATGCCACCACACCCCGGGCTGCAGGGACAGAGTGCCAGTGTCACCTGATGTGCAGCTGCACRCTGCCAGGCTGCCTCAGGAAGACAAAGTTCCTCTGCTGCCCTTGGTCAGACTGCCCTTGCACCTCCCAGCAGCTCTGGGCACAGTCTCCTGTCTCAAAGCACCTTTGATCCTCCCTGCTAGGTGCTGGATGCTGCTGTCTCAGTGGATTTCAGCCACAAGCACCATCAGAACAGAAATGCTSCTAACTGCACTCCAGCTCCACCCCACTGAGCACCTCCCAGGGGTTTGTCTGTCACCCAGCAGCAMTTTTTGTGGGCTGCTTTTCTAAGTCCTGCTTTCCCTCACTGCCAAGCACTCACAGCATCCATGGCCCCACCTCTGCTGCCCTGGCCAGCCCCAAGGGAAGGGTGCTGCAGTGAGATGAATTGCTCAGTAAGAACCTGCCCACCAGGCAAAGCTGGCACCTGGCTCACACCAGCTCCCATTCTGGGACAGACTGCAGCCTGGAAGGGTTTGCACAGGGATGGATATCAAAACCAAGCTGTCTAAGTAACACCCTAGGGTCTGGGGATTTCTCAGTCTCTGGAAAGGAACCCCACCGGGTGCCAAAAATAAGCCACACCTCATCTTCATTAACTCTCTTCCTGGGAAATTGCAACAAGCTCCCTGGGCAGAGGAAATGCCAGGATGTGTAAGGTTTGAGCATCTCTGAGCTGCCAYAATCTGCTGACACAGCTTGCCTCCCATGGCTTTGCCAGACAGTGGGCCAGTGTGTGAGGGGGAGATGGARAAGCCACTGCAAGGAGCTTTTGGGGTGCTCAATCTGCCCAGRAGCCAAGACCAGCTCCCTCATGAGACCCTCCCACCAACAGGAACTGTGTATGTGCCCTGTGCAGATGGAGCCACATCTGTCCAGCTCCAAAAGGGGTGGCAAGTTAAGTCTGCTGTCCCAGGGCAGCCACARGAGAGCAGGTGACAGTGCCMCAGCATGTGTGACCCAGTGTGACASCTGCAGCMTGATGCCTTGTGAGCCCTGGGCTGCAGGCCCTGGGGGGACACTCACTGTGATGTAGTTGGCATTTATGTAGCTGTCTTCCTCCTGGCTCCCAGCCCTCCTGAGGCAGACCCGGCTCTCAGGATCTGAAAGATGTCACAGGTGTTACCCAAGGGGCTGATCCTGCCCWTCCTCCCTGCCTCAACCCCAGGGGCTGCAGGCTGAGCCCCCTGCTCCATGCCATGCTCAGAGCTGCCTGCACCCTCCCTCAGGCCTGTTCTTGTCCCACTTCAGCCTCGCTCCCCTGGCAGGGCACAGGGGGCGTAACTCCCCTGCAGTGATCCCCCAGGACAGCCCCACAGAACCTGACAGGATCCCAGCTGAGTCCTTCCAGAACATTCTCAGCCTTTACACTCTTAGGGCCACACCCTTGGGACATGCAAGGTCCCAGGAGTGCTGCCCATCTGGGTAGGACACCCCAGGGAGCAGCTCCCCATGTACCCCCCAGCACTGTGTACACCCCCTGGACACAGCACCCAGCTCCTGCAACACGGGCAGGAGGAGCAGGCATGGCAGGAACAGCAACAGCACCCAGGGGTGCCCACCCCAGAGCCAGGGCTGCTCTGAGCCATCCCTCAMCCACAGGCAAATGGGAGGCAAAGGGACACAGAGGCACCTACTGGGGAGAATGGTTTTGTATCTGTCCTTGAAAGCACGTCCAGGGATTTCCAGCTCCTCCGGACTCACGAAGTTGGGTGGGATTTTCTGCAGGGGGAGAAAACAGCCATGAGGAAAAGCCCATTGCTGCCACTTGTGTCACCTGGTGGTGGCAGATCCGGTTGCCCAGCAGAGCAGAGCTGGCCCAGGGACCCAGGGGCATCACCAGAGATGCCACCTCCTGGGATGAGTCCTGTCTCTACTCTAGCTGTGGGAGGACTCCTTCCAGAGAGGCAATCCTGGGAGAAGAGCATGGCAKGGGAGGGCAGGACAGGGTTTTTGAGGTACCCCAACAGGACATGTGTGCACCAAGGAGCAGGTGGTACCTGGGCACCCCTCCCTCTGTTTGCCCACACCACCTGCCCTCCCACTGGGGCTGTGGGGCACAGCTGGGCTCAGAGCCTGATGTTCACCCCTGTCAGTGCCACCACTGCCAGCCCCTGCCACCCCTCCTGTGAGGAGGGAGAGGGAATCATCGAACCGAAAACTCCTCCTGGAGCTGTGCCAGGCTCTGGGCACGCTGCTGGAGCTCCTGTTTCCTCAGCATRTGGCTGGATGTCCTCAGAAACTTCAGTGTGATGTCCCGTGGCGTGCAGACAGGTTGGATGGGCTCCACGTTCCCCAGAGAGCTCATGTCCAGCACTAGKGACACATTGGAGCCCCTCCTGAAAGGCAAAGGGGTCCCTGGCTGACCTACTGCCACCCTGGAACAGAAGGACAGCCCATCCCACCATATCATCAGTTAAAACCACCCCACACTGAGCAAAAGSCAGATGGAGACCCCAGTAGATGGGGAGATTGAGGAACAAGGAACTAGCTGGTCATTCTGCCTTTTTGCTGGGAAGCCCCTGAAGGACATTGCTGAGATTTGTGGGGTTGGGCCAGGGCTGCCTCCATGCTCAGATCTGGCACCTGCACATGCTGGCAGGCAGAGGGCTGGCAGGAAGGAATGTTGGGGGAGCCCTGGGGATGAGCAGTGCCATGGGTACCCTGGCCAGGGCTGAGGCACACTCACCTCTCCTGGAGACGCACGTGCTTCTTGGCAGAGGGACTGGGCTTGTCTGGYTTGTCCATGTCTGCAGCTGCCCGGGCTGCCAGGCTGCCCTTATGAACTCTGGAGCACACCAAGCAGGCTTGGACCATGCTGCAGCAACCACAGAGCCCTCGTCCTGAAGCACAGCAGGGGCACACAGGGGGCCCTCAGCTCCTGGGAAATCATGGAGTCATCAGAGGAAAAGCAGCTGGAAAAGAAAAGTCAGATCTGAGAGATACCACAAGGCTGGGTGGAGCCCTCGACTGATGGTCTGCAAGGAAGGGATGGGTTTTAAGTCCTCAGTTGTCCTGGAATCAGGACTCCCAGCCCCTGTATCCAGGCAGATGGAGAGCTCCCAGCACATTCACCCTCAGGGATGGCTGCAGCACTGCAGCCCACACAGGCACCTCTGGTGACCCTGGGCATGGCACCAAGTGCCACCTGCTTCCCCTGAGGGGAGGACACTCACTCTGTGGTCTGGTTTGGGGGAGCCCCAGATGCTCTCCACCTCCATGGGAGCACATGCCCTGTGTTTCCAGCATACCCCGTCAGGTTCCCCTGCTTTGTCCTGGGGACACGGTGGGGAAGAGAGAGAGCTGGAACACCTGAGCACAGCAGTGTTCAGCAGGTGACATGAGGTGGCTGTAGCCACTGCAGGGAGTCTGAGCATCTCCTGCTGCAGGGAGACACAGACCAGGCACCCTCAACAGCCTCATGGCTCTGGCAAAGGAGGGACAGCCTCCTCCATCCTGCAGGTCACAGCAACTGTCAAGAGGAAACTGCTTTATCTGGGTGGCTGAGCAAAGGGTGATGGGGCAGCCCAGCTGGGGAAGGTTCCAGACACCCTCCATSACCAGCAGTGTGTCAGCCCCTAGCAGGGCTGGGGAGATGCAGATGATGCTGATTCACCCCTGAGCACAGCTCCTCATGGTGCAGGCAGCAGCCTGGGATTCTGAGCTTCCTTCTCATCCCCAGCTTCCTCCATGAGGAGGAGACAGACACACAGAGACAGGGAATGATGCAGAGTCAGAGCTCTKGGTGGGCAAAGAGTGGGATCCCAGGCAGCCCATCTGCTCAGGGAGGTCTTGTGGAGATCTGGGGTCCACATGGTGGTTGGGAACACAGCCAGGGCAGGAGCTGCTCCCCATGATTCCCTGCTGCCCAGTGGCACTTCTGGGAGTGGCAATGCYACCACCGCCACTCACACCATCCCCATGCCCCATGCAGGGTGTCCCGGTGYTCTCCACCCAGGCAGGACAAGAGCAGCTGCTCAGCAGGAGCAGCACCAGGACAGATCCTGACCAGAGCCAGCCCAGGCTCCCATCCCAGCAACTGTCCAGCCAGGAAACACCTGGGAGATGTTTCAGAGGGGCCCAGGGAAGTACCTCAGCTGCCAGCACCTGCAGGGAGAGTGCTCACATCACCTGCCCAGCATCCCAGCCCTGCCTGGGGCTGCCCATCCACATGCACATGGCCACCACCCCTGGGCATCAGGGCCCGGTGCTGCCCGGTGGGGTCTCCTGTCCAGAGGGCAGCGTGGCCAGTCTGGGGGCTCCTACCTGCTATCCTGTGGCTGAGCTGGGGGCTCCTACCTGCTGTCCTGTGGGATGGACTGGGGTCTCCTACCTGCTGCCCTATGGTGTGGGATGGGGGCTCCTACCTGCTGCCCTGTGGCTGAACTGAGGGCTCCTACCTGCTACCCTGTGGCTGGGATGGGGGCTCCTACCTTCTGCCCTGTGGTGTGGGATGGGGGCTCCTACCTGCTGCCCTGTGGCGAGGATGGGGGTTCCTACCTGCTGTCCTGTGGGTTGGGCTGGGGGTTCCTACCTGCTGCCCTGTGGCGAGGATGGGGGTTCCTACCTGCTGTCCTGTGATGTGGGCTGGGGGCTCCTACCTGCTGTCCTGTGGCTGAGATGGGGGCTCCTACCTGCTGTCCTGTGGCTTAGATGGGGGCTCCTACCTGCTGCCCTGTGGCTGGGCTGGGGGCTCCTACCTTCTGCCCTGTGGCTGGGATGGGGGTTCCTACCTGCTGCTCTGTGGCCTGGGTTGGGGGTTCCTACCTGCTGCCCTGGGGCGAGGTGGGGGTTCCTACCTGCTGCCCTGTGGGTTAGGTTGGGGGTTCCTACCTGCTGCCCTGTGGTGTGGGATGGGGGTTCCTACCTGCTGCCCTGAGGCGAGGGCTGCTGGGTCCCGGCACAGGCCCCGAGCGTGTCGGTCTGACACCACGGTTTGAAAGTGTTCAGGAAGCTGCTTATCAAAGGAGCTGCTGCCTCTGCTGCTTCCTCTCTCTCCCTCCTTCCCCCCAGCCCGAGTGCCGCCCACACACACACACACATACCGGCCACAKCTCTGAGCTCGGCCCCGCCGGGCCCGCACAGCCAGCCCTGCTCCCCACCCAGCGGCCTCGTCCTGCGGGCCTGGGCTCGGCCCGGCCTCCCCCAGCACCCCGGGGCGAATCCACCTCCGGCGGGGCTGGTGGGCTGTGCCTGATGCCCTCTGTGACAAGCCATGGCCAGCACTGGTGCCACCCGTGGGGCAAAGACCCAGCCAGGGCCGCGGGCAGGAGGCGTGAGGCAGGTTCCCTCACACAGAGCTGAGGTGCTGCTCTGGGGCACCACAGCCTGCCCGCCCCACAGGGAGCCACAATGAATCCTGCCATGCCTGCTGCCTTGCCCTCTGGCCCAGGCCGTGCCGTGGCTGTTCCCCATCCCACTGTGCAATGTGCCAGTGCCTCCCACCCTCAGTGCCTGCCCGTGTGCAGCGTGCTCCTTGTGCCACCCCACCCTCCCCAACCCCTGTCCATGTGGGGACACCCCTCTGCACCCACAGCCATCCCTGGGTACCTCAGGGTAAGATAGGTGCGCTCCCCCTCCCCAGCAGAGAAGAGCAGGGCTGTATTCGGGGACAAAAGTCCCCAGGGCCTGGCTCAGGTAGGCCAGGTCTGCCCTTGGGGCACTGCACATCCTTCCTGACGCATCCCCACTGCTCTTCCTGTTTGCTCTTGCCCGGGCTCTGCATGCTTCCTTCCTCCTCAGCCCCCACCCCTTGGTGCTGCAGCAGCTCCTGCTGCACCCCAACAGCCACAGGGACCCCAAACACCTCTCCCCTGTCTGCTCTGTGGGCTGCCCTGGCCAGAGCCACCCCAGCCCAGCTCACTGAGGTGACTGTGCTGTCCCTGGGCTCTGCCAGCACTGCTGCTCACCTCTCTGGAGAGSTGTGTGTCTGTGCACACCTGTGTGTTTGCAGGTGTGCCACAACAACAGCTTCCSTGGGACACCCTGCCAGTGCCACCCTCTGCCCAAGGGCCAGGAGATCAGAGGGCCCAAGCTCCAGAGCAAGGTGTTGGGCTTGGCCAGCAGCAGAATCACCTTATCCTGGAGAAAAAAGACCCGTGTCTTACCTGCAGATCCTTGAGTGGTCAGAGGATAGACTGAGGAATTGCTCCCTGCCCTATGTGGGATGAAAGAACACATCAGTAAGATCTAGAGGCAGCCCCACCACACACTGCCCTTCCTTTCCACCTGTCCCTGACAGAACTCAGGAATTCCTGGGATGATCAGCACTGCAGGACTTAACAAGGTGTCTGCATAAACTTGGTCCCAGTAGGAACCAGAGTAAACAGACAGGGCTCTGTGCTGGAGTAACAGGCTCTCAGACATGCAGAAGCCTCCTGAGGCTGGGACTGTATCTGCCCTCTAAGTGCWGAGGGCACCTSTCCCATCTGGGTGTCTCTGAGCTTAAGGGGTTCCTGAGGATAGAGCCAAGATGCAAACCCCTGGAGCTGCTTTTCCTGCCTTTTGCTGGCCTGATCTTGCWGCCTCCTCACTGTTCTGTTCCTCTGCCATTGGTAGGCAAGGGACAAGCTCAGGGTGGCATTGGGGCAGATACCACAGAGCCATCAGCAGATAGAAGTCACCAGGAATGTGTCAGTGACATCTGTGTGTCCAYACTCCCTCCCAACCTCCCCAGCTGCTGGGCACCTGTGACAGGGAGGATGGAGACAGCTGGATCCTCACAGACTTCATAGGATCCAGGGAACATCCACAAATCCCCAAAAGAGGAAAGCAATGGGGCTGCAACAGCTGGGCTGTCCAGGGTCCCTSGCTGGACCCAGGAGGCACCACAGCACATCCTGATCCTCTGCACAGTGAGCAGGAGACCCGGGACAGAAGAGGCCTTTGGGAGCTGGATTTTGGCTGGTTTTCCCCAAAGGGAATGGGAACCTTTTACCAACACATGGTTTTATGCAAGACACAAACTCCAGCTGCAAAAGGGGTATGCAACAAAGGCTTTTATGGAGGCCAGGAGCTCCCTGTGTGCTGCTCATTCAGTGAACTGTGGCCCAGTGTGAWTTAAGAGATTTGATGGGCATTTCAAAGAATTTCAGCAGTAAGCCCCTTCTTCCTCCTGCCAAGTTCTGCCTTGGTCATGAAATGCCCCTGGATGCTGCAGGAAAGATGCTGATGCTCTTCCTTTGCAAAATGGYTTATTTGGTTCCACTCAAATTTGRTMATGACAAAGGAYCCCACTCAGGGTGAAAAGAGGAAGCTGAGATGCTGGGATGCAGTGTATCCTCTGCCTCTGAAGCATCACAACACCAAGGTACTCATGCTCAGGGATGTCCCCMRAAAAGCCTTGCAGCAGTTTYCCTCTGCTGCTCATAGACCTCCCTGTGCTGCTGGCTTGGCTCTGCCAGTCACACATCTGCCTGTGCCAGCAGCAGCTAAGCAGGACACCCAGGATATAGCCTCTGGAAACGACACCTTCCCCCTTGGGCTTTTCCTTATGCAGAGAAAGCTCTGATGGAGACTGAAGGGACTGTCCTGGCCATGGCAACTCACCCAGGATAGGAGGAACCCAGTAGGGATGTTGTGTAGGGATGTGCCATGGCCCAGGCTCCTAGGAGCAGAAAGGTTTGCATTGCTGAGATGTCCTGAGCCTTACATACCTCTGACAGTGCACAACTGGACCCCAGTGTGCTCCCACCTGCCAGCATAGCTGCTCTTCCTCCCTTCTGCCAAAGCCCCAGCATGCTGACGAGGTGCATTTGAAGGGAGAGCAYGGGAGGGGACACAGACCTGTGGAGACCCACAGCATGAAAATGGAGGTGCTGGTGGAGAATGAGGCATGAGCTGGTAGAGATAGACTGGATGTGAGGGAGACCAGGAGCAGAGGGAGCCAGAACACAGTGCTTGACCCAGGACAATTTTCAGCTCTGTGCCACCAGGCAGCAAGCTGTCCCCTGTACCTKGTTGCACCCACCTACWTCTGCTGCCCTCCTGGGGCTGACCYCTGCCCCCCTCCTGCCCTCCTGTTGGGGTACACARCAGCTGCACACCCACACATGCAGAGCAGATGTCCCTGGTCACTCATCAGTGCTCATCCGTGCTGGTGTGCAGAGACCTCGAGCAGGGAAGTCCAGACATGCCCTCCCTCCCTCCCTCCCCGTGAATGCACCTTTGGGCACATCACTTCTGGCCACCCCTGCCTGGAACATGGTGCTGCCAGCTGGCTCCTCCTGAAGGACCCTGGCTGGGTTTGCAGAGGGGTGCAGGGGGAGCAAAGAGCCAGGAGATGCTCTGGCCAGGGGCTGTGCCTTTCGTGTGCAGCCATGCTTGTCCCATGTCACATCACCAGCTCTGCACCAGCTGCATCAGGCTGGCCTGGGGAGCAGAGCTGCTGGATCCTACAAGCAGGGACTGCTGGGGCCTACAAGCAGGGACTGCTGGGGCCAGGGCAGACCTGTCTTTGAGGGGAGATGGTGCCCAGTCTGAGGGCAGCCCAGGGTCATTTTGCTGTAAGGACAGGACCAGGACACCAGGACAGCCACTGCAATCTGRTGTGAGCAAAGAGGAACCTGACAGTCTCTGGAGGCAAGACCCAGGAGGGGATGGGAGGAAGCAACACTGAAGGAAATGGCTCTGGGCAGGTCACTGCTGTGCCCCTCACCTTCTGCCTCCCTCCCCTGGTGGGAAGGACTGGTGAGGCCCCAGACCAGGAACATCCCTTGTCCTCCAGCATTCCTTTCTGCTCTGACCTTGGTGGTAGTGGGGTGTCAGGGGTGATGATGATGCCCAGAGGGGTGCTGAGAGGGTGGGTGATGGAGGGATGCACATGGAGGGAAGAGTCGCAGCTGTTACCACAGCAGCCATCCACCCTGGCCCAACCAGGGATGTGCCAGACATGGGACCCCCTGTGTCCTCTGCCCATGGACATCTGGGCATTAGGATTATCTGTTGGGAAGTAAGGACTAGAGAGGTCTGTGACAGAGTCTCAGGGGCCTTGAAGGGTCCTTATAGGTGTGGCTTTACTTTCAGCAAGACATGGGGTCCCTATGGAGTTGGTGCTCTGGAGAGGGAGATCTGGATTTATCCCTGACTGGTACTTGCTGTTTRTTCTCTTGCATTTTAAAACTCCACTTCCAGGGGGTCATCTTGCACCTCTGGCCATGATTTCATAGCCAGTTCCCTTTGTGCAAAGACCTTCCAGCTCCAGACTGGGACCTGTTTTCCCACTAACAACAGGAGATGCTCTGGCCTTTCGTGTGCAGCCATGCTTGTCCTGTGTCACATCACCAGCTCTGCGTGCTGCTCATGCCAATGCTCATGCCCATTTCTGCCCCCCAGCCTCCTGAGCAGGGGCCTCCTGACCCAGCCTCCCTGCCCTGATACACACCCCAGCACCTCCCTCAGCCTCTCCACACAGCACTGTAGCTCCAAAGTCACCTCAGGCTGGGCAGGCACTGAGCTGGCACCCAAAGCACAGATGCTGCCCAATAGTTCCACTCCCCAGCATTGCCTACCACACCATGGCTTTGTCCCATCGGGCCCCGTCACCTCTGGGTCCGGCACTCAGGAAGGGATGGTTCTGCTTCCGTCGGCTCGACTGGGAGTCAGGATGTCCTGCAGGCTTTTGGAAATTAGCCCATCTCCTCCGCTGCCTAAACATCGCTCGCAGCCTTGAAGGTGAAGCAGCTGCCCGGGGACGGAGCAGACTCGCAGCAAACCGGCTGCTGGGCTGCCGGCAGGGCAGGAGAGAACGCTGCAATCATGCCGAGCATCCCGCAGAGCCGGCCGTGCGGCAGCGAACCTCCGCCACCTCACCTGGGGGGCCCGCGTYCCCTCCCGCCGGCCCGGGGACAGCCAGCGGCCGGCAGCCGAGGGCAGCAGCTCCGCAGATCGCTTTTCCGGAGAGCAGCGTCTCGCTATTCCAGCGTCCTCCACGGGAGCGCGTTCCCAAGGACAGCCCCGGCAGGAGCATCCTCCCGGCGGGGCTGCGGGAGCTCAGAGCCCGCAGCGCAGCGCTGCCTGCGAGCCCGGCCCGCGGGCATCCCTCCGGGATGGAGCTGATCCTGGCAGCGAGTCGGAGGCAGAAAGGTGTGTGCCCTTTCTCTCTGTGGTGACGGTGACGATCTGTGCAGAGTTTGCCCCTGCTGCTGCCTGGCTTGAGCAGGGAACAATTAAGCAGTTGCTGGTTCGTTTCGCTAAGGCTGATCCTGCCAACCCCTGTGCTTCTGCCCTCTCCTCAAGGAGAACCAGAAGAAGAGTTTAGGACCTGGATTTCCTGCTTAACTGCTGGATTGTTTTCTTTGAAGCACTCSGTTTGTTCAGCCTAGAGGAGAGGAGACTGAGGGSAGACCTCGCTGAGCTCTTCAACATCCTCCTGAGGGGCAGCTCTTTGTGACCAGTTACTGGACTAGAGGAAACAGCTGGATCTGTGTCAGAGGAGGTTTTMATTATAAAAGGAAAAAGTTTTTCACCCAAAGGGTGGTTGAGCACTGGAGTGGCCTCCCCTGGGAGGTCACAGCTCCAAACCTGTCTGAGCTCAAGGAGCATTTGGACAAAGCYCTTAGGCACAGGGATTATTGGGATGTCTGTGCAGGGCCAGGGGTTGGACTTGATAACCCTGATGGATGCCTTCCAACTCAGCATATTCTATGATTCTATGACTGCTGAGTTTGGTTTCTGSAATTAGATGCTCTCCTGTATCTCCTGCAAACAAGCTGAGCTTTCCTCCAAATTTGCCAAAAGAAAAGCAGAGCTGGTGAACCACCAGCACCACTGGGCTGGGCTAACACTAATGCAGAGCTGGTGTTGCTGTGGACTWAAGAAGAYGCCTTGGYACAGGAACAGTTCCCCTGGRAAAGGTGATCTTCCAGAGTGAAAATGCTTTTTATCAGCTTGGTTTGTTCCTCTCCTCATGTGAGAAGAAGCTCCCCCTGTTCATTTTACAGTGGAGTAATCCCRTGGAGGACTGTTCCTTAGCCAGGTGTATAGAATCAGGAAATGACAGAAACATTGAGGTTGAAAAATCCCTCTAAGATCATTAAGTSCAACCATWAACTGACCACTGCCACRTTCACCACTAAATCATGTCCCCAGGGGGTGAGGGTAAAGGGGATCTAAGCCAACATACAAGACCAGACCTCCAAGGTGCTAAGACTTTGACACTCCAGCCAAAAATTCCAGTGGAGAAGCCACAGAGGGACAGCAAGAGCCACAGGATGACTTGGTCATCAGGACAGTGACAGCACCTGTGGCAGCAACTGTCTCATCCGTGTGTCACTTGGGCTTGTCCTGTGCTTCCCTGGATGCCTCCARGAGAGCTGTGCTTTTAGAAATGCTRTCTGGAAAATGCTGTGTGCTTCGGTTCTCTTGGGGAGTGAGCCTTGCTCAGACACCTGTGGGTTGGCCAGGAGACACACACACATCCTCTCAGGAGGCTCCAGACCACAGGATTGCCTGCAAAACCCTGTGAGCTCCGTGAGCAGGATCCTATGAACAGGACACCACCAGCTCCTCACTGTCATCACAGCACACAGGGCAAAGCAGGTCTCTGTGAAAAAGGCACGAAAAGGCCTGAAAATCCTGAAGACTCATCATGTTATCCCTATCCTGGGTCGCTTGGCATGTCTAGCAGTGGGGAGCTTGGCATAGCCCTGCTGCCCCAGTCCCTGGGCTGCTCCCTCAGGGTGACACTGAGCCTGGTGACCTCTCACTGGGTGCAGGGGCCATTATCAGTAACAGGAAACGTGCTGGGCAGGAGGGGCAGCAGACAGAGACCCAGAAAGAAAGGAAGTGGTTAGAAAGCCGTCACTTCCATTTCTGCTGCACGAGAGCCTGCGCCCACGCACCCGCAGGCACAGGGGAACGGCACTGCCCCGCCTCAGCTGCTCTGGGATCACCAGGGAGTGCTTGTGATGAAGGCACAGATCCTCYCCTAGCCTTTGAAAACAGCTAGAAGGGTGGTTAAAATAGCCCATGATCAGCCAATGTCCGGTGCAGAAACAGGTGTGGTGAGCTCAGCCAATGGCAAGTGAGTCACTGCTTAGGGGTTGAGATTCTTAACCTTGCTGAAGATACACTGCTCCTGATCCCACCCAGCACAGGATGGATCTGTGGATGCAGCTGCCTGGGGCCAAAGGGCCAGGGAGGATGTGCCAGCAGCTTATATTTTAGGAAAAATGTCTTCACTGAAAGGGTGATCAGACACTGGCACAGGCTGCCCAGGGTGGAGAGAATGGCATGCCAATGTGGCACTTGGGGACATGGCTTAGTGCTGAACATGCCAGTGCTGGGGCAGTGGTTGAACCTGATGATCTTAGAAGGCTTTTCCAACCTGACCAATTCCMTGATGACTCTTGCATGGCAAGAGGCAGAGCCCCTGACAGCCATGGCAGGTGCCATCTCTCCAGCTGGAGGAGAATGCCTGTGGATAAGCAGAGGCAGCCAGAGGGCAGCAATGCAGAGAGGATGGATCTGCCCAATGCTGCTCCTCCAGCTCCTAGCCATAACAGAATGTGGGCCTGTCTGCTTTGGAAAGCTGTTCTGGATTGTGCTTTCTGGCTTCAGAAATTCAGGAAGCTGCCATGTTGGGCCTTGTATGCTCCTCCTGTGATTCCTCTGAGTCCTCTTGGTCTTGCTGCAACTGTGTGGCTGTAGATATGAGCCACAGGAGCTTGCAGCACACGGGGTCTGCTTTGTCCCAGTTCCAGGCATCAGAAATATTCCTGTCTGCTCACAGTGGGGAAGCTGTGGTGCTTGGAGCCACAGATGCCCTAGATCTGGAAAAAAAAAGCAAAGAAATTGTGAGCTTTTTAGYTTCTTTTCTTCTGCTGTTGGAGCTGAGAGGGGTCCCTAGCTGCTCTGAGGCTGGGAACACCTTTCCTGCCAGCAAGTCAAGGATGGAGCCATGGGGCTTTCAGCACTGGAGGGGAAATAGAGGCCATAACTGGTGTCACCAGAGCCTCAGATGCAGCAGAAACGTTTGGCTTCTTGCCCACAAGAGCTGTGCCTTGCCAGACAGCAGCTGTCCCATCCCCCAGGGCTGCTGAGCAYCCTGCCCTGCTCCTGCCAGCATTGGCACAGGGTCAGTGCTGACACCAGGGTGCTGTTGTAGTGACCCTGAGTAAAGCACTGGACCGCCCACCCACAGGGGTCAGCAGCAGATCACTGTGCAGGGCTGCAGCTGCTGGTTCACCATCCTTCCACCCCCACACCTCACCTCTGGCTTTTGAGGGGCATTTTGGGGCAGAGTGGGTTCCTCTATAAAGCTGAGCCTACCTGTGGTGCTGGGGCCCGGGTCTGTGATACCAGGATGGGGCAGGAGAGAGCTGTGCTGCTGGCGAGTGGAAGAGAGGATGGAGCAGCCCCAGCTGAACACTCACAGGGCTGCAGAGAAGGRCACAAAGGCAGTGAGCTCTGCTCTCAGCTGGGGCAGGCCACCCCTGCCCTGCCATGCCACCCCTGCCAGCTCAGCATCATAATACTGTGGCACATCACACTTCACTTGGGCACTGCTCCTGCCAGGGGCATCTCCAGCTCCTGTCACAGCCCCTYGGGCAGCTCTGCCTGCCCCTCTCCTGTGGGCCTCCTCAGCCTGTCCCCAGAAGCACTAGGGGGGACACCTGAGTGAGCTTTGGGGTTGCTCAGCTTTGGGGAGCTGGAGTCCAGCTGGAGGCCCCACAGAGCCCTGATGCAGCGTCCTGGGCACGAGATGTTGTGTGTGGGGCTGTAGCCTGCAGAACTGCCTGGCTCTGGGGYTCTGACAGSACCATGTCTGCCTCTTGCTCCATCCCTGCAAGGGGCTGGTTCATGTTTTTGTCATGGTCAGGGATGACTATGCATGTAAGGATCCAGGACTGGACCCAGAGGAGGTCCAGCTGGATCCTATCTCCCAGGAGGAGCCAGCACAAATTAAAGCAGTGAAACCCTCTCTGTATGTCAGTGTCCTCTCTGTTGCCTCTTCCCCAGGGATCAGCCAGGTCCCAGGGGCTGACACAGTGCAGACTCTGCCATGGCCYCTTTTCATAATGTGCAGTAAAGGAGGGGAAAGGTAAAGGTTTGTCAATGGAGAAAATATCTGTGTGTTTCCCTGGAGAGCTGCTGGGATGGTCCCACCAGCCCTGGCTCCCTGCAGGGCAGAGGGGAGTTTCAGTGACAGGCAGGGAYGAAGCAGGAGAGCTGTGCAGAGAGCTCTGGGCTGGAGCACAGGTGGGCACCACCAGGCAGGGTGACCTTACCTGTGTGCACCACTGCAGGCAGGCTCAGGGGGAGCAGGGATGGCCCTCAGGCTGGAACAACACTAAAACTGCACAGGACTCTGCTCAGCACCCTACACGCAGTCAGGGTGCATGGCCTGGGCTGGGTGGGGCAGCAGTGGGGGAAGATGGAGACAACAGGGCTGTGCCACTGCCCTTGTCTCTGTGTCAGCAGGAGCCTGCAGATCTGCAGCACCGAGCTGTTCCTGCTCCCCACAGCAGCAGCCTGCAGATCTGCAGCACCGAGCTGCTCCTGCTCCCCACAGAACCAGCCAGAGTGTGCTGAGCCCAGGAGAGCGAGCTGGGCAGCCTGAGGAGCTGTGGCCATGCCTGTGATGGTCAGGCCATGGGAGGCTGTCCCAAGAATCACCAGCCAGGCTGTGTACCCAAGCAATGTCCTTGGCCTGGGTGAAACCACACATCCACGGATGCTTTTGGCCCAGAGGGGAAGGAATGGAGCTGTTTCCTTGTCCTGGTTTGCAACACAGGTGTCTGCCAAGGAAGGCAGGAACCTCCCCTGGAATGGACAATATGGCCCC
>CADDXX010000575.1:298054-321182 GCA_902810485.1 Alauda arvensis
GCTGGTTGGAGTGCAGCAAAAAAAACCCATCTCAATGGCAGAAAAGAGCAGGGCAGGGCTGGGCTGGGCTGGGCTGGGCTGGGCTGGGCAGGGCAGACGCGCCCTCCAAGCATGGGTCGGGTCCTGGGTTTTTCCCCTGAGGCACCCCAGTAGATGGTGAGAGCCCTTTTCCAGTAAAGTCCGGTGTTAATAAGGACCCAGTTACACGGCCATTCTCACAAGCAAAGGCTCACCCACAGTAAGGAAGAAGATGAGAGGAAAGCTAATGTCATTACAAGCAATTTGATGGGTGAAGGGATGAGTGTTAACGCCTTTGTTATGGGTCTTAATGTCTCTACTAACTTTGGGCAGCAGGTTTGCTGCAGATCGCACACAGCCTGGCTCCTGAAACAGAAAAGTGTCTGCACAAGCTGGAACTTTGGGGTAAAATAACGGGTTCAAGGGGGGACACGTGCTAGGCGGTTCGGGAAGGCTGAACCTTCCTGGTACCTCGGCGAATGGGGAAAGAAGAGGGCAACGTGTGCCCAGGAGTTTAGGGTGAAAGGAGGCTGTGCCCTCCAAAGCTTGGAGAGATAAAACCCCGCAGGTGTGCACCCAGGTGGACTCTTTCCCTTTATTCGAATAAAGTTGCAGGACTCCTCTGTCTTCTTTTTGGACGTAAASCTCTGGCATTTGTGGATTTTCCTGACAAAGCAGTACAGGGCTTGACTCTGTGGTGGCAGTGAATTCTCCCCGCAGTAGCAGCAACTCGACCGTTCCCCTCCGATCTGACAGCGGGAGAGAGGGCAAGGAGCTGAGGCCAGCCCCGCAAAAATCCCGGGGTTTTTCTGTCCTTCCCAAGAGACAATCCCCCAGCTGAGAGAGTAGCCAGCTGCACTCTTTCTCCCACCTTGGCCACTTCTTTTGTCTCTTAAGTACTGGTTGTTATCATCTCTTAGGCAACAGACAAAATTCCCTGAGAGAAAGGGGGAAAAAAAGGAAAAATCCTAACCTCCAGCGCTCCTGCTACAGGTCTCTGGCAAAGGTCGCAGCCGATCTTTTGCAACCTCTTCCTCTGCCAGATGTCAAGCAGCAGAATTTGCCTCCCGGACAGGGATCTGCTCTGGGACCAGGCTCTGTGCAGGCAAGTCCTCTGCCCCAGAGGTGCTGGAAGAGCTCCTTAGAAAACAGGAAACCACTCAACCAGAAGAAGCAGTGAAACATTCCCTTATTCTGCGATGTTTGTTGTTTTAGGCTCTCCCAGCCAAGTGGCTCAAGCTGAACTGCAGCACGGCTGATCCCTCTGAGCCTTGGGGCTGTTCCTCCAGGCCTTGCAGCGAGCCCAGCCCAACCCAACCCCGCCACCACCCACGAGAGATGCAGGACAGCGTGGCTTTGCAGCCCAGATGCCAAACGCKCTGCTAATGAGAGCCTAGAAGTGGGTGAGGAAGCTCAGGAAAGCTTGATGCATCACGATTACCAGTCTGTTCCCCTTCCCCTYCAGCAGCAGAGCATCTCTGCTTCCTGGTGTGTGGATAGTAAACTGAGGCAAGGGAGGTGTGTTCCAGTTGAGATGTGAAAATAGCTTCTGCCAGTGCTTGGGATAGGGACCAGCACTCCAAGTCTGGCATCTGGGCAGGTCTCCAAGCCTTACAGATTCTCCATGCCACCAAGCCCTCAAATCAGGATGTCCAATTCAATGGACACTTGGCTGGGGACACCTAGAGAGACAAGGCTGAGCTCTGTGTCACTCTGTAAGACCTAGTGAATGGTCCCACTGACCCCAGTCAAGCAGCAGAGATTGTGGCTGAAAGGACAGACAAAACTGTCAGCAGGCAGCAGTGGAGGGTGCTGATCCTGCATCCCTCCCTGACCACCTCACCCATGCTCCAGAACTGCAGCAGCCTCCAGGCGAGGCTGAGCATGTGCCAGCAGAGCCTTTGGCAATCAATGGCTGTGGGACCTGTGCCTGTGGCCAAGATGTGTCCCAAGAAGCAGCTACCACTGGGATGTGTGACTGCCCACAGCAGCGCCCTGGGGAGCAGCCAGGCTGTGCCAGCCCCAAACGTGCCTCAGCCTGAGCAGGGGGATGTTGGGGCTGGGGGAAGAGAACCCAGAAGGGTTCCCCCAGCTGCTCCTGTGAAGAAGCAGAGCTGCTTGTGCTGGGGGCTGGATGCAAAAAGCAGCAGGCACTGCTGACAGTGTTGTGTTTGGCTTCAGGAGCCGCAGGAGATGCCAGGGAGCAGCTGAGGAGCTGCACAAGCAGGCACTGCCAAGGCTGCAGCCACACTGCAGGGACAGGAGCACCCCTGGGTGCCACACCACAGCTTACCAGGACCATTGCAGTGTGAAGGCCTGTACCCATGCCCTGGGACACTCAAAGATGTCACAACTACAGGAACAAGTGTGAAGAGCCTCAGTGCAGGGCTTGCTGCTGGATACAGTGGTGGTGGTGGCATTGGTGGGGGCGTTGGTGTTGGCACTGGCACAGGCCAGGGCACAGGGGACAGGGACAGCAGCCAGGCAGTAAGAGGGGACAATGCCCTGCCTGAGCTGTCAGGCAGATCTCCTTCCTACCCTGTGACATGAAAGATGGGCAGGCTTTGTGTTTACTCCTCTGAAAAAGAAACCTTCCTCCTGAAAACAAAACCTTTTGTGTGCAAATGCAGCCGTCTGCAGGTTTGTTTTTATACAGGAAACTTTGAACCAGAGGCTGGGGCTGGTTTCATTTTGACTTGGGATTTTTAGCTCATGGTATTTGGAAACTGAGCTGCTTTCCAAATTTGGAGGCTGGGTTTTCACATCACTGCAGTGTGGCATCATTGTCCAGGGCTTCCTGTTGCTGTCCCTCTCCCTGTCTGCAGAAAGCTTAGCCCAGCCAAGGTGGGATGGGTACCCTTTGGGGGAAGGCCGAATACCTTGAGTGGCAGCTGAAGTGTGTGATCCTCCTTTGTGGGACTGGCAAGGGTTGGGTRCAGAACTCCTCCACTGTGTGCTGCACAGCATGCAGGAACCCACTGCTCCCATGTGAGGCTAAGCTGGGCTCATCCTGCCAGCCTCTGGCAAGGAGTTGGAACCTGTGAGATCCAGACCTTGCCCACAGTTGGGACTGGAGGAGAGAGGAGTCCTCACACTCAGTGCCATGGCTATTGTACCTCCTCCTGCCACATCCACAAGGATGGGAGGAGGAGCTCCTTGGGAYCTGCTCCCAGCTCTCCTCCAAACCCACTGGCAAGACCCTTCTTGTCCCCAGAGACCAGCTGGTCCCATTCACCAGGGTGCAAGACCCTTCTCCTTGTCCCCAGGGACCAGCTGCCCCCCGTTCACCAGGGTGAGGATAAGTGCCATTCTGGACATGCTCTTGGAATGTTCTGCACCTCCTGAGCCAATGTACYGGCTCCTCTCCATCCCCCCTGATGAAGGTGTGAGGGTCAGGATGCCTTTGCTCCGGGATGGTGCCTGGTCTGATGGGGCTCCAGGCAGCAAAGCCTTTGGCARTCACGACCCACAGACACCTTCAGGGCTGCTGCATGGCCTGGAGGCCTGTGCTGACTTTATCACTGTCCTGAGGCTCTCCCCATTCCTCTCTGCAGCAGCAGCACAAGGGGATTCTCAGCATGACCAAGGGTCCCCAGCACCTGGCTGTAACCACAGCACATGGACAAACTCTGGCAAGGTGCAAGGGGAAGTGAGCTACACCCAACCTGCAGTRTTGGCACACAGCTCCTGCCCCCGGAGTGCAGACCCTTGCCCTCGAGGGGCCACAGGAGACATCCCCGTCCAGCTGATCCCTCCTCCCCAGCATCCTGCAGCTGAGAGCTGGGCGAGCCCAGGCGGGCCTTCCCGCCGGTCCAGCCCAGACTTGAACGTCAGGGCCGTGCACAAGCAGAGTAAACGGGTGAGTGTGAGCGTGCCAAGTTGACACCGCACGCGCCAAGAGCRCAGGAACGGGCTGTGGACCACACCAGGGACACCCACCAGCTGAGGTACGGGTCCCATTCCCTGTCCCCCTCCCTCTTCCCAGACACCTGGGCGAAGCCAGGATGTGCAGCGGGGAAAGGAGCGCGGAGCCTCCTGCGCCCTGGCACGGTGCAGGCAAATGTGATGCCACAGCCCGGGGGGTGGCAGGGGATGGGCAGCCTCTGAGCACTCCGAGAAGGAGCAGAGCCTGGCACTCGGGTGGCCGTGCCTGTGCAGGGGGACTCTCGTGCCTGGGCCCCTCACCATGGTGTGGCACAAGCGGGCACTGGGAGCTGCTTCATGGCTACTTCTTGGCTCTGTGTGCATGGCATCCTTGCAGCATTGGGCACCCTTGCTGCCAGCCTGTGCTGGCACTGCATCACAGGGTGGGAGCAGAGCCACACAGGGTTCTACAGGCTGTTGGTGACGGGGTGGGTGATTTTGGAGCCAGGTGCTGCCCCAGCACTACTTGCAGTAGGTCTGGGGCCGGCACTATCCAGGCTGCTCTCAGCCCTCCCCAGCGAGTGCCTGTTGCCTGAGCAGGGGAAGCGGAGCCTGCTCAGCCCCAGAGGCGGCACCCATGCCCCGGGGATGCAGAGCAGGTCTGCCCGGCTCTGCCGGCTTTGGGCGTGCTGTGAGTCACCGCAGCCCTGCGCTCCCAGCTCTGCAAGGCGCCTGGCTCGCACCCGCAGGCATCCCGGCCTCAGCTGCCAGGGCTTCAGCAGCGGGTGGGGGGAGCGAAGAGCATCACCCAGGTGATGGTAACAGAGTCATTCGTGCCACTCCTCRCTGTCCCCCAGCCTGCACAGCGTGGCTGTGCCCTGCCCTGCAGAAGGGTGACATCCTCCACTGCCTGCCTGCCCTCCCGCCTCTGCCAAATGGGAAGAGCTCCAAGGTACCAAAGCGTGGGTCAGGAGGCAGCAGCAGCGCTGGCAGGGCTCCATGTGGGAATGATTAAACACTTGCCAGAGGTTGGAGAAGGAGCATCCCTGTGCTCTAGGGTTTAGGGTTGTTCATGGCGTGTGAACCTTGCAAAGCAAGAGATCCCATTGGCACCTGCATCCTCTGCAGGTTCTGCCCTGGGAGCAGCCTGTTCCTCGTGTTCCTCCCTCGCAGCCCTGGGCAGCACTCAGAACCTCAGAGTGGCAGAGGGGAGAAATTGTTGCCTGGGGCAGTTCAGTTCACAGTGCTGGTGGGCACTGGCAGGGACTGAGGGACAGTGACCAGAGGGTTGGTGTTGGCCTGAGGATAGAAGCCCCAGAGCTATTCCCAGCCCAATCCYAGTGGCATATCATGGGGCCCCTGGGCATATGTTGTTGTAGGGTGCCAGGTTGGATGCACAGAGGGATGGCAGAGCTCCCACACATCAGGGCTGCATGTCCAGACAGCAGTAGAGGCTCCTTTGTGCAGTGCCAGCATTACCCACAATACCAGGTCATGGCTGTGCCCTCTGTGTGACAGGTTGAGTCCCTGTGGGAGTGTCCTCAGCCACATGCTGTCCCCTGGCAGGGGCCCTGCAAGGCTCTGCCCATGCTCAGCCTGGGGAGCATCACGTGCCACTGCCACCTCGCACAGACCTTGTGACACAACTGGGACCCTTGGGTGAGGCAGAGGACCCTCTGCTGTCCACGCTGCCCATCCTCACCCCAGCAGGTGCTTCCCAGGGAGGCCTTGACTCCTGCCAGGTGTGCAGGACCATCCTCAAGTCCAGGAGATGCCTTAGAAGGGACAAACTCAATGCTGCCAGCTCCATGCCCAGGACACCTGGAGAGGAGGCCAGTGCATGGAGCACGAAGTGGGTGGACTCTGCTCTGCTCTGCTCTGGGGTTGGCTCTGCTTGGGAGCACAGCCCAGGGCCTTTGCCAGGCACGGCCTTTGCCACTGCACTGTGGCTATTGTCCCTCACCTCAGCATAAGCAAGACCTGACACCACAGTGACAGGCATGCTGTCAGGGATCCTCTTTCCCATCTCTGCTCTTGGGTGATGCCCCTGGAGCACAGGGCATGAGCAGTCCCACGCTGAGGCTCTGCCCCTTGCCAGAGGCGGTGGCTTGGCTGCCTCTGTCCCCTCCCAGCCCGGGCCGGCCGAGCCCTGCAGCCATCCCTGGCGGCGGGGCGTCCCCATCCCCCTGCGCCTTGCGGTAGCGTTCACTGCTTCGCGGAAAATGTGATGACTCGGCAGCCCCTGAGTTTCCAGGCCTGGTTCCAGCTGCTGGGTGGAGAAACTTCTGCAGTTGTCTTTAGGTTTGGCACAGCTGAAGGCTTCTCGGTCAGGGGAGACTGCAGGGGAGATCTGGTATCCCCAGCTGAAGGAGGGCTCTCTCTCTGTGTATCTCTATCTGAGGTGGCACGGTATCACTGAGGTGGCCATGGGGAAGGCAGGGCTGGCACAGAATGAACAGCTTCAGTCCCGTGTGGAGGCTGCTGAGCCCTGCGGCGCCAGGGATGGGGCCTGGGCTTGGCTCCCAGCAGTGCTTTGGGCTGTTTCCACTGCAGCCACAGCCCAAACTCCCTGAGCTGAGGGAGCACAGCCACTGGGACCCGAGGTTAAATAAGCGGGGCTGGTATACACACATGTCCCCATGGCAGGGGGTGACAGCTCACTGTGCCACCAGGACATGCAGAGGCTGCAAAAGCTGCTGGGATGTCTCCTGGTCCGTGCTCAGAGCCCAATCCCGTCCTAGTGGGTAGCAAGGCRTCCCCCAAGCCTGTCCTCATGCYGAGTGAGGTTACMTCTSCTCCTGGYTGGGGAGGTGCAGGGCAGTGGCACAACATGGCAGCAAGATYCAAGGGAATGCTGTGTTCCAGAAACCCCTGCTTGGCTGCTCAGCAGCAGAGAGGTAGAACAGACTCTTTGCTCCTTGGACAAGCCAGTGTCCAGAGCAACTGCCTCAGTGGAGGGGTTGTGCCCCCATGCAGGGCTGCAGCAGCAAAGGCTGTGGCTGGAGGTGGAGATGGCTGGCTGTGCAGAGGCTGGTGCAGGGGCACTGAGGCTGTGCCCAGGCAGGTGCAGTAAGCATGCACAGACTCAGATTCCCTCCAGCTGGGCCAGGCAGGCACAACCCAGCTGGAGTGTCCCAGGACTCCAGGGGCTGGGTTTGTCCTCTGGTTGAMCTGGAGCTGCTCTTTGGTATGCTTTGAAGCTGCAGGAGCCCCACCTTGACTCTAGCCTGGAAAAACCTCCTGTCYGTGTCACCGGGGACAGTGCAGGGGACACTGCCTTTGACACTGGGGAGTGCAACAGTTTTCCCCAGGGTTTTACTTCAAAATCAAGGGTCCCTCTGGTCCCATGTCCCTGGATCACMATTCTCAGCCCAGCAAGGCCCTCCAGCCCCTGATTCATCAGCCAGGGCTCCTCACATTCAGCTCTTCATTCACCTGCCACACTCCAGGGACACCACAGTCCCCAGCACTGCTTGCACTGCCTCTATCCCAGCCACCCCCCAGGTGACCTCCAGGCTGCTCATGGCAGCAAACAACCCCATGCTCCCCATCCACAATGTGGTCACCTGTGCGGGCAGCCTGCACCCCACAACGAACCTGCAAAAGCCCCTTTGCAAACGTGTTTTGGGGACCAGCCAGCTGCAACCTCCTTGATCCTGCCCTGGGCCCCAGGGTAAATCTGGCAAACCCTCGCTGCAGCGAGGAGCTCCAGCCTCCTCCCAGCCAGCTGCAGCTGCCCAGCTCTGGAAAGGGGCCTTTAAAAACAGTCCCCAGCGCACTGGAGACAGCTGCCATCAGCCCCAAATCTCCCCCTGTCTCATTTCTGGGGAGGTACTCCATCTCGGGGACTGGAGGACCTCACCCCCAGTACCTGTGAGCACTCACCTTGCACTCAGGTCAGTGGGGGTGGCCAGCTGCCCATCAAGTCAGTGTCCAGCAGCAGGGATGGGTATCCCCAGAGCTGGCTGTGGCACTGGTTGATGGGTCAGCTTCATCACCCCACGTGCGTGGGTCTCAGTCCCAAATGCTTATCAGGCAATCTCTAAGAGCCAGTGCTGTTACCCTGGGTAGCCATCACTTGAGCAGATGCACCCACAGCATTTTTGGCATTCAGCCCTTGGAGCTGTGGGCATTAAAGGTTAAAAATCTTGCCTGTGCTGGAGCCAAGGCATTGCCTTCTGTTCCCACCCTGATCTCTGTGCTCAGGGAGCAGGGGAAGGGTAAGTCTGGAGACAGAATAACACAAAGAGGCTCTGGTGGTAGAGCTGTACCTTTCTGCTGGGGGAACATCTGAGTCCTAGACAGAAGTGACAAACGAGCCCTCACTGCTGGGCTGAGCTGCAGGGCCAGGGCTCCTTTATCCTCAGCCCACTCCAGGCAGGGACCTCTGCAGAGACGTGACTGTGACCACGGACCCGGACTCCTGGCACCAGTCCCATTTGGCCAGGACCAGGGAAATTAACTGTAGCCCGTGCAAATGGAAGGGGATTCATGTTCACTGTCCCCTTTCCAGCTGGCTCCATCAGCCTGGGGGTTGGGGTATGGRCTGGGGTTGGAGATGGGTCCTAGACCAGGTCCCCTGTGCCCCTGTCTCTTCTTAATTGCGTAATGAGAGCTGGAGCTTTCCCGTGTCTTTGCGCAGATCCTGGGGTTGTTCTGTCTGTCACAGGTCCCACCTGACAAACTTCTGAGTCTTTTGTCAAGGGATTCTGATATTCTAGAAAACAGGTGGGGGATGTATCCTCTGACAGCTCGGTGGCTCACAGTACTGAACAGAGCTTGAATAGCCCCCATAGGTGGCCCTGCTKGCCACTGGGACAGACTCCCACGGCCACAAAGACTGTACTGGCTTCCGGACTGATGCATCACTGAACTTCTTCCAGCACTGTCCCAAATCTCCAGCGCTGATGTGAAGCCAATGGCATCTCTGCTCTGAATGAGAGCTGGCACTCTGCCACGCATTGCACAGACACCGCCGAGCACAGCCCTGCACGCAGCCCGGGGGCACAGCCTGATCCCCGGGACAACCCCCCAAAGTACAGCGCCTTCCCACCGGCACAGCTCGCTTCAGCCGCCCYCTCAGATGGGCAGAGCGTGGTTTGGGCACCTCTGTGCCCACGCCATGCCACTCCCAGGAGCCTCCCAGAGTGTGCGCTTCCCCCGCCGCAGCCTGCGGGCCGCCGTGCCATGGGCCCGGCACAGAAACACCCCAATCCCTGCCCTCGGCACCCAAAGCCCCGCTCCGCGGCCGCACCTGCGCAGGAATTAAAGCACGCAGAGCTGAAGGGTGCCTGAAGGTGCGGTACAGTGAGAGCCGAGGGCGCACAGCACTCCGCGGCCACACTCGTGCCCTGACTCCCTCCAGCATCCCAGCCCACCGCTGCGCCCTCCTTCCCTCCCCTCCCCTCCCCGCGCTGGGGCTGCTTCGGGCGCGCCCTCCCAGCCTGGAGCCGCCATCAGTCCAGTCCTGTCTCCTCCCCTCCCGCTCCTCCCGCCCCTCCCGCTCCAGCTCCCGGAGCTCCTGCTGATGCCAGAGCGGGCTCCAGCCGGGCAGAGCCCCCGCCGGAGCGAGGTCCCCCGAGACCCCGGCCAGCCGCGAGCCTCCCACCCGCAGCCGGCAGCTCTGCCCGCAGCCCGCAGCCGCTCTCTCCGGGCCCGCTGCGGAGTCACCGCAGAGGATACGGACCTGCGGGGACAACAGCAAATGCTCCCAGCGAGAGGCAGCCGCCCCCGCTGGGCTTCTCCCGGGCCGGAGGCGAGCTCTGCCCCCGCCCAGGAACAGCGGCCCCGGCCGAGGTGCCACGCGCTGGCCGGTCCCCACTGATGTTATCTTGTCACCTGCGCTCGTAAAGCATGTGGGGACACGGCTCCTGGCTGCCGCGGGACGAGGGGCTGGCTGGGGACAGCCACTGCTAAGAAACTGCTTCCCCCACACCCCCAACTTGTCATCCCTCTGATCTGCTGCCACCAGGTCCCCCATGAGGTCGCTGCTGCTGTCGCTGCTGSTGCTGTGGGTGCCGCGGCTTCCAGGGACCCTGGCAGAGGTAAGCGCTTGCCTCCCCAGCCCCCGCTTTGGCTCGCAGCTCTTGGCTCCCGGCCCGCTGCCGCGAGGGGCTGCCCCGCCGGCGAACGGCTCCGGGCTGCGGGTGCTGCTGTCTGGCCGTGCAGCYGCGCCACATCAGCGGCGTTCGCCATCCCGAGTGGCGCTTCCCCCGCTGCCCCTCGCCCCTGGGACCCTGGGCCCGCTGCCTGGGACTGCAGCGTGCCCCTGTTTCCGTGGCTGCGCTGCTCCTCGCCCGGCAGTGGCCCGGCTGCTGTTCCCAGGGGTCCCCAGCCGCTTCGCTCTCCTCTGCCAAAAGCCCCGCGATCGATGGGGGGGCCGGAACGTGTCCGCCCGCCGAGCCGAGGGAAAAGAACGCCAGGAAGATGATGGTTCTGTTGTGGCTTGTTGCAGGACAGGGAGTGGGCAGTAGACATTTCCTTTAACGTGGGGGGAACTGACGCCAGTCCAAAGCMGGGCACACCCTGCAGGGAGCAGGCTGTGAGAGAACGGGTGTCCCCGCTGCCRGGGAGGGTGTGGGGGCTCCGGGGACTCTGTTCCTCCCGTGGGGGGTGGCAGCTGCACTGAGGTCTGTGGTCCCTCCATCCTCTCCCCTTGATGGTGGGAAGAAGGTGTGCCTGTAGAAGGAATGAGATTGCCGGGCCCTGTCCAGACCTCAATCCCTCCCTCTCTCTCCAGATCTGTGCCCTGGCTGGTTTGGTGGCCTCTTCCCCTGTGGGMATGGCTCTGTGTTGATCTGCAGCCCCAGGACCCATGCAAAAGGCCAGGGCAGCCCACAAGCTGCATCTGCCAAGTCTGTTTCTACCTAGGCCAAGGGAGGTCTGAGAAGTGACCCAGGCTCTCCTAGGAAAAGGAGTCACAGCCCACAGATGCCGTGTCAGGGTGGGATCTGTGCCTGGCCAGCCTGACCCCTGGCCTGCCACAGGGCACCTCTCCCWGGTGTTGGTCTCAGCTCAGCCCCCCTCATCCTGCCCCTCTCTCACTTGACACCTTCAATCCCCCAGGGCGAGGGGTGCAACCACACAGCACAGGCAGCRCTGGAGGGCCAGGATGCACRAGGTGAAAGAGGTGAGTCACAGAAYGAGGTTCCTGGGCTGAGGAGGGTGGGATGGTCTCGGTGCYTGGAGGGATGAGATGAGCAGATGTGCTGGACCAGGACTCTTGGAGTTAAGAGTGGCTTTGTAAATACTCTGCTCTGGGCTAACTACAGGCTCCAGGTYATGCCCAGGGAAGGGGGACAGTCAGTCCCATCCTTCTCCAGCAACCAACTGTAAGGGGGCACTGTGAGAGACAGGCAAGGCTTCAGAGCTCTCTACTTCCACAGAGCATCAGGTGGGCTCAGCAGCAGTGCAGCCATGGGTGCCCTGCTCAGAGCCTTGGAGTTGCCTGGGTAGGATCAGAATCTGTAAGGCAAACCCACGGCTGCTGTAGGCCTGGAGCCAGCACAGTGCCCACATGGCATCAGCCTGTGCCAGTGAGAAACCACCTGGATGATCCACAGGCACCTGTCAGGGCACAAAGTGTATCTGGATGTGTGTGATGTGGTTAGTGGGAACATGAGCAGTGCTGGGGTCACAGGCTTCTGGCCCATTTTAGGTACATTTGTGCTGCAGATGTGAGGAAGGTGACAGAGGGAGGCAGGTGATGAAKCTGCTGGAAACTCAAGAGAAGCAGAGAAACATGGGCTGAGAACTCATCCTTCAGGAGATAAGGAAGAGCTTGCAGTAACAAACTGTCCCTGCTTGAATGCCAGACAGGACAATGACCTGTGGGCTGCCTTCAGGTCAGCAGAGCCTGCTGCTCTGGGTGTCTGCTGACAGCAAGGGTAGCCCAGGGCAGCTAGCCCAGATATAAACACCTCACCCATGGGTACCCAGATACATTTAGCTAACCCTTCCTGAGCTGTCTGATCCTAAATATGCACTTGAACTTCTCAGGGATAGCACTGACAAGGCCTTTCCCAGGGGCACTACATGCTTTTCTTCATGTCCATCTGATGTCCTCTGGTCCCTTGGCCCTCACCAGCAGGCTTCAAACCACAGCATTGCATGGAACTGAAGTTGCACAAAGTTCTGAAAGTGTTCMGCTCTGGGAAAGACACACAGCTCCTGAGCAGTGCCAATGGTGTCCCTGCCCCAGGCTCACCCCACACTGCTCCTCCCTGGCTGTGTAAAAGSTGCCCCATGGCAGGCCTCTGGGGCAGTCACTGTGCTTGGTTCATGCTGTCTCACTGTGCCAGACCCTATGTAAGCCTGTCATAATACGTTGTACACCATAAATTTTAATTATTACACAAATGTCTTATTAGCACTAGAGCTGTTCTGGCATTTTCCAAAGGCTGAGAGCAATAGGAACCTCATGGATGTGGCACCTGGGGCCTTGGGTTAGTGCTGGACTTGGCAGTGCTGGGGGAGCAGTTGGACTCAATGATTTAAAGGGCTTTTCCAACCTAAATGGTTCCATGACTMACAGCAAGGCTGAAGATGGGGGTGTGTAAAGGTGTGTAACAATCTGCTGGAGATGCTGTGAGGCAGAGATGGACCCTGCCCTGGTCACACCAGCAGCTTGGGCCTGACAGACAGGCTCTGCCTCACTCCTGTTGTGTGGGTGACTCCTGAGCAGCTCTATGGGCAGGAATTCATTAGCAGTTTCAGCCACTGACCCACCAATTAGGCCAAGCCCTGTATGCCACTTCCTTGTCCCCAGACACTCTCCRTTGGGATGTCACAGCACCAACCCCACAGCCTCAGCACACTGACCTCGTTGCTGCAGTACAACCAAGTCAGGGACACACCTCAGGGGCTGGGGCCAGTCCGGTCCCACATTTCCTCCATGTATCCAGTGTCCCACTCTTCCCATGTCACCTCTGAACTGGGCAGGATGGGGGTGACATTGTCTGGATTCCCCCAAAGCARCCTTTGCCYCTTCATCTGTCAGAGCCCAGACAGAGGCAGAGACYATTGCAGGGAGCCAATGGCCCASCTGCCACATCCATCCTGCCCCTTAACTGGCCACTGTTGGGCTTCTCCATGGTGGACCCAGAGCCTTCAACATCTTTTTGGGGGGCTCAAGCCAACCCAAGGTGATGAGCAATGGGTTATACCCAGTCAGGGAACTTCTCTGCCTTAAACCAGGACTCTGGATAAAGCACATGAAGACCTGAAGTCTTCTGGTCTTTCTCCAGTGGAGCAGATGGTTGGGAGCATCTCTTTGACAGATTCCTTTGACCCAAGTCCATGAAAGTTTCTGAATGTTCTTGTGTTTCCCAAAGGCTGTTCAGAGCCCTTGGGGTCAGCCTGGTGGCCAGTGCCTGGTGTACCCCAGCAGGGCTGAGTGGCTGGGAGCTGGCCCTGCAGGATGGCACCCAGCACCACCAATCCCTGCTGAGAGTTTTGGATTTGCCTCTGCAGGTACCCTCCTGAATGTCAGTGTGAGTGACCATGACCGCTCAGACTCCCTCTATCTGTCCTGGGATGAGCCAGAGGGAGGAGCCAAGGGATATTTGCTCGCCCTCTCCTCCCTGGGGTCAGGCACACTGCTGCAGAATGTGTCTGCTGAACCCAACACCACCAGCTTCTGGTTCCATGGGCTGACTCCTGGCACACGCTACGAGATCGAGGTGACAGCCACTCTGGCCTGCATGGACACCACCAGCCAGACCATCACAGCACAGACAAGTAAGGGCTCCCCAGGACCTCAGTGCTCCTACCAGTGATTGTTGTGCTGTTTGGAGTCCTACTAGTTTGTGGGAGGTTGGRCTTTTCCTCACTTTCACAAGAACTCCTGGGTCCCCAGAGTCTTRGGGGTCATTCCCTCATCCTTGTGGAGGAAGGGTCCTGCCCCWGCACCTTGTATGGGCTGTGTTCATGCTGTATCTTCTCCTCCTAGAATAATGGAGGTAGTGATGGACCAGCCCATGATGTGGCTTTCAGAGAGCTGAGGGGTGGAAAATGTCATGCCTGGAGATCTAGAAACAGCTGCAAGGAAAGAGYTCCACAATTTTGGCACATCTCTATCAATCACTGCTCACCCCAGGCCTTGCTCTGTGCTAAGGGCTGGAGAAGGGCACAGGGCTGGTGGCTCTACAGCTCAGGTGAGGGTGGTAGCCCTTGCGTGTACCTCTCCAGAAGATCCTTGAGAAAATCAGTGCAGGTGAAGGTGGGAAACCTAGCAAAGGAGAGTAGAGCTGGAGGGAGGAGATTGGACAGTGGAAGGGCTGGTGTCAGACAGCAGTGGTGGAAGCAGAAGCTGGTTGTCACAGAAAGGCAGGTGGCAGGACCAGCAGGAACAGAGGACCTGTCAGCAGTCAGCTTCCAGGTGATGATGGCTTCACCTTTATGTGTTGGCCCTGACCAAGCCTCCCAGCTCAGTTCTGAGACTGATCCAAGGGGATGTGCTCCCACACAGCCCATGGGAGGCTGGTGAATGGTCAGGGAGGTGATGAGGCTGTGCTTGGGGAATCCTTGCTGGAGCCCTTCTGCTCTGGAGACAGGCTGAGAGATCTGGGGTTGTTCAAYATGGASAGGAGAAGGCTCCAGGGTGACCTTAAAATGCCTTTTAGTACCTAAAGGGGATTTGAAAATAGAGAAGTCGGGGCTTTTTACATGGGCAGATGGTGWCRGGACAAGAGGGAAGAGTTTTAAACTGGCAGAGAAGTTTAGATCAGATCTTAGGAAGAAATTCTTCYCTGTGAGGGTGGTGAAGCCCTGGYATAAGTTGCCCAGAGAAACTTTGCCTGCCCTATCCTTGGAAGTGTCCAAGGCCAGGCTGGACAGGGCTTGGAACACCTTGGGATAGTGGAAGGTGTCCCTGCCCATGGCAGGGGGTGGGACTGGATGAGCTTTAAGGTCCCTTCCAACCAAAAYCATTCCCGGATTCAGCGACTGGGCTCTGTGAAGCTGGCTGGCAGCACCTCACCAGGCAAAGCCAAGTTCCACCAGCCTGTGAGCAACTTGCCAGGCCAGGCCCTCCCAGGCAGCAGCCAGCAGTGCCTGTGCCCTGTCTGATGCAGGTCCATCTCCTGTCCTCAACCTGAGCCTGAGCAGTGCTGGGAGCTCCTCGCTGCGCGCAGCCTGGGCCCACGGGCACGGCCAGAGGGACGGCTACCGCCTGGCCCTGTGGCACAGCGACTCCCACACCCTGGTGAGGAACCTGTCCCTCCTGCCCAGCGCCTCCACCTTCCTCTTCGATGGGCTCCTGGCTGGCAGCGAGTATGCCCTGAAGGTCAGCACGCTGGCTGGGCCCAGCCAGGCCAGCACCAGTATCCACCAGTGGACAGGTAGGGAGTGATGGGTGTRCCTGCCCAAGGAGGAAGGGGTAGTAGAAAGGGTTTGGCAGGAAGGATGCAGCTCGTGTGCCTGGCCAAGGGGAGGAGGTCTTCAGGCTTGGGTTGGTGGGGAAGAGCTGGAGTGTTTCACATCCCCACTGTGAGCCAAGTGCCTGGGCCAAGGGGAAGGCTTTGCACCTTGGGCCTGCCTTGCAGCACCCGTGGCTTGGATTTGTCTGCTCCCAAGGGAGAGGGGCAGTCTGGGGATCCTGGATCTCTTGGCTGCTGAGAGCTGCAGGAGTGCTGCAGTACCCATCTGCCACCCCTCTGCCCTGCAGCCYAAAAGAACACGACAGTGTGGAGGGACCTCCAGGGCCCTCCAGCCTGTGTGGGAGGGGGAACAGGAGTGACATCCTTCAGTAGACCCCTACCAGACCTTCAGCCCCCATGCCATAGAGAGCAGCTGTGGGCAGCCCCTGGGGAGAGAGGCTGAACCTTGCTGTGTCCTGCTCTTCCCCYCAGCTCCCTCCATCCCCACCCAGCTGAGGCTCAGCCCGGGTTCCAGCACCAGCCTCGTGGCCTCCTGGGCAGATGCTGCAGGGGCTGCCTGGCTCCACCTTGAGCTCCGCAACCTCCTCACGCAGAAGGTCAGCATGACCCTGTCAGCCAGGAGGGGCCTCACCAGCTACACCTTCCAGCATCTCCACCCTGGCACTCAGTACTGGCTGGGGCTCAGCGCCATGGCTGGGCCCCACTCCGTGGTGGGACCCAATGCCACTGCCTGGACATGTGAGTATGAACTTGGTGGCCCCAGCTTTYTCTCTGCCTCTGGGCCAGCCTCTGAATTTAAATGTTTCCTGCCAAAGCCTTGGGTATACAGGGTGATTTTACTTGGACCTGGATGAAAGCTGCTCCAGGCCCCAGCTCTGGGGCACTGCTGTAGTGGGGCCAGTGAACCCCTTCAGCAGGTGGATCCTCTGTGCTGACCTGCTTCTCCCTGGGATACAGTGGGAGCAGCCTGTGGTCTCTCCCCTGGGAAGAGCAGGGAAGGGCAGCAGATCCCACTGGTGTTCAGTGCTGCTGGGGCTTGGCTCTCATGTGCCTCAGGGCTGTACAAGGGCAGTGGAAAAAATGGGACAAGGGGGCAGTGATTGAGCTGGTTTGAACTGGAGGCCTCTGGGAGGGGCTTATAGAAGAATGAGAAAGAATTTTTACATGGGCATAATTTTACAGTGATAGGACAAGGGGTGAATGGTTTTAAACTAAAATATGAGAGATTTAGATTAGATTTTCGGAAGAAATTGTTCCCTGTGAGGGTGGGGAGGTGCTGGCACAGGGTGCCCAGAGCAGCGGTGGCTGCCCCAGGCCTGCAAGTGTTCAAGGTCAGGTTGGACAGGGCTGGAGGGCTGGGATAGTGGAAGGTGCCCCTGCCTATGGCAGGGGGGTGGAATGAATGAGCTTCAAGGTCCTTTCCAATCCAAACCATTCCATAATTCTATGATTCTATGAAATGGATTTTTGGTGCTCTTCGATTGTTGTGAGGGATATATTGTGGTAGCACCTGATAACCTCATTTTGGTGGATGTTCCCAACATGATGGGTGCTGTGCAAATACAGCCAAGGAATCCAGGAGCCTCTGGCAGGTCAAAAAAGTGAGGGCAGCCCTCCCAGAACCCACTATTGCACCATTCCCCCAGCTCCCTCTGCTCTGGTCTCAGGCTGGTGAGGGCCCTGGAAGAGGGAGACTTTGCTGGTGGCACCACATCCATAGCCAGTTCCAGTACTGAACTTGCTCTTCCAGATGTTTCCAGGAAAGCCTGGAGGGAAATGGAGAGGGCAGAGCAGATTCACACAGAACATCAAGGTAGCATTGGTCCTCAAATGATGGAGGTGCCAAGCTGCAGTCTCAGAGCTGCTGTGGCCAGTGACTTGTCCTGGCACTGGCCAAACACTGGTCATGTGTATGCTGGGAGGACCTGGGTGCCACCAGGTGTCAAAATCTCCAGCTCCTTCCTGCTCCACCTGCCAGCTCGGGAAGCTGGAGCCTGCTCCCTGCTGACTCTGCAGATGGGATTTTGGAAGGCCTCCAGAGCTCCAGCTGGTTTGTTTCTGCTCTGGAGTGAGAGTGATCCCTGCTATTGCTGTCTGCAGCTCTGACTGCTCCACTGAACAAAATTCCCCCATGCCAGACACACGAGCCAGGGGTGTCTGGCCAGGAGTTTGGTCCAGACCAGTTCCTGGGAATATCAGCAAGCTCATGGTGGGATGTGAATGGAGCGTAGGGAGGCTTTAAGGAATTTCTCAGCAAGGCTGCCAGCTCGTCTGGACTCTGTTAGTCCAGGAATGCTTGTGCTGGRGAGTGCAGATGGCTCACTCCAAAAGGATGTCTAAGGCTGGATGTAACCCTGCCAGGAATGAGGTTCAGGAGAGTAAGGGGTACAGAGTACCCCATAACCTTGACTCACTCAATCCTATTCCCTTCCAGACCCCTTGAGCCCTGGCAATGTGACCCTGAGCAGGGCAGAGGAGCAGAACTCCTTACAGGCTCGCTGGAGTATCCCAGGGGGACAGAGGGACTTCTACCTGGTGACACTGCAAGAGGGAGAGGACAGTGTTCCAACCAGGAACATCTCCGTCAGTGGGGACAACGATCACGTCACCTTCCACGGGCTGAGCCCTGGCCAGCAGTACTCTGTGCAGGTGGTGGTGGTGGCAGGGCCGTACAGGGCATCAGCACACAGCACAGCAGCCTGGACAGGTGAGCTCAAAGCCCATGTGTGGCCCTTGAGGCTGTTCCTGCTGCCTGGTGAAGGGGCTGCTGCCTGGAGGGGGGCTGGGGATGAGGCAGGCACAGGGAGAGGGCACCTGGGAGACCTGGTCTCAGGAGGAGGTTGTGGATCAGAGCAGCAAAATCTGCCTCCTCACAGTTCCTGGTGAGGGTGGGCTCAGAGGTCCTGGGCAGGCTTGTGCCAGCAAGTGTCAGGCACAGATCAAGACCAGATCCTGCTTCATGCCTTCTGGACTGTTTGGCAGGTTGCAGGCAGCTTCCTCCCCTCCCCTCACCACAGCTGGATGGGTGGGCAGGGAAGCACCAGCAGCCCCTCCAGGGGGGRCATCCACTTGTGCTCAGTCTCTCCTGGGTGACTTGTGGAGCCACAGTTGGTGCTGTTCCAGAGCTGCCACTCTGGGAAGGGACAGCTGGAGCTGTACAGAGTGTGGGGAGGTACCCACCCAGCCTGTGGTGCTGGGGCACTAAGAGCTCTCCCTACAGCCCCTTTTGSCYCTGTGTGGGATGGAGACAATTGCAGTGTCACAGAATCACAGAASTGTTRGGGTTGGAAGGGACCTCTGRAGATCATCTASTCCAACCCCTCTGCTYTAGGGTTACCTAGAACAGTTTGAAAAGCACAAAATATCTCRTGAAAGCAATCTTCCTGCCTGATGCACTGTCCCAYGTCATGCTGTCCTTGTCCCTTGCAGAGCCACAAGCACCATCTGGCGTGAGCCTGTCCAGCCAGGGGAGCCCCCACAGCTTGCTGGCCAGCTGGGAGGAGGCGACAGGGGAGGGCTATCTGCTGGTCCTCAGCCTTGCAGAGCACCCTGTGAAGAACAGCTCCTTGCTCAGGGGTTCCACAAGCTTCACCTATGAGGGCCTCCACCCTGGGACCCTCTACACCTTTGAGGTCAGCACTGTGGCTGGTCCCTACACATCCTCACCCCGGTGCATCTCCAACTGGACATGTGAGTGCCACAGCCCAGGGTTCCCACTGGATCCTGCCCTTCCYCCTGAGTTGTACCTCAGGGCACTGACAGCACACRTCTTCTACAGCTTCATCCAGTAACTGGGCAAAAGGCTCAGGAGGAGGCAGAGGTGCTGCTGGATGTGTCTGACCCTGCTCTGTTTCCCAGTCACCAGGCACAAGGGGCAGCTGAGCCCAGTGCCCTTCTCCTCCTYCTCCTTGGCCCACCCTCCTGTGACACTGCTCAGGCTGCCACTGCCTTGAGCCACCCCCTCCACCACCCAGCACCAGAATAATTTTTTCTCTATGCCAGTTTGRACTGTGCTGGCCCAGTCCCTGCTGGACTGGTGTGTGGGTGTCAGCAGGGATGATCARAGCACCTGGATGCAGGTTTTCCCAGGGAAGGGACTCCTGTCCCAGTACACTTGGAGTTGCACTTCTGCCAGGTGATTCTAGACCTTTCCTTTTCCAGACCCTTTGCCCCCAGAGCAGCTGACCCTCAGCAATGGGGGCCACAGCACCTCTCTGCAGGCCTCCTGGAAAGCAGCTTCCTCTGGCAGCACTGGCTACACAGGAACCCTCTGGGAAACCAAGTCCCAGGAGCAGGTCAGGAATGTGACTGTGGGGAGTGACTGGACAAATGTCACCTTGGACAACCTGGTCCCTGGGCGACAGTACACACTGGAGATGGCTGCCATGGCTGGGCCTTACAGATCCCCTGTGCAATCAGCCACCGACTGGACATGTGAGTGTGACAGTCCTCCCTCACCCTGCTGCAGGTCACAGCCACCATCTGCCCACGAGAGCAGAACACTCACAGCATGGCAGTRGCCCATGTGTGGGGAGGTGGGGAATCAGATGGGTGCATGGACAGAATGGGCTGTCAGCTGGAATCACATCCAGCCATGCTGGAAGTAAAAGGGTCTSCAGTGCTACCCATCGCTGAACAGAAAGCATTTCCAAATGTTACCCAGGGGAAGGTGGGGACCCACTCCCATGTCCGCTGTGGAGCAAGAGCTCTGGCTGCTCTGGGTTTGGTGTGCTGACTCCTGGCCTAACCCCAGCAGGTGCAGGCAGTGGAGGGTGCCCAGGACAAGTGTGTGCAGCCCCCACACCACACCAGAGCCTCCTCTCACTGCCTGGGTCTCTTCTCTCCCAGACCCCCTGGCTCCGGCCGGCGTGACSCTGACCAACACCCGGCGCCCCATGGGGCTCTCGGCCTTCTGGGACAAGGCTGCTGGTGATGTGGACCAGTTCCACCTCCAGCTCTACAGCAAGAGCCATGCAGCACAGAGGAACACCTCAGTGGGGCCAAACACCCACAACTTCACATTCCTGGGGCTGTCCCCTGGCACTCAGTACTTCCTGAAGGTGACTGTCCTCGCTGGCCCATACAGATCTTCATCACACTTTGCCACGGAGTGGACATGTGAGTCAGAAATATTCCCAGTCTCTTGCAGGGATGGGGCATCCTGGCACTGCCTGCAAGATTAGCAGTGACACAAACTTGTCTGGGTGGAGGGAGGGCTCGGATGAAACCTGCATGCTCCCTGTCCTGGATGACAGCATGTGTCATAGGTTAGGTGCTGTGTGCTCAGCCCCAAAAGACCCTTTTCCCTGGCTTAGGTTTTCCCCAGTCAAGTTGAACCTTCTGCCTAGATCACTGGTGATCTCAAGGCCAGCCAGGGACTGGTGGGAGTGGGATGTGAGAGAGGAAGCACAGAGACCTATATGGGCTTGCTGCTCCCTGTCTGTAGAGCAGAGCAGCTCACTGGGAGCTGAGTCCTCTCAGCACCTGCATGCCAGCAGCACCCTGGAGACAAGCACAGGCAGCTTGTATGTCCCCCAGGAGAACAGGAGATCAAATGGTCAGGTGCCCCCACTTCTCTTTCAGCCCTGTGCAGAGGTGCAGGCTATGCCCTGTCTTCTCCAGGTGGCTCCTGCACCACTTCATGGGTCTCCATCCTCTGCTTTCCTCCAGATCCACTGTCCCTGGCTAACGTGAGTGTGCAGCCTGGCCGGAAACCCCAGGAGCTGCATGTGAGCTGGGTGGAGTCCGGAGGTGGCAGAGATCACTTGGTACAGCTCTCAGTGGCTGAGTCCCTGTCCATCATCAGGAATGTGTCTGTCCCCCGTGGAGTCACCCAGCTCGACCTGGAGGGGCTGGTGCCAGGGTCCCGGTACCGCGTGGAGATCATTTCCCAAGCTGGGCCTCATCGCATCTCCTCTCAGACTGCCATCGGCTACACTGGTAGAACACAGCTCCCCTGCTCCCACCAGCCTTAGACACTGTGTGGATGCCCAGCTCCCAGCTCCATTCCCAAACTAGAGTCAGTTCTGAGCCAGGTTTGTCCCCAGTGACACTGTTTCTCTCCCGCAGTCCCACTGCCTCCTCGTTCCCTGTCTGCCAGCCCTGTCAGCATGGCCCGGGCTCTGGCTGTGCACTGGGAGACTGCTGCTGGGCAGAGGGATGGATACCTGCTCAGCGTGCTCGAGGAGGGCTCTTCTGCACTGCCAAGGAACCTGGAAGCAGGGAAGGACAGCACCAATGTCACTGTGCCACAGCTGGAACCAGGGACGTGCTACCTTGTTAGGATCTGGGCAGTGGCTGGACCCTACCGCTCCCTCCCTGAAAACATCACCAGCTGCACAGGTCAGCATCTGTGACAYCCTCRGGTAATGGGATCAGTGTGGGCGCCTGGGGAGAGGAAATGAGAGGAGAGGACAGTAGGGAAAAAGAGGGGCACCCTGGCCTGCTTCCTGGTGAAGCTGACCKGTGGTCACATCCTGCCTCTCACAGCTTCCTTGTATGAAGATGGCTGCATGTTCAGAAGTGCATCTTTTCCTCTCTGCCTCATGTGTTTTGTTTTTCCTTGCAGTTCCTGCTGCACCAACAAACCTGAGCCTTACCAACCCAGGCAGCTCCTCAGAGCTTTACACATCCTGGAACAAGCCCCCYGGTGGGAGGGACCACTACCATGTCACTTTGTATAGCCTCAGCACCCAGAGCAGGATTCAGGTCCAGACCTTGAGTCCAGATGCCCTGAACACCACCTGGACTAACCTGGAAGCAGGCAGCAAGTTTGCTGTGCAGGTCACTGCTGTGAAAGGCTCATTAGAAGCCTCTTCCATCAACGTCACCCAATGGACATGTGAGTGTGATTGGTTGGGTTGGACACAGTGCCCCAGTGTGAGCCTCCACCTGAGCCTTCCAGGGCACCCACCACCACCTTCCCCATCCCAAGCCATGCYCACAGCTTCTAAGTGATGGTCCCACCTTTCTGCTCAAGGATGGCCCTCACTCCATCCTTGACACAGAGCCAGTCCCCCCATCCACCCCAGAGGCTGTGGTTATCTCCCCTGCCACATCCAGCTGCAGACCCCAGGGATGATGTGCTCAGTCATGTGCCCCACCTGGCCATTTGTGCCCTGGCTTCTCTCCAGAGGATCTCTGGTCCAGCCTGCCCACTGCCTGGAGGAGCCCTGGGCACAGCAGCCAGCTCCCAGCACTGAGCCAGGAGGGCTAACTGTCTCCCTGTTGCTTTCCAGATCCCTTGGCTCCTGTCAACCTCAGTCTGGGCAGCCCCTCAGCCTCAGCACTGGTGGTGTCCTGGGCAGTGGTGGCTCGAGGGGCAGAAGGCTTTGTGGTGGATGTCCGTGAGGCAGCGTCCGGCACTCCCATCGGGCACACAGTGCTGGCTGCTGGTGCCAGGAGTCACATCCTGAGGAGACTGAGCCCTGGCACCCRCTACAGCGTGGCAGTGAGGGCCACAGCTGGGCCCTTCCACGCCAGCACCCCCAACCTCACCCACTGCACACGTGAGTGCCATGCTCTCCTTGCAGYCAGGTGTTCTTCACCACATCTCCCCTTCCCAGTTCAGTCAGAGGCCATACTGGTGCAGCTGTCCAGTATGTCACCCATGCAAGTACCCAGTGCTTATTCTCTGCTGAATGCAGCATGAGGAGTCTGTGCCCGATCCTGTGCCACACCCCATCCCTGGCAGCCATCCACAGCAATCCACAGTCTCRGGCAGCAGCCAGGGAGGAAGCAGCTGCCACAGAGTCACAGCCAGCCTGTGGGACCCTGCTGCTGACCCAGCTCCTGCAGCACAGGCTTGGCAGAGATGTGGAGCATCTCCTTATGCTGAGCCCAGACGTGGCTCCTGGCAGTGACTTGTG
>CADDXX010000575.1:327527-358882 GCA_902810485.1 Alauda arvensis
TCCCTCCCTCCCTCCCTCCCTCCCTCCCTTCCCCTCCTTTTTGTGTTCTCACTACTGTTCCTGTGTGCAAACATGGAAAACTTGAACTGATTCTTACTGAGTTGTTTTATATTCTCACCTGTGCCAAACAGGGACTCTTAAAGCTGCTGGTTAGGGCAGCACTGGCCCAGATTAGTGATAACACCCAGGGGGTGGGAAATGGCTGTTCTTCCCGGGGAAAAAAAAAAGGAGAGTTTCCAGAAAGCCATTGCCTTGGAAATTCCAGCCAGAGTGGGGTCATCAAGAGCAGAGAGCAATTCTGGTGTGCTGTGTTATCCTGCCTGGCAGGAGAATGGCTGACTCCCATCCTTTGTCCATCTCATGTCCATCCCAGATCCCTGGGCTGGCCTGGGGATCTCAGAAGGGTTCAGAAGAGACTGATCACCATCAAATCTCAGTTCTGTGTTGCTCATGCCTCACCCTCAGGTGTGAATTTGATCCACTTAGGAAACCATGAGAAATTGTTCAGAAAGCACMAATGGGAAGCAGCTCTCCTCCAAAGGSTTMTCTGCAGAGAAAGGTAGTGCCTGGTCTCTCATAGGACAYAAAAAATGAAAAACACATWGTTCATGTCAGCTGGTTAAAAAGGTTGAGAGGAAAGAGCTGAGCCCTGTTTGACACAGAGGCATTTCAGCTGGAAGGGCTGAGCCCTGACCCAGACCCTTCTTTGCACACACACAGAAGAATCTCTTCCCTGTGGAGATGTGCCCCTCGTGCCCCTCCTGGCTCAGCTCTGGAGGGATAGAGAGGGGTCAGCTGGGGATGGAGAGGGAAGAGCAGGGCAAAGGCCTCAGACCAAGGTCTGTCAGCAGCCTCGGGAGGAYTTCACCATCATCCCAGGACAGCCCCCACCCCCAGGCACTGCTGAGCCCAGCGCAGGCTCTGTACCTGCCCCAGCCACTTGGGAGTTTTCACTGCAGGGACCTCCCATGGGGAGCAGCTTATTCAGGGACATCAGCCCTGTCATTAGTGCAGCTGCCATGAGTCAGTAACATGGACTGAACTGGCCAGTTATTCAGGACTAGAAGGTGCTTTTACACCACAGCTTTCTTACTTTTACACTACAGCTTTCTTTCAGTTTGGCTGCCCTAAACAATCGAAATGTTCTCAGTACAAACAGCACTTGACCTAAATATCSTAAATATCTGACCTAAATATCTTAAATATCCAGCCTAAATATCCTCAGTACATGGAACACACAGCCTAAATATCCAACCTAAATATCTGCAGTAGACTGTGCTGCTGAGTTAATGGTTATTAGGGTGGTGAAAAGCTGACAGCTCATTTCCACTCAGAATTTCTGTTCTTGTTTCCTGTCTTTCAGTGAGTTATTTATTCCACAAGCCCTCATCTTTCATGCCATGCCATCTCACTTTTCAAAGGTCTGTGCTTGGCAGCTGGGTGTGGGATGCTGCCAGAGGGGACCCACACACAATCAACCAACTCCTAGCTAAAATCCAGTGCTACCTTTAAAAGCTTTGGCTTGCATTTGGGGCACAAGAAGGGGCCCTTCCAAGTCACCTGCTCAGAAGGAATTCAGCTCTGCAGAGAGCTGTGGGCATTGGTGTGCCTGCTGCCAGGAGGGGCACGAGGGGCACATCTCCACAGGGAAGAGATTCTTCTGTGTGTGTGCAAAGAAGGGTCTGGGTCAGGGCTCAGCCCTTCCAGCTGAAATGCCTCTTTCCTCTCAATCTCAGGGCTCAGCTCTTTCCTCTCAACCTTTTTAACCAGCTGACCTGAACTATGTGTTTTTCATTTTTTGTGTCCTATGAGAGACCAGGCACTACCTTTCTCTGCAGAGAACCCTTTGGAGGAGAGCTGCTTCCCATTTGTGCTTTCTGAACAATTTCTCATGGTTTCCTAAGTGGATCAAACTTGTCCAAGAGGCAGAAAAGGGAGGAAAGACCATTTCCATCCCCATAGTCTGTAACAGAAAACCAGCTGTTTCCAGGCAGTGGTTCTGTTCCCCTGGATGCTGGGTGCTGTGCTCAGCTCAGGCTGTCCCTGACACAGGACTCTGCTTTGCTTTTAGGTTCAGCATTGCTGCCTTCACCAAATATGACCCAGTAGCCCCTGCTGTGACATTCACCATGTTCTCAGGTAAGCTGGAGAATRGCAKCTCCCCYACCTGGCCATGTAGGTTAGAGGKAATGAACAGCCAGARGGAGCTCATAGGCTGTAGTAAATATMRTAAATAAGATAAATGCAGCCRTATATCATAGAATTATAAAATKGTTTGGGTTGGAAGGGACMTTAAAGCTCATATAGTTCTACCCCCTGCCATGGGCAGGGACACCTTCCACTAGCCCAGGTTGCTCCAAGCTCTGTCCAACCTGGCCTTGGACASTTCCAGAGATGGGGCAGCCACAGCTTCTCTRGRCACCCTGTGCCAGGGCCTCACCACCCTCATAATAAAAAACTCTTTTACTGATTCTTCTCTCTGTACTCTCTCCTTTTAATTCCAGCTGCTGGATCCAGTGMAGACACAGCTCCACTCTCAATGCCAATAATTGCTGGAATTGTTGTGGGATTTCTTTTGACATTTGCAGCTGTTTTTGCTTTGGTTTACTGGAAACAGCTCAAAGCAAAGAGGTGAGCATGAGCCATATCTWACCTGTTGAGTGCAGGCTGAGATACCCAACCTTCAGTGCCAAGCCTGGAGGAGAGCAGGGAGAGGGTGTAAAAAGAGACTGAGACAAACCAGCWTATGGGCTAGTGGAATTGTGCCTGGCAAGCTCAGAAGCCAAAGGCAGAGGGGAGAGAGGAGCTGCCCATGTGCAGTTAAGTCACAAAACCCAAAGGTGTGCAAGGCAGTGTGCCTGCTGGTGGTACACARTACCTCATGGCATTGATCTCTTCACTGCAGGCAAAAGTAACAGCTCCTGTGCTTTSATTCTAGAACCAAGAAGAGCAGCCCACCCCAGGAAATGGTGACCTACAGCTTGAGGTGAGTGTTGGAGTCTGGCCTCTGCATGGCCCCACTGCAGCTCCCACTGTCCYTTACCTACTTCCTTTTCCATGCTTTGACTCAGGAAAAATCCAACTGTCTCCTCTCCTCAGTTATTTTATAAGTCAGTCTTTCCCAAGTTCAGTATTTATTGCCCAGCTCTGTTCCAAGTCAATGCATTGTCTACACCTCCTCTGCAAGAGGAGAATATTCTCATCACCCTGAAATCCCTCCCAATATTTAAACTGTTGGACTCACTTCCTGGGCAGTGAGGTGGGCTGCAGACCATCCCTGTGTGCATGCAGGTACCACAGGTGTCCCAGCTGGGCTGTCCCAGTGGCACCTGACTGGCTGGCCAGGCCTCCCAGCAACTGAGGCCAGTTTTCCTCTGGGCTTCATTCCCTGCAGAAACGTCCACCGGCCAGTTCCCCTGCAGAACTTCAAGCAGTACTATGAGATGAAGACAGCAAGTGCTAACCATGCTTTTTTCCAGGAGTTTGAGGTGAGATGTGACCCTTCCTAGAGATGGCACTTGGTTTCTCTCAGTGGCTCATGGTGTTGGGTGTCCAAGATGGACTCCAGGGATGGTCMCCCATCTGTAGCCATCCAGCCAGCCTGTGGAGCAGCCTTGGAGGCCAGAGATTGCATGGACCAAGTGATAAGCAGTTCCTTTGCTCCAAACTTGTTTTGTTCAAGTTCTGGTCAAAACACRTGTGGTGTGAGGTGRACTAGCACAGAGCAGRGTGYCTCAGCTCTGATGGGAGGTGAAGGYGAGAGGGGAGGCCATGAGAACCACCCAGTGTTAGAAAAGGGCCTGCAGCCAGAGGGGAGATTGAGGAGCACTCTCTGRCCTCCAGGGCCTTCCCTGGCTCCCATTGCAACATCTGCAGCCTCTGGACTGTTCTGCTGCAGCATCTTCAAATTCCCATCAGCAATTTCAAACCCTCCTCAGATCAGGTTTTTCTGGCTTCTTGAGTGAGAACAGGGGCAGAAGCAGATGAAGCACAAGATATTTCTGTTTGTTCAGCAGAAAATCCTCTGAGCTTTGTGGTAGATTTGCTAGGCTTTTCCCCCCAGTACTTGTTCTTAGGCTTTTCTTTTAAATATGAACAGTGCTGTTGGAAAAGGCAGTGGGAAAAGCCACCRTGGCTCAGAGTGCACAGGCCATGTGAGGGAGGAGTGGAGCAGTTCTCTGTGTGAGGATAATCCTCTTTTCCCTCCMAACAGAGCCACTGGCCATGAGCAGGGAGCTGAGCTGACCAGGAGCTCTCCAGAGGAATGTTTGTGCTTATCTTTTCTCCTGTCCTACAGGAGCTGAAGGAGGTTGGGAAGGAGCAGTCGAAGGTGGAGGCTGAGCTCCCAGCAAATGTCTCCAAGAACAGATATCCCCATGTGTTGCCCTGTAAGTGCTGTCTCCTCCCTTCTCTCCCAGCATCACAGGGTAGAGTTTCAGGGCAGTCTCACCTTGCATCACTGCCAGGGTCAGTGCCTGGCTCCTTTCCTGGGAGCAGGAGGACTCTTGAAATGGGCCTCAGTTTCCATTTTCCTGCTGGAGACTCAARGCTTAATGGTTGAGCCTGGGCTGAGCCACCCCAGCACCTCCAGCAGGGTCCCAGCAGGAGACCAGAGGAGTCCATGAGCTTCACTGATGGGCCTCATGACCCCAGTCCTGTTTTCCAGYCCCCTGCTAGCCCAGCTGGCAGGCAGTGCTCACCTCTCTGGGGAGCAGGGGCCTGGCAGAGCACAGAGCCTCCCTGCTGGAGCTGCTGAGGCTTCTCCCACTGGGTTACCCAGGTGGCCATGTCCTTTGGCTCACCTGTGTGTGGTCTCTTTCAGATGATCACTCTCGGGTCAAGCTGAGCCAGCTGGGGGAGGATCCACACTCAGACTACATCAATGCCAACTTCATGCCTGTGAGTGCCCACTTGCCTTCCCCACCAGATGTGGTCACAGGGCACCATCACAGAGACTGCCTGGGCTGAGGCAGTGTCCCATTCTGTGAGGGCTGGTGGGCATGAGATGCTGGGGAAGGCACAGCTGGCACAGGCCAGTGAGAAGCTGGGGGAAGGTGGAGATGTGTGGTTGTCCTTTGGCAGGTGTTGATGGAACCTGTGAGAGGGCAAATGCTGTGRTGCAGAGGTGTGAGTGTGGGAAGGCTGGCAAGTCTCTCTGCTTTCTTCTCATGGACTGTCTGTCCTCTTCCATCACCTCCCAGCTTACTGCCCTATGTCTCTGCCTGCTCTTTTTCCTTCTGGTCTGTGCAGCTGCATTTGAACAACCCTGGAGCTGTGCCTTCATCCCCCATCTGGGAGGTGTTCCCAGGTAACAGGCAGAGCACACAGCATGCACGTGTGTAGATCTGTGGGGCATGTGTGTGTCCAAGGGCAAAGAAATACCCTGAGACCTTGCATGCTCACCCTGCCCTCAGCACTGAAGGAGAAGCACAGGGATGACCCAGGTTTATCTTTCTCTGGTTAGACTGAATGAGGAACTACTCGGAGGGAAATGGTGTGGGTCACTTCATTCCAAATATGTAGGAAGCTGGGCAGCTCATGCTTTCTGTGAAATCAGCTGCTTCTGAGATCAGCTGCCTGGGAACTGTGCCCRTGTGGGCTAAGGGCAACAGGAATTTCTCCTTCTACCTCAAAAACACACCAGGCACTGACTGCTCCCAGGGCAGGACCCACCTGCCTTGGCAACCTGCTRACTCATCTTGCTCTTGTCTGCCTCTTGCTCAGGGCTACACATCCCAGAAGGAGTTCATTGCCACCCAGGGGCCTCTAAAGAAAACCATAGAGGACTTCTGGAGGCTGGTGTGGGAGCAGAACGTCTGCAATATCATCATGTTGACAGTGTGCATGGAGAATGGGCGGGTAAGTCAGTGCCAGCCCCAGCCCAGCCCAGAACTGTGAGCTGAGCCCAGAGCTGGGTCTGTGTCCTCTACAAAATCCCTGCTCTGATATTGCTCCAGGATGAGCACAGCACACAGCTTCCCTGACAGCCAGTTTGGGGAAGAGAGGCTGATCTGTGCAGCTCAGCCTTAGCTTGGGGCAGGAGCTTAGCTAGGACCATGTCCATCACCCTCAGATGTTTCCTCAGAATCTGAAATTGCCGTGTCCTCTGGGTGAGCCACCTCACATGGACTGTTCCTYCAGTCTCCAGGGATGGTGAGACCCACACAGGTCCTTTTTTTCTGGAGGAGGCTGAGATCCARATGAAGGGGCTGTGAGGGAGAGCTGTGCAAAGCTCCCAGTGGGAAGGGGAAACTCCCCAAGACCTGTCCTGGCTCTCCTCACAGCTGCTGCTCCCTGGGAGCCAGAGGATCACCTAGTCCCTCACTGGCCTCACTGGGACCCTGTCCTGCTCTAGGTCCTCTGTGATCATTACTGGCCATCAGAATCTGCCCCAGTGTCCTATGGGCAGGTGCAGGTGCACCTGCTGATGCAGAGCAGCTCTGAGGAGTGGACCATTCGGGAGTTCAAGCTGTGGCACGTGAGTTCAGACACCAGGGGATGTGGGGACCACTTGGGGGCTTGGGCTGGGCACTGGCATTTCTCCTCAATGCTGGTGGCACCTTTCCCTGCCATTTGTGGGGCTCAGAGAAGACCCAAGCCCTGAGGAGCAGTCTGCCCCTTCAGATGGGTAACACAGGGGTGTCCAGCATGTGTCATGCTGCTCTCCACCCTCATTTCCATGTCCCTGCACTGGGACAGTCTGCACTTCCCAAGGCATGTTTGATGTATTATTACATCACAGAGATGGCTTAAATATGAGCGAGACAACTTCTATGGGTGTGCTGTGTAACAGAAAAGGTTTTAATAAAAGGAGAAAATAATAAACAGTACAATGCAAATAAAAATAAGCTGTACACAGGTGCAGAGAGTATTGCACCATGTAAAAGCACCCTGAAAAAGCTAAGTGGGCTTTTGTGCTGTCCTTTAAGTATCTAATGGTTGAAGCAGTGTCTTTGGCAAACTGCCCAATAAAGAACAACTACATAGTTGAAAGACAGGTACAGAGACCTATCCATGTCTCTGTCCTGGCACTGAGCCAATGGCAGCTTGGAGAGCACAGAAGTTTCTAGGGGTCTTTCCTTTTTGGTCTTACAGTAAAACTTAAATCGTTTTCCTTATGTAGAAAATACCTGTTTAGTTTAAAGCTGCATTACTACACATGTTCCCTGGCACTCAAAGGCAGTGTCGTCCCTCCCACCTCCACATGTCCCAGTGTGGCAGGGGCCTGTGGGGGAGGATGGAGGAGCAGAAGCCACCAGGCAGTGCAGACCTGACACTGGCTGTTCCTGCAGCTGAGCCAGKTGTCCTCAGGTCCCCAGGTGCTGCCGGGGCTGTGGGGTGTGAGCCTGCCTGGGGGGCTGCACACCCACCAGCYGTGCCCCTGCAGGAGGGTCTGCGGGCAGAGCGCTTCGTGTCCCACCTGCACTACACAGCATGGCCCGACCAYGGCATCCCAGAGTCCACCACCTCCATCATGACCTTCCGGGAGCTGGTGCAGGAGCACATCCAGAGCACCAAGGATGCAGGGCCGACCCTCGTGCACTGCAGGTGAGGCTCTGCCCKCGGGGTGCTGGGAGGGGATGATGGSAGAGAGCAGGGGGAATGAGGGTCCTACYCATGCACAAACTGGGGGGAAAGCAGTGCCCAGGAGACACAGCTGCTCTGGAGCCTCCTGCTCAGGTGTGCAGGGGTACAGGTCTGCTGGCAGCCAGGTGTGGGGCAGGGGGAGATGGTCAGCACCRACTCAGGGCAGCCTGAATGGCTCCTCAGCCCCACACCCTGCTGGCACCAGTGCCTGGGTGTGCTCAGGTGGTGCCCAGGGGCAGCCTTTGGGAGCATGTCCAGTAGCAGGAAGGAGCCCAKGGGCTGTGGTGTCAGGCCTTGTTTAACCCTTGCTGTCTGTGCTCTCAGTGCTGGCGTGGGCCGCACTGGCACCTTCATTGCCCTGGACCGGCTGCTGCAGCAGATGAGGCAGGAGAAGGTGGTGGACATTTTCGGKGTTGTTTACGCCTTGCGGATGAACCGGTACCTGATGATTCAGACGCTGGTGAGATCTCTGCTCCCTCTTCCCCCTGGCCCCTCACTTCATGCCACTGCAGTTCACAGGGCTGGCAGTTGGATGAGCTGGCTAGCCAGCCCCAGCACCCCTGGGCTGGTCCTCAGCCTGTCACTGTGTCATCCTGCTGCTGAAAGCACCAGCTCAGCTGGAGTGGAAATTGCTGGGGGGGTCTTCGGCTGCTTCATGCCCTGCTAGACCCACAACAGCAACATCCAGAGTCTCAGAGACCTCCCAGGAGGCTCAGAAACATCCTGGAGCACTGAGGAAACAGGATCAGGCCCTTTGCAGGCAATTCTCAACTCACACCATGTTGTTGGTCTGTGATGCTCCACAGTTTGTCTCCTATCTCCAGTCCTTGGGGCTGGGACAAGGTGTCAGAATTACCCTTCAGGAGAGAGACCATAGCCACCCTCCCATGCTGTCTCTGCAGTGTGACAGTCTGTGTTGCTGTCTGCCTTTGCCTTCCAGTCCCAGTACATTTTCCTGCACAGCTGCATTCTGGAGAAGATCTTGGAGGAACCTCTCCTGGATTTATCAGGGACAGAGAGGTAAGGCCTTGCTGTGTTTTTCCACTCTGCCCACCCTGATCCCCAACCCCTCCCAGCAAGCCTTGGCTCCAGGACAGGACAGGGAAGCCCAGCCAGCATCCCACCTGGTGCTGTGAGTGGGCTCACAGGGAAAGTGAGCACAGGGAAAGCTGCTCCTTGCAGCACGGGGAGCCCAGCACAGAACAAAGTGCAGTCTCCCAGGTACACCAATGCCAGAGATCTACAGAGCTGTCTGGGGAAGGCATTTCCCTCAGCCTCTGGCTTCCCAGCCAACAGGCATGTACAAACTGGAGAGGCTCGTGGCAGCTGAGTGACCTTGGGGCGTTCCTCCTAACGGAGGCCAAGAGGATGGAGCAGGGTCCAGCTGGGCGTGGCTTTGASCACCTCTCTCATTGTCTTGGGGCTGCATATGGAGGTCATGTATTTGTGTTTGTGGTCAGATTGTCTCCTCCCTCGTGCAGAACAGGATGTCCTTGTCCTTGCTGCCTCTTGGGAGGGAGCCCKGGGCTGTGTCACCCCTGAGCCCTGTCTCTGTCTAGGGGAGAGCAGGTTGTCACAGGCCAGAGCTGGGCTGGGAGCCTGGGAGACCCCTGGCCTTTGAGGAGTGAAGGTCTGCTCACAGCCCTGTCCACCTGCTGCAGACACAGCCTGGGTGCTGCTGAATGAGCTCAGCCTCACCCTTATGCCCTGCCTCTCTCCCCAGGTCCTGCCCCATCCCACTGAAGAGCTTTGCCCAGCACTATGCCCAGAAGGCAGCCAAGTCCCACATGGGCTTCCTGAGGGAGTACGAGGTGAGAGCTGTCCTGGGCAGGTGCAGGGAGTGCTGCCATGGCTGTGTGTGCTGAGGGCACCTGGGGAGTGATTGAACCTGCTCGGGCTGGAGGACACCCCGTAAGTGCCTCCTGAGTGGGTCCCCTGCCCCAGTTTGCTGGGTGTTCTGGCAGTGTCCCCTCTCCACAGCATTGCATGCCCAGGCACACAGCTTCATGCCTTCTGCACTTATCAGGTCTATCCACCACCCAGTCCTTCCCAGGTCCCTGCCTGGACAGCAGCAGCCCTCTCCTGGCAGCATGGCACAGCCCTGGCAGCCCTCTCCAGAACTGCTCTCGTGGCTTTCCTGCTCAGGCTTCTGCATGTGCAGCCATGACCCCCTCTGCCAAGCCCAGGTGTCCTCAGGAGGCCCTGGTTCCTCCTGCTGCTGACCCTTCCTGCTCACTGCCTCCTCCACTCTCTCTCACCCTGGCAGGCTCTCCTGGAAGCTGTCAAGGAAGAAGCCAGCTCTGCATCCCCATCTTCAGGCAGCCAGCAGACACGGCCTTCCTCCAGCATCCTGCCATGTAAGTCCTGTGACACCTTGCATCCTCTTCCTTCCTGTTCTTCTTCCTTCTGTGTGCAGCCAGGCTGGAGCAGGGCCAGTAGTGCACAGCATAAGAAAGTATTTTGAGGCTTTGGTGACTCCCCCAGAAGGTTACTGAGGTGTTTGGGGTGGAGCACATGGTGTTTGGGACTGGGATTAGTAGGTTTGCTCAGCCTGGAGAAGGCAAAAGGGAGATCTTATTGCTGTTTTCAGCCACCTGTGGGAAGGCACAGGGAAGACACTCAGAGGTGTGCCACGGAGGGACAAGAGACAAGGGGGATGATTTGTGAGGGTAATCCAACTCAGTAGAAGGAATAGTGTATTTCCATGAAGATGGAACACTGGAACAGAGGCCCAGAGCACCCACAGGCTCTCCATCCTTGGAGAGAGGCAGCTCTCCATTGGCTCAGACAATGAGTGACAGGAGCTTGGGATAGAGACTCACCTTTTGGGAGCCAGCGGGGATCCACAGGCTGCAGATGAGCTCTGCAGAAGGGAGTGCCTTTGCCAAGAAATGGTGCAGGAAGGACTGGATTTGTGTGGCAGTCAGTCTGCAGAACCTGTGTGAGCTGTGGATCCCTGCAGCTCGCACTTCCTTTGCAGATGATCGCTCCAGAGTGAAGTTCTCCCTGCTGGAGCAGGGCCCTCTCTCAGGACTGCTGCAGGTGTGGCGTGTCCCGGTGAGTGTCACCCAGCAGCAACACCCACCCTGTGCTGGCTCCCCATCCTGGCTGTGCTCCTGTGCCCTGCACTGCTCTGCTGCTCCCTGTCATCTGTGTGGAGAAGAGGGGACTGCAGGACTGAGGACATCACTTGCCTTGCCTGCCCAGTCTGGGCTGTCCTCACTTGGTGCTTTCTCTTCTCTCCTTGCCTCCTGACCTGCTGAGCTCTCTTCTCTTCCTGGCCATTYCTGCAGCCACCTGGGCTAACAGGAGAGTAACATTCTCATTCCCCACCCAGGGCTGCAGCTCCAGCAGGGACTACCTGGCTGTCCATGGCCCTGACAAGCTGACCATGGAGGATTTCTGGACCCTGGTGTGGGAACAGGATGTTCACACAATCCTAACRCTTCTCCCATGGCAGGAGAAGGGGGAGGTAAGGCACTGTGCCCACCTGTGCCATGGCAGAGTGGGAATCTGTTCAGTGGAGTTGGAACTAGCAGAGTTCTCAAAACTCTTCACTGCCTCCTGAGTTCTGGTGCAGATCCAGCTTAGCTAAACTGGACCTTTCCTGTGTCCAGGTGCTCTCACAGCTTGTCATGGGACACAGGTTCTGTCTGCCCCCCATGCCTGGACTCAGCTGCTGCCCTTCAAGCTTCATCTGTGTGGGACCAAGGGCAGCAGCTCCTGGCTGAGCAGATTCCAGCTCAGAGCTCTGAGCAGAGCTGCCAGGCAGCTCTGGGCTCCCAGATGAGCTGGATGAACCTGCTGGTGTTCCTGGAACTCCCTCAGGTTTTAGGTGGGGGATGAACTGACATGGAGAGATGCTGGCAGTGCTCTTGGTCCAGCCCCACCGTGGACCCCAAAGATGGTGACTGATATGACAGACAACAGAAAGCCAATGACATCAACAGAAAGCCAAATTTCTTGTTGCACACAGGTCCCAGGTGAGGTGTGCTGGCCCCTGGAAGGAGATTCTCTCTGCACAAAGACACTGAGCATCCAGTGTGACACAGAGAAGCTTGTCTCAGGATGGAGATGTGCCCAGCTCAAACTGAAACATGTGTGTGTCCATGGGGCTGTCCTGGCCCCCACCTCCTGGGGTGGGAGTGGGTCTGTAGGGATCTGCAGGGGCTGAAGGGTCTGTGGGACTTCTCCAGGCTGCAAGAGCAGAGTGCCAGCAGTCCACAAATGCAGGGGTGAGTCTGGATTGCAGCACCCAGAACTGAGTGGGCACAGGAGATACATGGGAGAGGCCCTGGGGGATCTCCCCACCCCTTGCTGATAGGTCTGTCTGACCCCTTTGAATAGGCCCACACAGTTCTCTCTCCAGGAGCAAGTCAGGGTGCTGTGGGGAAGGAGAGCAGCTTGCCAGAGCTATCATAGCCACAGTGGTGTTATGGGCAGTGCCCCAGCAGAGATGCCTGGACAGCTTTAGAGGAGCTGGCAGAAAGCTCAGGGAAACCTCAGAGAGCCCAAGGATGGCAGAACTGGGGCTCCCCTGCATCCAAACTCKCCCATCCCTCCCCAATATCCATGCCAGCTCTTTGTGTCTCACAGGAGAAGAAAGGCAAGGAGARGCAGGTGCAGAGGTTCCTGTACACGCTCTGGAGCAGCAAGAAGCAGCCTGATGTGCAGAGCCTGCTGGAGCTGCTGCTGGCTGTCAGACGGTGCACGCCCCACAGGAGGAGGGTGGCTCCCCTCCTGCTGCACTGCAGGTACCTGGGGCTCCACCTGCATCCATGGGCACCCTCCCACGCTGGGAGCCACCAGGCTGCCTTGGCATGGCACCAAAAAGCCTTTCCCTCCATGCCCTGGGGGCGTGTTGATGTCAGTCCATGGGAGCCGGTGGAAGTTCTGAGCCTGGGAGATCCCTGGGGGCTGGGAGAAGACAGGGCTGGGCTGGGGGAGCATGAGTGGGGCAGGCATTGCCATCCCTGGGGAGCTGCAGGGATCAGGCAGCAGCCCTGATGGCCTCACTGGTTTGCATGCAGAGAGAGCTCACAGTCCCACAGTGCCCACAGGGCTCCTTGGACGGGTGCCCTCTTCCAGAGGGGTTCAGCTCAGCCTGGCCTGGCATCAGTGACCTTCCCTTTTCCCTGCAGTGGKGACATGAGCCAGATGGGAACACTGATCTCCTTGGATTGCCTGTTGTGCCAGATGAAAGCTGAGAGAACCGTGGACATCTATGGTGTGACCCTCCAGCTGGCCAGGAGCTGCTGCCTCATGACCCCAACTCTGGTAGGTGGGAAGGAGAAGGGGTGGTGGGCAGGGTGCAGCAGAGTCTCTGTGCTGACCTGCCTGGAGCTGGCAGCATCCTGCCCACCCCTGGGTGCTCCCTGTTGCCTGGGAGCCTGTCCAGCCTCAGCAGGGATTTACTTCATGTTTCCTCTCCACCCTGTGGCTCTGCAGCCACCAAGGGCTGAGGGCACTGACGTTTCCTACGCAAGAATTGTCCATCTCCTCAGTTCTGAGTTAAGATCACTTAAATGGCACGTGAGCTCCCAGGAAATCAAGGCACTCTTTCCCATTGTACTCGAGGAACAGTGGAGCACTGGTGTCACCCTACCCAACCTGCCAGCTCACCCTTAGCTCTGGGGCATGGCTGTCACCCTGGGGACCCAGAATTTGCTGGCTGTCCCCTTGGCCAGTACCTTTCCTGCTACATCCCCCAGACCCAGAGCCTGGTGCTGCAGCTGGGGCTGCCTGTCAGGGGGACAATGGGACAGTGCCACATTAGCAGGTGTCCTGTGGGCTGTAGCACTGTGTGATGGGCCTGTTCTGTGCCAGCCCAGCCTCGGCGTGCCAGCCCTGATGGGCACTCGTGGCACCGATGCCCCTGGACACGCTTCAGTTGCAGCAGCTGCTGAGTGAGCTGATGCACAGCCCTGGAAACACTCCTGGGGCACAGCAGCACTGGGGAGGATCTCTCCAAGGCTTCCCAGCTGCASAGCCTCCTTCAAGAAGCTAATTACATTCTTAATTAATGTGAACCATGTGCGTGGTGGGAGCCAGAGGAGGGCACAGCGGCCGCTGCCCCCGCTCCGGAGCCGCTTTGTGCTCCTGCAGCTCCCGGCCCTGCAGGGACACAATTCACCCAGAAAGGCTCAGCAAGTGCCCATCAAACGCTGCTGTCCCGCTGAAGGGGGGCGGCAGAGGAGCTGCTTCCCCTCAGAGCAGCGGGGCTGCCCTCCACCCTCCTCCACCCCCGTGGGGCTTACCCAGCACCCCTCTATGTCTGGCGGGCTCATCGGCTGCTGCCGGGCTGGAGGCACCACATTTTTGCGGGGGAAGCAAGGGGGACGATGAACCTTTGATGGATATTCATGGATAACTGTCGGATATTMAGCACCAGCAGCTCCAGCGGGGTGTGTGTCCCAGGGGAGGTGCTCTTGCATTTGGCCAGGCACTGAGTGTGCCCCGGGCTGTCACCGCCGATTTCACAATCAGACCTGACTCATTGCAAACACGCTCTGGTGACCTGGAGCCTCAGCCATTGTGTGATCCGAGGCATTCCCTGCCCTTCGGTGGGGCTGAGCCTGCCACCRCAGGGAGGAGGCTCCTCGTGACTTGCGGCTCAGCCAGCGCATTAAGGAGCTGCTCTGCTGGGGAAGGGAATGCTGCCCGGGGCCCCTCTGCAAGCCCTAATCCCCCCATCGCTGCCATGTGATTCCAACCCACACCATCTGCTGCCTGGCCTTGCCCTCCAGCTCTGAGTGCAACCCCATTTACCTTCCTCACATCTTGCCTCCTCAGTCCTGGCTTTKTGTCATTTTGGGGCAGCCTGGCAGAACCTCACATCAAATGCACGGGGGACTGGGGACCTCTGAGCCCACGTTTGGACCTGATGGGTCAGTTTGGTGATATTAAAAGGAGAAAAACAGTGCAGCTGGGCTAAACCCACACAGATTTTTCTGTACCTCTGTGAGCCTGCAAGCATCTGCCCTGATCTGCTGTCAGCACCTGACTCTGGTACACTGGGRCTACACCAAGGGAAACTCCTGCTCCAGAGGTGTTCCCCCATGGCCCCAGGTCACTGCCAGACCCCARGCCCTCCAGCTCCATGCCCTGCAGCATCACTGGAGTTGCTCTTTGCTCTTGTTTCACATGCAAACACCACAGCACATCCAAAAGCCACTGGGGCACTTGGGCAAAGCCCAGTGAAATTGTTCCTGTCCAGCTGGAATGGGATGTTCCTCTCAGCCCCATCACAGGGGGATGAAGAAGGGGAAAAAAACATGGTATAACAGGCTTGATTCTCCCTTTCTGGATGACTGTGGTGACACAGGACCATCATGGACTACTTGGGAGAGCAAATCCTGCTCTGCCATGTTCCTTAATTAGGATCTTTTMAAACAAACTGCAAGGTCAATCTGTGACCTGGAGCTCTCTGTCAGAAACCTGAGTCTGACCCCCTTTCTCTCTTGCAGGACCAGTACATGCTCCTGTACAGCTGCATCCAGGACATCATTGCTCAGAACCAGCCCTAACACCCCCTAGCCCTTCCTGGCCCCTTCTGCCTCCCCTCTGCAGGGTCCTGTGCAGAGCCAGGGGCTGCTGGGGGCACCACGGGGCTCCTGGCACAGAGTGAGCCCTGCAGGGAGCAGTGACCTCCCTGGGCACTGTCCCCAGCGTGGTGTGAGCTGTGGAACAGGGTGTCCTGGACAGATGGACAGTGTCCTGGACAGAGGGACAGTGTCCTGGACAGATGGACAGTGTCCTGCCATGCACTGCTTCAGCCTCTCAGTGCAGACACCGTGAGGGGCTGGACAGGGCCCTCCTCTTTTGGACATCTTCTGAGATTCCTGGTGCCTGGAGGGTTCTCCAGCCCCCCTCCCTGCACACTGKGGGGTTCTGCAGTGCCTCTGAGGCCCAGCACAGGCGTGGAGCACCGTGGTGTGCAGGTGCCCTGGCGTGGGGAGGTCTCAGATGTGCTGTGGACAGAGCACTGTGGGAGCTGCCTTGTCTCCTGATGTCACCATCTGATGGGATGGTCTTAGGTACAAACAATAAACAGACCTTGGAAAGTGTGTGCTTGTAAGGGGGGCTTGGCTTTTGAGGGGTCCAGCTGATGTGAAGGCTACAGCAAAGCAGCTGTTCCCAAAAGGGAGCTGTGTCCCCAGCCATGGTGCAGTCACTGGTCACTCACAGCTTCTGCTCACTCTCATCTGCTCCTTCCCCTGGGGCAACTCTGCCGTGAATGTCCAGCCCACCCAGAGCTYCATGAGGAAGGGACACATTTTCAGGTGAAGCTTGGGCTCAAAGTTGTGAACCTGCTGGCTCTGCTGCACCAAGGAACAGGGCAAAGCCACCTGGCTCAGCTGGCATGCTGGGAAGCAGCTGGCAGCCTGAGCAGTCCTGCTGCTCTGGGAACTGGGTTGGCCATGCAAGGACATGGCTGCTCTGCAAGCAGGGGTGGCCATGCACAAGCTGAGATCACAACGAGCAACTCTGCTGAGCTGCAAGTGCAGGACAGAAGGACGACTTAAAAAAAAAGAAAATAGTTTCATATTCCTCATGTAGAAAAAACTGGATCTGGGACCCTGTTTACCTTCTCCTCCCCTTCAAGCAGGGTGGGGTTATAGWGCAGTCTCAAAGCAGTGACCCTGTCCCAGTGTGGCCCACACTCCTGCCCACTATTCAATGTCCTGTGGCAGCTGCCTTGGAGTGGGGTGAGGAGACATAACAGATGTGATAGGGAGCTCCCAAGAGAGCCCCAGGTGGGTAACTGAGTTGGCCACTCACCCCAATGCCCCTGTGATTCCACRAGAAGCTTCTCCCTCTTCCAAAACCAGGATCTGCACCCCAGCATGCAACACCCAGGGCACCTCAGCATCAGCCATCCCATCACTGGGCTGACCCTCTTTTGCAATTGGGTATCCTTTTTTCCCACTCCTAAGTCAGGTTTCTCTTTGGCAGCTGCTGTCCCACAGCCCCTGCTCCCAGCCTGCCCCTCTGTCCCCACCCCCAGCAGTGCTGAGCAGCCCCAGGTGTCCTGCACCCSGTGCCCAGGTGTGGCCCCAGGCAGGGCACAGCTGGGTGGGAGCAGTGTCTCCCTGGCACAGGATACCTTCTGTACTGCAGGCAGAGCTGCTCAGCCCCCCCTGCCTCTGTGTATTCCCTGCTCTGCTCCAAGCTGCAGCATTCCTGGGCTGGGGAAAAGCCAGGCAGAGCAGAGCCTTAGCCCCACAGAGGGCTGGTTTTCCTCCACACTGGACATGCTGTGTGTGCAGTGCTGGTTCAGCAGAGCCCAGAGCATCCTGTGCTGCCCATGGCCACCCTCACCCCTCCTGACCTGCAYTGTCCTGGATTCCAGTTTGGGAATGTTCCTGTGTCACTCCATCTTTGTGCCAGGGTCCCCCAGCCATGGGATGTGACCCACCCCTCRCTGCTCAGCCTGCACCAGTGACCATCCAGTGCCTTGTTCCATTGCTGCTCCTGGTGAGATGCCAGCATGCCAGGGGCTCTCCAGGAGGATGAGCGAATACTTCCAACATGAAAAGGGCTTGTGAAGCTCAGTGGATGCTCTCATGTGCACAGAAGGATTTATGATGCTGCCTTGGGAGGAGCCCAGCCCTTGCCCTTGCTCACAGGGAGCCTGRTGGCTTTATGGCTTTTATGTAACTCCTAAACCACACTGGTGCTGCAGGGTGAGGGTCACAAGAGGGAAATGTTTGTCTCCACAGCCCCASAGCCAGGATCAGTGGGGTTGGGCTGTACACAGGTCCCTGTGCTTTGCAGCAGCAGCACCTGCTCTGTGTGTCTGGGCCACCACAGGACACACCAGGGCACTCTGGGTGTTAGCACTGAGCAAGCAAGCTGCAAAGTCAAACCTGCTCCAAGGAATGATGTGCCATYTGTCTGCCCAGGGTCTGGAGCTGACAGGCTGGTGAAGTTCAGGCCTGCCCAGCAGCACAGAATCTCACCAGAGCGGGGGGTTCTACCCCAAGAAGGAGTAGTCTCAAAGACCACGTGTCCTGCACAAAGCCCCATCCTCCCTGGACCTGCACTGATGTCCAGCTTTCACCCTCCAGCTGCATCCAGCCTTTRAATAATCAAATAAATAAAATAATTCTTGGCTACAGGACAGCAGCCTTTCTGCCAGGACCTGCAGGTCCACTCTAACACAGCCCTAGAACAGTGAAAATGCTGATACTTYCATACTGGAGACTCAATCCCATCCACTTGCAGCACCCCTCCCACTGCTTCACCCTCAGCACAGCTGACCTGCAAAGCGTGTGAAGGCAGAGCTCCCTGTGTTGGAAGGAGTGAGAGAGCTGCAGGTGTGGGGCAGGGCTGGTGCCATGCCCTCAAACAGGGCAGAGGTGAACCAGACCTGCATCCAACTCCAGCATCACCTTGCTGGAGCTGCTGGACACAGCCTGTGGCTCTCCTGGCTCTGCTTGGCCCAGGGATCCCGGGTGCTGAGCGTGGTTTATCTCCAAGATGTGTGTAGGGATGAGGTTTAGCATCAAGCTTCTGTTCAAGGTGTGCAGTCTGCACTCAGCACTGACAAGCCTTTGCACCTGTGTGTCCCTGCACAGGTTGTGATGTTAAAACACCTGATGCTCGTTGTCTCAGAGGGTTTCAGGATCTGTGGAGTGCCCTACCTGCAAAGCAGGGCCAGTCAGTGACAGTGAGGATAATGTGGGCTGCAGGAGCCTTGTGAGGGGCACAGGAGAAGGTTGACCAGGGGTTTTGCTCTCTGGGGCCAGYGTGTGGGACTTGTGCTGCTGCCTGCCTCCCCTGCATGGGTGGGCATCGTCCCTCTTGGCTCTGCATCACCCCTCAGTAGCCCAGGGCTCTCCCTTGCTCCCAGCTGCATCTATCAGGGTGCCCCAGCAGCCCAGCCAGGACTGCCCCCTCCAAAATGGGCAGCTGCCAGGGRTAAGGAGAGGCAGGAACCCCCCAGCCTCTCTCTGCTGTTTTCCCACAAKCAGAACTACCCTGTGGTGCTCAGAGTCATCACACCTTGGGCTTTGCTCAAAGCCATTTCTGTATGGAGGGGTTCTGGTCTGGCTCCACAGCTGATGGCAGAGGAGGGAGGCTCAGAACGGGACAGAATTGCTTTCATGGAGAAGAGCAGAACATCATCCACATGGGGCCACACCCAGGGCCACACCCAGGGCCACACCCTGATGGCAGTGACCAAGCAAGGGGTGGGCTGAGTTCTGCTGGCACCTGTCCCTCACCAGCTCTCATCCTGGAGCTCAGCAGGATTGTCCATCCTCCTCAGTGGATGGGCAGGGCACCAGGAACCTTCCACAGGCCCTTGGGAAAGAGCCCCTGGATCTCCTGTGTGTCTGTGCACAGAGATTGCAGTCCCAGGACAGGGCCCAGGGCTGATGCCCTGTCACCCACAGCTGGTGGCACAGAGCTGCCAGGGCCACTGGYCCTGAGACATAAGGAAGGAAGTTAAAGCCATGGTGGGGGAGGCATGGTGCTCTCTGCAGAGCTTCCGTAAGTCCAGCAGTGAGTGATCCCTCAGCTCTCACATCTGCCTAACACAGCAGCCAAGGTGAACCTGCAGGCATCTGCAGCCCAAGCACAGCTTCTTCAGCAGCTACAGTGGGAGCTCCTCATCTCCAGGACAGGCACAGGACAGGGATTTGTCCCACAAACTGGCCAACAGGTTCTGCCCAGTGAGTATCTGGCTGTGACAGACACACAGTGTGTGTGTGACAGAGCCCTCTGCTCCGTGCTTCGTGTCCTGCCTGACAGGAGGCCAGGCTGGTGACAATGATGAATTTATGCCCTCCCACCCACTGCTGCAGTGAAGTCTGGAGCCACAGATGCTTTCAGAGGGTGTTGTGGGAGCTGTGGTTTGGATGAATAATTTTCCAGCCCTGCAGCTCAAGAGCCACGAAACCCAGAGGGGGAGAGAAAGACAACAGAGCACTAAAACAAAACAAGCCTCTGGCTTTGGGCTGCCCAGTGAGTTCTGGGCCATGCCATGTCCTTCTTCATGTTTATCCTGCTCCAGATGAGCAGCATCCAGCCACTGCCCTCTTCCATCACCCCCAGTGCAGAGGTCAAAACGCAGAAGATGAGCAAGRTCTTGCCTGTTTGGACCCCCCTTTTCTACTCCCTGCTCTCCTTTCCAAGGCTGCCACAGCAGGAGCAGTCTGGGCTGCCATTGCCAGGTGACAGGGGACAGGGATACCCACCCCTCAGAGCYGGGGATGCACAGCCATGGGAGCCTGGCAGTGGCTGCTGGGGCACCACAGCTCCTTGATCCCACAGTTTCTTCTGCCCTGAACCTCTACCTGAGGCTCTTCCCTGGCCCATGCTCTCCCCAGGACACAGAGTCCAGCTGCTCCACATCTTTGCACAGCACAGCAATGGGCCCCTGCTCCCACCACAGGGAGCCCATTTCAGCCTGGCACATCCCCAGCTGGACACCCCCAYGGAATCAGGGGCTGGCACCAGTCATGGAACGCCCACTGCCCACCACCTCTTGCACCTGAGCTGTACCAGACCAGGAGCAGCAGGATTGCAGCCAGATGTCCCCGGGACCTCCAGCATCCTCCAGCATCTGCTTCTAACGTTGGCCACCTCCTGGTGAGCAGAAGTGCTGGGGCCAGCACAGATTGAAGGGAGGTCTGAACTGGAAGGGGAATTCAGAGAATCACAGGGTTGGAAGGGATCTCTGGAGATCACCCAGTCCAACCCCCCTGCCCAGGCAGGGTCACCTGGAGCAGTGGCACAGGAACACGTCCAGGTGGGTTTTGAACATCTCCMAAGGGAGAATCCAKKAAGAGAATCCTGGGAAACTGTTCCAGTGCTCTGCCACCCTAAATGTGAACAAGTTCTTCCTCATGTTTGAGTTTATTCCTCCAGGGACAGGTGAGTGGTACTGGAGCTGAGGGTCCCTCCTCAACACCCCTCTTGCACRAGCAAGGCTTGCTGTGGCTGTGGCTCCCTGACCCAGCTGAGCTGCAGCTGCTCCAAAAGAAAGCAAAAGTCTTCAAGCATGCAGGACACTGGAGCAGGGTTCTGTTCCACCTCACAGCTCTCCTGCCTGGCTCTGCACCTCTGTCCCTCTTCCCTGCAGGACATGGAGCCACGGGTCTGCCCCTTTTTGCAAGCAGTGCCTCCCAGAGCAAGGGGTTAAAGTGCACCTGAAGATTGTGGTGCTCTGTGCCCCRGGCATCAGGCTGGGACCATCCTGCTCCATGTGACTGCACAGGCACTGCCAGAAGCAGGGACACCTGTGCCTGTCCTTCCCCTGCCCCAGCTGGGGCCACACTGGCCTCTGGGACCCCATGCTTGTTTGCAAGTGTTTGCTGTCACATTTTGGAAAGCCTCTGGGAATCCTCGCTGGGCCCAGCCTCACACAGAGCCTGGCAGTGCTTTTCCAGCCTTTGGATGGTCCTGATGGGAGCAGGGTCTCCGGGAACATCCCTGTGCCTCTGCCCCTGACCTTGGGTGGCTCCACAGGGTGTGGCTGGGCTCACAGACACATCTGAGCCACCAGATCCTGGATCCTGCTCCATCTCTGCTGGTTTGGACCACAACCTGCTCCACCCAGAACCCAAAGGATCAGCTTYAGGAGGAGCCAGGGGTAGCAAGTCTGAGGAGCCTTACTCTCAAGAGAGATCATGTGCCAGGATTGAAACTCCCAAGTGATCATGTCCCCTCATGTCCCCTCACAGAGGGGTCAGGTGAGGTGGATGAGTGAATGCCAAGCACACAGGGGCCAGTCCTGGTGATGCTCTATTTTTTTCTCTGGTGTCTCTGTGCCCTGTGACCCTRCCTGAGGCTCTCCCCATCCTCTCCTGCCCCTGCAAGCCCCTCTGGAGGGAGGGACTCACCACTGTCCCCCCAGTGTGTGGCACAGCATCAGTCCCCACTGGAACCTTGGCAGTGAAACCCAGCCAGCATCACCCAGGCCTGCAGTGTGGACTGGCTGTGCTGGGAGATCAACAGCCCCGCTGGGATCCTGCTGGGTCAATCCAGAACCCTGTAAAATCTGTATAAGGCAATAAAAAGAGGGCAAAAGCAGTTGCTCCTTGGGAGCAGGGCAGGAGACACATTTGKGGTTTGTTCCAGGGGCCCCTTGTCAGGGCCCTGCTGAGGACAGACACAAACAGCCCCCAGAACTTTGGCTCAGCTGTCATTGTCACTTTTCCAGCTYGGGAAGGACCTCAGCTGGATGCCCAGGGCACTGGCATCACCTGTGGAGGAGGAACATCCCCTCCCTGCACKCTGCAGGGACAGCACTGCTGAGTGACAAAGCCAAGGCCCAGCAAGTTCTGCTCTGGGTCCCACAGAGACCTTGTGGCTCTGCAGGAGCAGAGGGGACATCAGAGCTTGTCACCAGGGTGCTGCTGCAGCCCTGCCCCAGCTGCAGCTCCACTGCACCTCTGTCAGCCCCTGAATGCCACCAGCTCCAGCAAACCCTGCCAGGCACAATCCTCAGGCCAAAGCCTGTTTGGAATCTCATTTCTGGCCCAGAGAGGATCTGGCAGCGATGGCACACGGAGTCCTGGCTCTCCTCAGGTGCAGGGCTGCGATCCAGAGTCAGAGCCCCCTGGAGCATGTGCTGGTGTGAGGAATTCAGCCCASTCCCATCACCATCAGCCCCTCTGTGCCCCAGGCCAGCTGGGGCCATGGCTCTGCTTGCAGCTCACAAGAACTGGACCTTGTTCTCCACTTGGGCTGTATTCTAAATTTCCCCAAGGTGTTTTTTTTTGTTTGTTTGGGGTTTTTTTGGGTTTCTTTGTGGTTTTTTTTTTTTCAATTCCTGCTTTTAAGCAAGCTGTAGGAAGACCTATTAATGTGAAGGCAGCAGGAGAAACATCACCTGTGCTGGACCCATCACCCAATACTTATTTATTTAAATAAAATAAAATTTATTTTAAAATATTTTAAAACTCTGCATGGATTAATCCATTAACAGATTCACAATAACTACCCAGGAATTCCAGGGGTACTACACAGTACTATTCAGCATTTTAAAATTTCTGTTATTTTCTTATAAATTAACAATAAAATGAGGGTGCATTAGAGCTGTACTGAAGAGTATGCATGCAATCTTTTCTAAAATCAAATTGCAGTTGAATTGGAAGGCCTCAGGCTTGTGATTGTTAAAGATGTATTGGTTCTCTGTAGGTGTTTTAGCAGTTCCTGGCTTATCTTTGATGAAAGTTTCCACACTTCTTTTGCTGTCTCAGTGAATTGTAGGCAGAGAAATTTTCTCAGGTCAGTAGAAAGGAGACTACAGGAAAGCAAAACAGAAGCACCTTCACCCACACCATAACTCAATAGTTTGAGAAATGCTGCTAACTTTGAAAAGTGAGCACGCTCAGGACTCACACCCAGCCATCCCCCCAGTGCTGGGTCCCGAGGGTCCCAGCCCCATCCTTTGGGAGCAGGAGGAGGCGCCGGGGCCGGCAGGGAGCGGAGGGGAGGCTGAGCTGCAGAGCTCTCCACTCACACACCGCGGCTGCCGCTAGAGGCCAACACACAAACACGGCTGAGCTGCGGGAGAGATGCGCTGCCCTGGAGTGGCACAGCTCACACTGCTCCCAGTGAGGATCCACTGCCCTGGGATGGCACAGCTCACACTGCTCCCCGTGAGCAGGAGAGATCCACTGCCCTGCAATGGCATGGCTCACACTGCTCCCAGTGAGCTGTGGGAGAGCATCCACTGCCCTGGGATGGCACAGCCCACACTGCTCCCAGTGAGCAGGAGAGATCCACTGCCCTGGGATGGCACAGCCCACACTGCTCCCCGTGAGCAGGAGAGATCCACTGCCCTGGGGTGGCATGGCTCACACTGCTCCCAGTGAGGATCCACTGCCCTGGGATGGCACAGCCCACACTGCTCCAACTGAGCAGGAGAGCATCCACTGCCCTGCAATGGCATGGCTCACACTGCTCCTGCTGAGCTGCAGGAAAACATCCACTGCCCTGGGATGGCACAGCCCACAGTGAGCAGGAGAGATCCACTGCCCTGGGATGGCACAGCTCACATTGCACCCAGAGAGCAGGAGAAATCCACTGCCCTGCAATGGCATGGCTCACTCTGCTCCCAGTGACCTGCAGGAAAACATCCACTGCCCTGGGATGGCATGGCTCACACTGCTCCCAGTGAGCAGGAGAGATCCACTGCCCTGCAATGGCATGGCTCACTCTGCTCTTGCTGAGCTCCGGGAGAGCATTCACTGCCCTGGGATGGCACAGCCCACACTTCTCCAACTGAGCTGCAGGAGAGATCCACTGCCCTGAAATGGCATGGCTCACATTCCTCCCAGTGAGGATCCACTGCCCTGGGATGGCACAGCTCACTCTGCTCCCTCTGAGCTGCAGGTTCAGTGAGAGAGAGCTGAAGATGGCCACTAAGGGACCACCTCAGAAATTCCAGGTTTATCATGGAAACATCAMAGCTCTCTGATCCAATCAGCTTGGTGTCCAGACTCTTGGTTTTGCCAGGAGCCAGGTGGCACAGCTGGAAGAAGTGACACTTTGAATGCTGGCAGCTGTTAGGAGATCTCAGAGAAATAAGACATGGATATGAACCACCACAGGCAGCCTGGAATAAACAGCAAACAGAGAAGTGAAAGTGAGGCACATGGAGAAAAGCTCTCCAATGTCAGGACATGCTGCTCCAAAAACAGGTGAAAATTGCAGTCAGTGCCTTCCTGAGGAAATATCCCTGCTTCAGCTGAATGGCAGTTCTCAATAGGAACTTTTTGCAAGAGCTGTGTGAACAGTGTGGTCAGCCTGGGTTCCTGAGGACAATTCACTGAGTGAGGAATTGTCAAGGTGATGTTGGCATTGGCTGCTGAGGCTGGAGGGAGAGGAACAGGAATCACAGGTAAGAGCTGCTGCTGCTGCTGCTGCTGCAGCCAGGAGTGACAGGCCTGACACTTTCTCCAGACTCCAAATTCCTGGCTGCTGCCAGCGCATGTCCAGCCATCCCAGCCCTGCCAATGTCCCTGTCAGACCTGGAGGGGAAGCATGGAGGGGAACCCCAGGGACTCATCCCTCTGAGGAGGGMTCCCTGCCTCCCCACCAAGCGGTGTTTTACATTTGGAGCTGTCAAAAGACATTGCAAATGTTTAATTAATGAAATCCCCTGCACTGGCCATGATGAAAGAGGCTTAATTCCAATTAAACTAGTTCCTGCCCCCAGACCAGAATCCCCTCTCTCCTCTGCACTCAGTGATGATCCCTCCAAAGGCTGCAGCAGTCACAGGGAGTCCTGAAACTGTGGGATCTGAATGCACTGAAATCACCCCAGCCAGGAGCCCTCAGCCAGAGTCTGTGCACCAGCCCCAAACCCTGAACTCCATCTGGAGCACTTTTTTGGGGACAAGGCACCTGCTCTGACTCACAGGTCTCAAGGTACCCCAGCCCTGTGAGCTGGAGCTGTTTAACTCTCCCACCATGCAGGTTCACCTGACCCCAGATAAYACTTCCACCTCTTTTATCCTGTGAGAATGGGGATATTCAATCAGGAAACACTTATGCCTGAAGGAAAGGCCCATTCAGAGGAAGCAGGGCTGTGAAAGCAGCTCTCAGTCTGTGCCTTGGCCTCGTGGCACTTTGCCATGGCGTGGTTACAGGTTATGGGTGCCTTTTGCACTTTGCAGCCACCCAAACCTGGGCCCTTCTTTCCCTGCCTCATTCACTTCCTCCACTCATGGGTGTGAGGGAGGCAGAGGGAGGAACAATCCAGGAGTCCAGATCCACTCAAAGCCCCATGGGGAGCTCTGTGCTCAGTGTGACACCCATGCTCAGCTGCTGTCCCTGTTTCAGAGGAGATGCCTGGCTCTGTACAGAGGCTCAGTGTGGGGCCAGGCTCACCCCCATCCCTCAAACCATGGGATGGCAGCAGCCACCCCATGTGAGGGCAGCACCGTGCCACCGAGCAGCCAGTGGCTGCCACAAGAGAGGACACGGAGCCGTCCTTTGCAGCCTTGTCCTCTGCAGACCCAGCACCCTTTGCTAAGCAGGGGTTTCTGCTGCCCCACAACTCCTTGTACAGAGCCCTGTTCTGAGCACATCCCACAGGCTGCAGGACACCACGGGGCCTGGGCTGGGCTGGGCAGTGCCCCCTGCTCAGCCAGACCATGACACAGGCGCAGGTGATGTGGCTTCAAGCCTCCACTCAGTGACCATTCCTCTGCTGTGGCCACTTCACCCAGGGTTGGGAAGAGCTCTTGCAGCAGCCCAGCCCCAGCTCCTGGTGTCAGTGCTGGGCAGCCCCTGCAAACACAGCTCACACATTGCCCTTGGTCTGGGTAAAGCTGACAGGAGCACTGTGTCCCACCATGGAGTGTGGCACTGTGACACTGCTGCTCCATCCCCTGCATCTCCCCCAGCCCCTGCCTGCTGCAASGAGAGAGCACTGGGCTGGAGAGTGAGGGCTGGAGCTCAGGACAGACAGACAGACACCCCGGGCATGGTGACTCCAGCAGAGAGCTTGTCCTGAGCTCCTCTGTCCCTTCTCCCCAGCTGCACCCTGACTTTCCAGTCACAGCTGAGTTTAGCAGCCAGCACAGACACAGAGTGCTTTATCTGGGGTTGTATTTCAGCGTCCCGAAGTCTGGAGCCCTTGAAGTGCCGCTTGGGYACTCCTGCCTCACTGCTCACACTCCTCTGCCCTGCTGGAGCCAGCYCTGCCTTCCCCTGCCCTGCTATCACACAAAAACACGGTTACAAAACAAGCCCGGGTCCTGGAGCTATGAACAGGTCTTTATTTGTTGAGGTTTCTTTTGGCTTTTTTTTTTTTTTTTTCCTTTCTTCCCTTTGAATGAAATTCCTGCCAGCTCTAAGAGAGAGAGAGAGAGAGGGAAAGAGTAGAAAGTTTAACTCCTCCCATTGGAGTGTCTCACGCCCCTGCCCAGCCCTTGAAACCCAATAACCAAGATCATTCAGCAATGCCTCCCCTTGCCTGGCTGCATCCTCACGGCACCGGGACCTGCCGRGGATCCCGTGCCCGCTGCGCCCCCGGCCCCGGCCCCGCCGAGCCCCGCAGCCGGCCCAGGATGGGCACGCTCCTCTGGTGGGGCATCCTCGTGGCGTGCTGTGCCCGCTGCCAGGCGCTGCCCGGGGAGCCAGGTGCTGCCTGCCCGCCCCAGTGCCACTGCGAACAGGACGGCATCGTGCTCTCGGTGGATTGCTCCGAGCTGGGGCTCTCGGAGGTCCCCGCAAACCTGAGCCCTCTCACCGCTTACCTGTAAGTACCGCCCTTGCTCGCTCCTTTTGCAGCGCTTTCCCCGGAGCCCTTCGAACAGCCGCAGCTTTCCTCCGGCTGGGAAGTTTGTGCCACATATTCCCGAAATTAAATTTCCTGTGGAAATTAGAAACCAAGCAAAATAACAACAGCAAAAAAAGGCAGCTCTTTGGGCAGGACCTGCCCGGCTCCCCTCCTCCCGCGCCCCTCTGCAAGCGCTGTTTGTGTGCGATGTTCTGCTCTGCTCCGGGATTGCAGCGGACCGGGGAGCTGGCTTGCCGGGTCGATTTTGATTGTCTGAGCACATAATGGAGTATTTTTACACAGCAATTAGCGCAAACTGTTCTGGGATCCYTCTGTCAAGCATTTCAATAGCTGCAATAACTCACAGCTTTGCGGGGTTTGGGTTGTGCTGGCCACCAGCAGTGTCCGAGCTGCCTTTTTAAAATGAGTATTAAAGCCTAGTGAGAGGTCTGGGGGCTTGGTAATTGTTATGATTATTTATGTATTAATTTTATTTTAAAATTCTTGATTATCTTTCATCCCCCTTGTGATGTTAACACCCCAAAGAGTTAATTGGCAGACACTGCTGCCTTCACTTCCAGCCCCAGAGGTGCTCCCAGTGCCATCACAGTGGTGATGACTGAGGATCCTGACAAACGACTGTGGAGAAATCCCAGTGTTTAACCGGGAGAGGGACCATCCCTCTCAGGGACACCAGTTATCCCTGAGGAAGATGCTTCCCGGGTTCATACGCGGCGCTGCAGCCCCGAACCACGGCAGTTTGGGAGGCTGGGAAGGAGTGTGGCATTCCCAGCTCGGAATGCCAGGGCACTGCCGGGGGAACCGCAGCCATCAGGGAGCACTGGCAGCCTCAGAGGGCTCGGGGATGTTCGTGCTGTGCTCACTGAGAGGGGACTCGTGCCTGGCGCTGGCACACACCGTGCTGTTGGTTTTCCGACGTCCCTGCACTGTGCTGGGATGCAGGTGCTCAGCCCCCAGAGCCGTGCAGGAAGGGYTTTGCACAGCCGGGGGGAGCTGCCACAGTTGAGTGAGGGATTCTCTGCTCCTCCCGCTGGCTTCAGGAGCACAGCCTTGTGCCAGCCACTGCATGGCCAGAGCTCTACTGGGTTAGCTGGGAGAGAAATAAGGCAGGAAAGGACGATGCTCACTGGAGACCATGAARGATGAGAGAAATGTGTAATGCAGGCTGTATTTCTCCTGGGAGAGGGAACCGCTTGTTACATGAGGTGTGACTGCTCAGAACTGYTCCTGGGGCTTGGTTTGGAACCGGCTGCCCACGAGTGAAAGGTCACAGGACCGAGTGGGGGAATGCAGAACATTGCAGCGCTGATGCTGCTGTGGGGACAGGGGGCAGCCAAGGCGGGCACCCGCGTCACCCTGAGCTGGCACAGGATGGGGCACGCGGTGCTGCCACTCCGCAGAGATGACGCTGCCGGACATCCCCGCACGGCTGTCCCTTGGGAGCTGCAGAGCTGCCCACATGAACCCAGGGACGTTTCGCTGTCCCCTGAGCTCAGTGTCGCCTTTACCCTGGCCATGGTGGTCSGAGCAGGGGCACAGAGCCCTGGGACACGGATCCCTGTGCATGGAACCAGCGGGTGGATGCTCGGAGGTGCTGCCGGCCCCGTGCGGGTGCGGCCGGTGACTGACGCGGCTGCAGCCAGAGCCCAGGATTTCACCGGGACTGCATCCTCGGGACAGCCCTGGAGCACCCAGCGCTTCGGGATGGTGCTGGTGCTGTCCCTCGGCAGCGGCCCCGCTCCCCGTGTCTGTACCGGCCCCGTTCCCGTGTCTGTACCGGCCCCGTTCCCGTGTCTGCACCGTTCCCGTGTCAGTACCGGCCCCGTTCCCGTGTCAGTACCGGCCCCGTTCCCGTGTCTGCACCGTTCCCGTGTCAGTACCGGCCCCGTTCCCGTGTCTGTACCGGCCCCGTTCCCGTGTCTGTACCGGCCCCATTCCCGTGTCTGTACCGGCCCCATTCCCGTGTCTGTACCGGCCCCATTCCCGTGTCTGTACCGGCCCCATTCCCGTGTCTGTACCGGCCCCGTTTCCCGTGTCTGCACCGTTCCCGCTCCCCGTGGGTTCTCACGGTGGCTCCGGTGACACCGGTGCCCCTTTCACGGGCAGAGTTCCCCCTCCCCAGCCCAGGGACCTCCGGCTGCGGGGACTCTCCGGGTGCTCCGTTTGGTGCCTCTCCATCAAACCCTGAGAGAACCGAACAGATGCAATGGAGGTACCAAGTCAGGACGAACTGGGAATGACTGGCGGAGGACTGGAGAGCTGGGTTTTCTCCCTGCTCCTGTCACTACTGATAGCAAGTTATGCGAGGTTAGCATCCCAGGTACAGGTGTGCAGCCAGGGCTGGTTTGTCAAAGCAAATCAGCTTAAATTTTGTAGAAAGTATGGATATTGGAGTGAGATTTAAGTTCTTCATGGAATTGCAGGCTTAAACTCCGCATTCAAGTGCGTGAAGAAATGCTGGGTTGCTTTGGAGAGCTCCAAGGGCTGAAGAGGGAGCCCTGGCACGGCAGCAGGAGCACGGAGCTGGAGGGCAGCTGCTTGCAAAACTTTCCAGCGCCTCTGCTCCGTGCCCTTCTTCTCAGCAAGCCTCTGGYACTGCGGAGAGCAGGGCTTCCAACGGAGCAAAATAAAGGATCCTCGTAATCACCCTGGGTAGGACACTGCCTCACCACTGATGAGCTGATGTCCCTGCCCCGTCCTGACGGTGCCGCGCCTCCGCAGTGTCCGTCTCCCTGCGGGAATGCTGTCCTTGCTCTCCCTGCGGGAATGCTGTCCTTGCTCTCCCTGCGGGAATGCTGTCCTTGCTCTCCCTGCAGGAATGCTCTCCTTGCTCTCCCTGCGGGAATGCCGTCCTTCCTCACCCCTGCGCCGCTCTCATCCCACCCTTCCAAAGCCAAGTGTTTTCAGTGGAGACATCGCTGGTGGAATTGCAGCCGTGCTCAAGGAGAGGGGAGGGATTTCCCCTTTAGCCGAGGTGCCAGTGCCAGTCCCGTGTCTCAATGCCACACCTCTGTCTCTCCGYGTGTGTCAGAGCTGATCTGGGGACGCAGCAGAGGAGCCCCGGGGGCTCCCTGGAAAGGACAGCAGCAAGCTGGGGGCGCAGGAGAGTGGAGCTGCATGGGGGAAGATTCCTCTGCAGCAGAGAGGTGACTGCTCCAAGGGGCTCAGAGGAGGATGGGAAAAGCTTCTTGGTGCTTAAAGTATTCTTTTAGCTGTGCTCCCTGGCACCACCGCACAGCCTGCAGGTGAGCAGCCCCACCTCAGACTCCCCAGGGTCARTGTTGCATCCCACGGGCTGGTGCAGTTCAGTCCCCAGCTGTCCCCAGCTGTCCCCACGGCTGTCACCAGGAAGGTGCCTGCAGCTGGGGACAGGTGCTGCAGCCCCTGCCCTGGGATGGCATCTCTCAGCCCCTTGTACCTGGCTGCCAGCCCCTGCGAGGGGCACAGGTGGCAGTGCTGGGGCTGAAGTTGTGCTCTCAGTTTGCCCAGGCTGCTCCTCTTCCACCAAAAAGAAAATGGCACCGTGTTCCTTGTGCCTGCCAGGTCCCTCCCAGGGAGGTGCTGGCCTGTCCAGCTGTCACTTTAGGAAAGAAATGATGAGTCTGTCTCAGCAGAGGACACCTTGGCATGGCAAAGCAATGGAAGTAGTGCCATGGCCACGTGTGGACATCAGGAGCACACACACCCCCATAACCCTGCACAGCTCCAGAGGGATGTGACACATCCTGCAGTGCCTTATCTTATCTTGCAGTGCCCTATCTTATCTTGCAGTGTCTGGAATACAGGTACATGGGGAGGCACTGGAAGGATAGCCCAGATATCCTAGGCTGGAAGGCACTCCTGGAGGTCTCTTATTCACGTTCAAACAGCTCCATCTTGGGAGGCTGGTCAGGATCTTGTCCAATAGGTTAATTGTCCAAACTGGATAATCTTAGGAGCATCTCTCAGATTCCCTCATCTTTTCCCCATTTTTTCTATCCCATTTTTCCTAATACCAAATCGCAAATCCCTATGGTTCATCTTGTGCCCATCACCTCTCATCCTTCCCCCGCACAACTCCTAGGAGATGTTGGCTCCAGCTTCTCTGCACCCTTCCAGTCAATAGTTAAAGAGAGCAGTAACACTTCTCCATTCCTCCTTTTTTAGTGAGGGCTGATCAAAGCTGCTGCTGTGAGCAGTGAGTGGGACACGGGCAGAGCACGGAGCATTGCCCTGTGGGAGAGGGGGAATGGAGACACTGCAGGGAAGAGAGGAAGGACACAAACCTGGAGGGTGCCAGGCACCAGCAGCTCCATGGCTCAAAGCGCAGCTGCAGGAGCCATCCCCCACTCCCCAAGGCTCTCAGGTCTCCCCAGCCTCCCAGAGGGGTCAGTTCTGCTGCTCTGTGCCCCATGCCCAGAAACACCAGTGCCTGCTGTGTTCTTGTCCCAGAGCCCTGCACTGTGGAGCCAGGCACAGGCCTCTGCCTGCAGGGAAGCCAGCAGGGACCTGGGGCAGGACA
>CADDXX010000575.1:363802-419604 GCA_902810485.1 Alauda arvensis
AAGGGAAGGGAAGGGAAGGGAAGGGAAGGGAAGGGAAGGGAAGGGAAGGGAAGGGAAGGGAAGGGAAGGGAAGGGCTTCCCAGCTCCGTGCAGTGGGAGCTGAGGGACCTCTGTCCCCCCTGTGCCCGCAGCAGGGCAGAGGCTCAGGCTGAGAACAGATACTGCTGGGATGCCGAGTGCCTCCGTGCCTGCGGAACTCGCTGCTCCCAGACCCTCCCTGGGGAGCTGGGTCTCAGGCTCGGGGGTCCTGCCTGTGGGACCAAAGGGAGAGGAGCAGAGGTCAGCACAGGGATCACCAGCAGCGCTCTGAGAAGTGCTGGGAAGGGATAGGGCAGGACTGTCAGTGCCGGGAGGAGTCTGGGGTCTTGGAGGATGACTTGAGTTTAGTAGGAGCAAAAAAGATCAGAAGCGATCTTTGTGAGGAGCAGCACAAGCATCCGTGCTGCAGCCCAGTGGAAACAGAGCCAGGCTCCAGCCCGTGTGGAGGCAGGAGCTGTGCCAGAATGGAGAGCAGGGAGAGGATTCAGGGAAGATCAAGTGGTGCCTCCAGTCCTGCAGGACTCAAAAAGGGCTCGTGTAAAACCATTCCCAGCTGCACCAGCCCAGGCTTTGCTGGCAGTGATGRAGGAGGGCAGCTCCCAGTCTCCTCCCCTCCATGGATGGACAGGTCACTCGAGCTCTCCACAGCTCTCTGTCTCCCTTTGCCTTGTTTGCAGGCCTTCCTGTAGCTGTTTAAACCCCTTTGAGGGATTTGCAAATGAAAAGCAGTCCCCATGGGAGTGGAGCACACCTGTAAGGGCAGGACATGCTCAAGGGACACGCTGTCTCTTCTTGTGAGCAGCCACAGGTCCCACTACAAAGAGAGCCCGGGAGACAGGATGGTTTCCAGTGCTGAACATCCCCCYGGGGCACCAATTAGGAACATTCCCTTCGTTCAAAGGGAAGCTGAAGCCCAGGCACCGCGTGTCATCCCATCAGATGTGCCCCGCTGGGAACCGCAGCGGTGCAAGGGGAGCAGAAATGTGSCCTCCTCTGCAGGGGACACCAGGGRCRTGCAGGTGTGGGGACTGCCCTACACACGGCCTGAAAGGCTTTGTAATGTGCCACTGAGCCCTGGAGGCCACCAGCCCCTGGGACATCCCCCCCCACCCCTGCCAGTGCCACCTCCGTGATGCCACAGGGGTGCTGCTGGCAGTGTGACAGCGTCAGGGACCTCAGGGACCTGCAGGATCAGAAGGCACAAATCACCTTCCCAAGGCTGTTATCTGATGTGGGGATGGCTCTGGGTATTATTGCATCTTGAAACTTCAAGAGAATTCACCACTGTGGGCATTTCTCAACCTCAGGAAAGCAAATGTTCATCTTTGCATGAAACTTGCAGGAAAGACATTTGTACCTTTGGATAGAAATTCATCTTCTGTCTTTCCCAGAGAACATAAGAAAAAAAAATGTTGGTTGCAGGAAACAATCTCTGCAATTCTGCTTTATCCCTGGTTCTGCATCCCTGAAAGTGTCCCCACCAGCCCCTCAGTGCCTGGGGGCTGAGAAAGGAAACAGCCACGGGAGCACTTCATCTTAGAACCACAGAATCCCAGAATGGTTTGGKTTGGAAAGAACCTGAAAGCTCAYCCTGYTCTACCTGCCTGCCATGGGCAGGGWCACCTTCCACTGTCCCAGGCTGCTCCAAGCCCCATCCAACCTGGCCTTGGACACTTGCAGGGATCCAGGGRMAGCCACASCTGCTCTGGGCAACCTGAGCCAGAGCYTTCCCACCCTMAAAGGGAAGAATWTCTTTCCAATATCCCARTAYCTCTGGCAGTGCAAAGCCATTCCYYCTTGTCCTGTTRCYTCAGGCCCTTGTTCAGAGTCCCTSTCCAGCTCTCCTGGAGCCCCTTTAGGCACTGAAARGGGCTCTGAGGTCTCCCTGCAGCTTTCTCCAGGTGAACAGCCTGGCTCCAGAGCAGAGGGGCTCCAGCCCTGGGAGCAGCTCAGAGGCCTCCCCTGGGCTTGCTGCACTCCCCAGGCAGCACTGAGTCAATCCTGGCTGAGGGCACAACCCAGGACTTCTGTGCTGCTCAGCTCACTGCTCCCCAGGGAAGAATGAGATGCAGATCCWCACAGCTGCACTCTCTGGCTCTCTTCTCCCTGCACACAGGGGCATGGGAGTGCTCAGGTATCATCCCAAGCTGTTGTCACAAGGCCCTGTCCCAAAACTGGAAGGTTGCCCCATRTCCCAAAGGACAGAGATGTACCTTTAGGGTCAGGTATTGGCAGAACCAAAGGCACCACATCCTCGACAGGACCTTGATTACAGGTGCAGGTGAGGTTTGTATGCTGCACTAATTTCCTGTGGCAATGTGTTCCACAGATTAACGAGGTCCTCATGCACAGAGTGGTTTTATGTGTGCCCTGGAAACACCATGTGGGGCTTTCTAGAGCATGGAGCAGCCTTCCTATGCAGGCTGTGTGTAAGTTCTCCTCAGCTCAGGGCCGAGCAGCAGGTTCCTGTGCTGCAGGTTGTGTTTGCAGCTGCGTCCTGTGCAGGGAAGTGCCTGCCAGTTCAGGTATTGTTGTGCTTTCATGTGGTGTAAGACAGCAGAAGATTTATTAGTGACAAAAGCATGAATGCTGGAAGCTGTGATTTATTGAAGAAGGGGGAGAGGAAATGTGTTGCAGCCCATGCTGGTTAGTGTGGTGTGTCTGAGGTGAGCTCGCACACGCCGTGAAAACCGCCCTGCTCCTCCTCTGAGGGCTGGGGCTCACCTGGTGGGGTGGCCCAAACCCTCTCCCAGGGGTGACCTGACACTGAGCATCTCACAGGTGCTCCAGGGAAAGGAGGTGACCTGACACTGAGCATCTCACAGGTGCTCTGAGGACAGGAGGTGACCTGACACTGCGCATCTCACAGGTGCCCCAAGGAAAGGGTTTCTCCAGGGTGAAGGGACACAAGCACTCAGACTTTTGGGGACAGGTGTCCCACAAGCTTTGGCTCTCTTGTGTGGCATAGGGAGACACAAAGGACAGTGTAGCACAAGGAACAGATTTCTAGCTCTGTCCCAGCCTTATKGTTGACCCCAAAGCCCTTTTTTTTCCCCCCTGTGCCTCAGTTTCCCTGTCTTTAAAGCTCTACTATTAAACCCTTCCCAATGTGCTTTGAGATCAATTGATCAAACCAGTGCTCTGGAAGAGCTGGAGACKCTCTACACTTTCCAGCCACATGTCTGGACCTCTCAAGCTAAAATACCTTTTAAAAGTTTATTAAAAAGTTCTTGAGCTTTCCTTTTGTTCCCCCACCACATGAAGAAAAGCACCAGTGAACTCTCAGATTTAGTGCCTGCCTTTCATGTCCGCTGACCTCATCCCTTCTCACTCACAGAGCAGCCACAAGTCAGAGCAGCTACTGGAACACTCCTCACAGCCACAGGCAGCAGCTGCTCAGAGCTCGTGGGCAGCACTGGAGGGCTCCACAGAGGAAGTGAACCCAGCTGGGAAATGTCAGCTTGGCCAGAGGTGCTGCAAACCCCAATTCTGTCTCCTGTAGGAAGCTCCGTTACTTTCAGCACAATTCTTCCTGRAGGGATGGGGGTGAATAACAGCCAGTTCAGCTCTTTGCTGAACCAAAAAAGGAGGGGAAAGGCTGGCTCAGGTTAAACAAAGAGGGATGTTCTCTTCAGGTTTCCCAGGCAATTAAAACTAAACCAAACCAAAACAMAACATGTTTTCTCTGACTATCCCCAAAACATTTTTCTTTGACCCAAAACACAGTGCTTTTTTTTCTTTGAGTCACCTGAAAATCTTTAAATCCTTTAAAAAAAAAGCTCTTTACAATGAAAAATTCCACCTTTCCCCCCAGCCCCACTGTTTTTTTAGTGGAACAAAATTTTTCTGTGAACTTACTTTTGACCAAAACACTGTGGGTTCCACCTTGCCTGGAAGCTGCAGTCATCCAGAGGAGCTTGTGCTGTCACTTGCTTTTCCTTTCAACACCATTTCTGTCTTTTCACCTCCCACTGCACAGACACAAAGCTCTCATGGGAGCATCACCCTCATCCCAGGTTGTGCTGAGTTCCCAGGGAGACTAAAGAGGGGCTGGGAGAGGGAAGGAAAGAATCCATGAAGGCTCTTTTTAGCTTYAGAGAGCTCCTCTGGCTCTCCTGACTACCTCTGGCTACTGCCAAGGCACCTTTGAAACACCTTTGAAACATCTCCAGCATGTTGGGCATCATGACTGGGCTGGAGGGGAAATCCACATTCCCTTTGAAGTCTGGATACTTGAACAGTCTTAGAATTATAGGGCTGTAATGTACAGGAATGTGTGGGGCTGTAATTGTGACTTAGATCCTTGGATGAAAGGTGGTATGTACATACAAAAGGCATTATCATTATTGCTACTATTATTACTATTATTATTACTATTATTTTTGCTATTATTATTATTATAGGCCTGCAATATGTGGATAGGAGATGAAAGTAGCACCAAAAGATCCTGAAATACAAGATGTGTCTTAAGGAAATTTCAGCTTGGAATTGGGTTTTGTCTACGCAGGAAAAGTGGAGCCGACTGGCTCTGCTGCACTGACAGCTCTGGGGTTTGATGGAAAGACTCCTCGTGCAGGCATCATTCCCAAATCCAAGTTCCTCTGGACTTTGATAGGGTGTTTCCTGTAGGAGCAATTCCAGAGCAGTTTTAGCAGAAAAAATGAAGTCAGACATTTTCACCATTGTTTACGAGACACCCTGGTTGCTTTGTAGACATCACAAAACCAGTCCCTGCTGTTTGGGCCATTTGGTGTGAGGAGATTGGGGACTGGTGTCCTGGCAGGGCTGGAGTGGAGCCTGGAGCAGCTCCTGGTGTCTCTGGGCATGGASAGAGCTCCTGTGCTCTTGCACTCTGGCAGAGATGGGCCCAGACCTCACCCTGCCCTCCTCAGCCTCCTTCCAGCACCAATCTCCTCTCTCCCAGAGCGGYCTGGATGAAGAAATCCAGGATCAGCTTTGATCCTTCCATGCTGTGGATCTGCACAGCCCTCGCCGTCAGCCTCAGGTCCTGCCCTGTCCTGCAGCCACCTCTCATGAACAGGCACTGCAGTGGGACTCCCCAGCACAGCCCCGTGGGGATGTTCTGCTGTGTCACAGTGTACTGGTCTGAAAGCAAAACCAGTGAGAAACTGAGAGTCAGAAATACAATTTAATRGGAAAATGATAAAATAAATGCAATAGTGAAAAAAAGGAAAAGACCCTCGACAGAGTCAGAATACAGCCTGACACCCTGTTTGTTAGGGTGGTGGTAGCAGTCCAGATGGTCTTGTTGAAGCAGTGATCCATAGAAAGGTCTGGCAGCTCCTGGGAATCCAGTCAGTGAGGTCCGTGCTGTCCCAAGCTCCAGATTATATCCAGGTGGGAATGCTTGGCTCCTCCCTCCTGGGCAGAGCACCTCACAATGGGCTGATGTCATTCCATGAGTCACACAGGGGGTCCTTGATCGCCCATTAAGCAGAAAGAGCTCCCGAAGGGAGTCACCTGTGAGCCATGGGCAGGGCATGGATGGGCCATGGACAGAAAATAGTCTGGAGGAAGGAGGCAGGGAAACACTGCCCCTGCTTTCAACAGCTCATGGAGATAACGATAGAATACAGACTTTGGGCACATCTTACATTGCAACCTAGGACACGCAGGCTCTGCAGGGGACGCAGAGCAATACCTGACCCACACTGGGGAGGAGGGGAGGATGGGTCAGGTCCATCCACTGCAGTTTTTCCATCGCTAAACCCCACAAAGAGCCATCTGGCAGGAGGTTCAGCTCCCCAGCCCTYCCCAGCTCTTTCCCAGCTGTGCTGATACACACAGATTTTCCCTGGGGTTGGGGTGCTGGTACCTCCCCAGCCGCAGGAGCTCTGGCAGCAGCAGCAGCGTGTGCTGGGGACCAGGAGATGCTCCTCAGCCCCCTGCCAGCAGATGAAAGGCTGCTCCCAGTGCATGGGGACCACCCACCAGAGGATATGACAAAGCAAGGGCTCTTGATGCCTTGTGGCTTCCTGGTGACACCCCAAGTCTGCCAGCACTAATGGGAACCCCGAGGAATGAGCAGACCTCGCTGAGAGGAGCCAGCTCTCAGCATCTCTGAAACACAGCCTGTCCCTCCCGAGGAGCTGCCAGCACTGCCAGGCCGTGGCTGGGCTTGGCTGCAGAGCACCTCAGCCCAAATCCCTGCAGCCATCTCTTTGTCCTTAGAAGGCAACGAGCATGGTGAGGAATGCAGCTGGGATTCATCTCCTACCTTGGGCTCCGAGTGCAGCCAAGTACCAAACAGCATGGAGCCGCTCCCCTCCTCTGCTGTCGCAAATATTCTGTGTCTATAAATCCTGCCCTGCTTTGGGAGGCAGGGCTGTGRTGCTGGCTGCCCACAGAGACCCGGGCTGTTCTGGTTTAGGTGCTGGCAGGAGCAGCAGCTCCCCGGGGAAGTGCTCAGAAATGACGGGATTGGCAGCGCTGCCACCGCAGGGGAAGTCTGTGTCACAAGGGAGGAATGGCAGGATCCYGTCTGCCTTCTGTCCCCATAACCAGGATGCATCCTTTGGGTTGCATCCTCAGTTTCCTCTGGCTGAATTTCACAGCTGCTGTTTTTGAAATGTCCTCTTGAGAAGGCCAGAAGTCCAAAAGGCATTTTTCAGAAGTTTTCAGCCAGAATGGGAAGTCTTTGGTCTGAACACAGATGATTATCAGCCAAAAATTACTGAAAACCACCAGCAATTTTCAGTCCTGAWAAAAATGCTATTCTCCATTTTACAGTGTCAACAACTATTTTTTGCTCCCTGTTCATTACAKTTTCCTGCAAGAGGAGTCAAACATCTCCCTAGGATCCCAGCAGTTTGTTGCCATCCACACACAGCTCAGACCCTGGGCCAGAGCAGCATTCTGCATCTCTTTGGGGGCAACAGAAACAGTCTCGGGAGAAGGGACTATGCTGGGTGACAGAAATGGATAATGTTTATGGAACTGGCTGTCTTGTGCTTCCCTCCACACTAAGGTCCAGCTCAGAGAGGAAGGGTAAGCCACAGCTCAGAGTGCTGCTGGCTGATAAAGTCATGGCAGCAGAGTGCAACAGATTGGGTGGGAAAAGCAAGTAATAAAGCCCATGACTGTGGGCTTTAAAATCAAACTTCAGAATCTCAAGATTTCCTGAGACTGTAGGAGCAGAAAATCCTGCCTGATGAAGCAGATGAGGAGCAGAGTCTCTCCCTCTGTGTGCTGGGCTCTCTTTGCAGGCAGCCCAAGATGAGGGACTGAACTGCACGGTGATGGGGCTGCCCCAGGGGGAAGGCAGGCAGGGATGGTTGAGTGGCACCTCAAGGGTCATTGTGCTGCAGTCCAAGAAAAATGGGAGATGGTGTGAGTTGGGACTTCCCAGCAGAGGTGATCAACAAACAGGACACCATGTTCTCCCTCTGGCTGCAGTGTTGCCATCCAGGGACAAGTGCAGGACACCCAAAGAGCTGCAGCAAATCCAAGGCTGACTGCATTGGCCCAGAGAGCTTCCCTGCAAGGCAGCCTGTACCTGCTGCTCCTGACCAGCAGCTCAGACCCCACCAACACTGCCTGATCCTTGTCCCTGGGGGCTGGGAGAGAGTCAGAAGGGAAACACTGAGAACTCTCATGGGTCAAGACAAAGAGAGTTCAGGAGGTAGAGCAAAGCTGGGTGTGCAGGGAGAACAAAACAAGGGAATCATGCTCTGCTTCCCACGCCAGTCAGGTGTTTCCAGGGAAGCAAGGCTTTGTCACACCTCATGGCTCCTTGGGAACACAAATGTCACAACCACATTTTTTTTTCCCAGCACTTTCAGTGCTGAGCCTGCTGTCATAGGCTGGCATGCTTTTGATYAGCTCACATCACAGCTGTCCAAGCTGTGTTCCCTCCCCACTTCTCACAGACCGTTCCTGGTGGGGACAGAGAGGGGGAAAGCTGCTGTGCCAGCCCTCCTCAGCAGCAGGCAGGACACTGGTGTGTTATCAGCATAGACAGACCCCAACTACAGCACCCCACGGGCTGCTATGAGGAAAATGTTCTCCATTCCAGCCAAAATGAGTTCATATCTCCATCAGCTTGCCCAGCTCCAGCTGCTTGCGCTTCTCCCTGCCAGGGTTTTGCAGGCTGGTGTGGAGATCAAGGCTCTCTTCCCAGATCCTGTTATCACCATGTTAATTCATGGCCAYAAGAGATTAGAATCATGCTTTAACTAACCTGATTATTGGCCTTGATCTTTCAGAGCATGGTGTAGATGCTTGCTGCTGTTTTGGGCAGGATCCTGCTCRATCTTGACAAATCAATCCAATAATGACAAATCAAATTTATTCAATTTATATCTGGTTCTTTCTGTAATGACTCTCATCAGGTCTGTGACACACTCCCTGCCCATGTTCCTCACAACACTTTGAGGATAGAGAGGTAATATCAATGCCCTGTAGCTCCAGTCCCACAGTCTTTCCCAGAGTCCCACACAACATGAGCCTTCTGGAGCAGGGCCCAGCCATACCATGACTTTTCTAAAAATCAAAAAAAAAAAAAAAATTAAGTTAGTACATTTTTCTCCTTGTCAGATGTGAGGGAGTTTGGGATCTGTGCAGTTTTTTGTCTGACTGTGTGACATCAGAAGTTCTCCATGGTTCCTTGGCCTGTCCTTGCTATTCCTGATAGAGATTGAATTTTCACCAGACCCACCAGGTTCATGATTGGACATAAAAGGGCTTTTTGTTACCCTGAGACATTGAGGTATCTTGGCTGGGGGGTGACCTATCCCACCTGCCTGACTGCAGTTCTTAGCACATGAGGGAATCCTAGAGTTGTGCTGGAGGAGCTTTGTTACCCTTTTGTGCCCATTTTTGTCTCACAATGCTCCTTATTTTCAAGCTCCACCTTGGCCAGCCCAGGTCTTGGCTGAGTGACAGAGCTCCAGGTCTGGGACCCATGTTCTGTGTGGTCTCTGAAACAGCTCCAGGTGCTTTCTTGTGAGATTGAGATCTTCAGAAGGGAGAGCACGAGCAGAGATGTTGCTGCACACCCAACAATGCACCATCAAGGTGAAGGGTCTGGAGCAGCAGTCTGCTGAGGGCTGGCTGAGGGATCTGGGGGGACTCTGAGGGGTCTGGAGAAAAGGAGGCTCAGGAGGAACCTTCTGACTTTCCACAGCTCCCTGACAGGAGTGAGCAGCCCAGGGAAGTTGGGCTCTGCTCCCAGGGAATAGGGGACAGGACAAGAGGAAACAACATCAAGCAGTGCCAGGGCTGGTTTAGGCTGAATATTAGGGGAAAACTCCTCCCTGAAAGGGTTGTCAAGCCCTAACAGAAAATTTCCAGGGCAGTGCTGGAGTCACCATCCCTAGAATCATTCAAAAGATGTGTGGATGTGGCACCTGGGGACACGGTTTAGTTGTGGCCTTGGCAGGGCTGGGTTGATGGCTGGACTTGATCTTAGAGGCCTTTTCCAGCCCCAGTGATTCTGTGATCAAGCAGACCCTAGAGCAGACCTGGTGTTGCCCTGGCACAGCACTGGGATTCCCACGAGGCACTGGAGGTGCCCAGATCCCAAGCAGACAGAGCCTGCACATGTTAGAGCAGCTGGGGGGATGGGGGACAGATGTGACAGTCACACCTGACAGGTCACCTCGAGAGCCACAAGCTGTCTGCCAGAATCCCTTCCCCAGGGCTGTGAGAGAAGCCAGAAGCAAACACTGCCTGCTCAGGGAGGAGGGAGCAGGGAAGCCACCTGCCCAGCATCCTCCTCAAATGCAGATCCCCAGCTGTTGGAAAGGAGCCTCTGTGGAGGCCAGGGCTGAGCCACAGMAATGTTTGCTCTGTGGCCAGTGCAGCAGGAGCTCATGGGGACAGAGGGTGCAGGGGACAGCAGAGTGCCCTCCCTCCTCATCTCAGCCTGTTGGGTGGTACCTGCAGTGGTGGAGGTGTTGTGGGCCTGGCATTTCACCTTCCCTTGGCCAGGTGCTACTGGGACTGCCCCACCTGGCATTCAGCAGGTGTGAACAGAGCTCYTTGCCCTGTGGATTCTGGAGTGCTGAGGCTGGACAATGTGTAACCTCCATCAGCCTGGAGCCTGCCATGGTCTTTGCTGGCTTTCTCTGTGCCAGGAAAGGTTTCMCTGTTCACACTCCTCAAACAGTGCCCACCAGAAGTTCCCTGAGAACACCTGTGGGCTGTTTCCCACAGGTGCATCCTGTCAGCTCCAGGCTCTCAGATATTGTCATTTTGGAACATTGCTGGCTTCTGCTGTTGCTCATGCTGGTGAAACTTGTCTGGACAGGACAGATGATCTTTTGGTGCATGGGCAGAGGGAATGCCAATGAATCACCCACAGGGCATCTGATTTCCAGACGTGGCCCACRGGCTTCACTGCCTCTCTCCCAGGARAGCAGGCCACAGGTTCTGGGCTCCATCAATCTGTTTGAAGGGAGGGAGCAGAGCTGGCACTCAGGGCTTTCCACCAGAGCAGCACCCACTGCCAGCAGGCAAAGGTTCCCACATTCTGCAGCTGCCATGGAGCTGGGAGCAAAAGGGGCTGGTGGAATGTCCTCTCATTCATGAGAAACACCTGGATCAGCTCCCTGCCTGGAGCTGTGGGAGGAATGAACAGCCTGATGCTGCAGTAGGGAGGGTCCTTGGCAGCTCTTTCCACATGAGAGCCCCTGCAGGTCATCTCTTGCTGGCTSTGTGAGGGGACAGTGTCCCTCAGGCACTGGGAAGGTGGCCAGGACTCTGGGGGCCCAGAGCAGCTGCCTGTGGCATTGGGCACACTGGGACAGCCCCAGCAGGGGGGTCTGTTCCCCTCTCTGGGTCAGAGCGTGGGTCAGGCACAGGCTGCCTCACCCAGAGCCCTGCCTCCCCACCCTGCTCTGTCCCCCCCTGCCTCCCTCCCTGCTCTGTCCCCCAGTGCTGTCCCATGGTTTGCCCCACCTGCTGCTCATTGCCACCAGCACCAGAACGAGCTGGGTGAAACCAGCACTGAGCACTCAGGCATTGCTCCAGCACATGGCAGCCAGAGGTGGGGAGTTTGCACAAGTTCTGCTCATGGTTTCCCAATCCAGGAGAGCACCAGGGAGCATTGGGCCTGCCCATAGATCTTGGCCATTGCCAGGGTAACCCCCTGCAGTTTAGAAACTCCTTCTAATTAGTGAACCTTCCCATTACAAGTCACAATGGAACAATTCATTATTAGTGATGTGTGCAGGCTCTGCATTCCTCTGGCTCTGCTGCTTCTGCAAGAAYGTGGGGACTGATCTAAACAGATGAACCCATTTCATCTGCATCGTCTTTGGTGATTCAATAGCTCTGCTCTCTAAGTCTTTGGCAATTATCTGCTTCTCAGTCCTCCACATCCACCAGCTTCCAGGTAATGCGGCCAAGTGGATTTGCACTGAATCACATATGTCAAAAAAAAAAAAAGGAATTAGAAACCCTCTGCTTGAGGGTCCCTTCACTGTTGACACCACAGCAACCAGCAGGGATGTCAAAACACRAGCTCCCAAACTTCCTCCAAGTGTGAGCACTCAAACTGAGTCCTGCTGTCAAAAGCTTCTGTTTCCCCCTGGAATTCTCATTACTTAATGCTGCCTGTGAGTTTCCTCTGTTTAATTGTCATTTGCACCTGTGAGGGAGCRGGTTCCTGGATGGGTGGGATGGAGGGGAGCAGTGTCCCAGCTCCAGTGCTGGCAGGCAGGGATGGGTAGCTCTGGGTGGGCTGGTGGATGCACAGACCCCTGGGGCTGCAGAAGTTTTCCAGAGAGGAGGTAGAGCATCCTCTGATCATAGCAGGGAGCTGTGTCCCAGGAATMACTTTCTTTTCTCTATCTGGAGGGCACCATGCCTAGGACAGAGCAAGGTGACCTATTAACAGCATTAAAGGGAGTTGTGTTCTCATGCCATTTGCACTCCTCCCATCAGGAAATTGCCTGTCTGGCTTCTCCTCTGCTGAGGGAGGTGCAAGCATGGACACTTGGGACCTGTGGTCCTTGGGCAGCCTGAGATTGATTGGGTGGATCTCCTTTAGCCCTGTGTTCCCACCTCACAACCCATCTCATCCAGAACCATCCTGGAGACAACAGAGTCACTGCTGTGACTTCCTGAGYGAGCTGTGATTGTGCCAGGGCTGTTCCTCAGGTGGGTTTTTATCTGTGGGGCAGGTTTGCTGATGCTGCACTCCCTGTGCCCACAGAGCCTGGGGGATGCACGGGCAGGTTTTGTTCAATGTGCAGAGCTCATGGCCCTCTCATGACAGCCCGTGCCTGCCCTCAGACAGGCAAGGCCAAGCACTGGCTGTGCTACAGGCTGCTTGTGTAGGCAGCTGGCTCTTCATAKTCCTCCTTTCCAAGTGTTTTAGATGTTTTTAGTCTGTTTTCCTGACAAGAACCTGGAGAGGAAAAAAGGCTTCAAGAGCCCATCTGACACTCACATGCTGTGCTGTGGGTCTCCACTGGAGCAACTACTGAAACCAGARCAAAATAGAAACACAGATGTTTTTCCAGACAGAAATGAGGTCTGTGGGATAGGAAARGGCTGGATTAGAGCTCAAAGCTCTAAGGAAATAGAGCTCAAAGCAGGAATCATTAAGAAATGCATAAGCAGAGTTTTGAGGAGCTGTTGGCAGCTGASTGTGGGAAGCTTTTGGCATTATTGGCCCATTATTTATCATGTAGGTACAGCATTGCTGGGGAGGGGATTCCCTGGCCATGGAGCCTCTGTAGAAATTCCATCTGCCACAGTGTCCTGGGTCTCCCRGTGTCTGATGGATGGCAAATGGTCATGAGATTTTCAGTGGCTTTCCATGAGTTCTCCAATGTGCATAACTCTCAGAGCAAAGAAGGGCTGCCCTGTGAGATCCCCCATGATCAGGATTTTTTTGGATTTGACACTCTGGAGGGTCACAAACGCAGCTGAGAGGGAGGGGAGTGCATTTTCAAACGTGTCTTCATGGGGATTCATGAAACAGAGGAAGAACTCAAAGCAGCAGAGATGTAATTTATTGGGTGGATCTGGGCAGAAATTGTGAAAGGTTCCCCACAAAAACAACAGTTACATTTTTAGATGAGAGTGGAGTTTGTAGGTGTTTTGTCTAGACTGTCTCTTCTTTTGATGAAGCTGGAGACTCCCAACAATGAAAATCTGGCTGGGCTTTAAAGACTCCCTTTGATATTTTCAGAAGGGACTGTAAGCCCTTCTGAAGACAGAAGGGTACAGAAGGCACAGTCTGGCCTAGGTGAGAAATTTGGCCTTTTGTAATTTGACAGAGAGTGAAATAATTGATAGACCTCAGCCTGTCAGTCCAGACAATTGCACAGATAAATGAAAGGAGGAATGCTATGGGAAGCAGCACAAAATACACCCAGTCAATCAAACAGTACAAGCCAAACCATCATCCCAGAGTTGAGTTTAGTTCAGTTTCTATATTTACCCATTACTTTAAAGTGGATACATAGCAGTGAATTATTCCCAATATGATAMGAAGTTCTTTCCAAAACATGGATTAAATCTGAGTCTTGGAGTGAGAAATCCCAGTAGGCAGCAAGTTTACAAGTKAAGAAAAGCTGAGCTGCTCCTTAATAGTTGGAGGGTAGGCACACAGTAGGAGGGGTATTGTCTTAATTTACCTGATTAATAAGGAAAAAAAAACCATTCTGATTCCCTGGAGGTAGGAAATGTAAGCTTACATCAAAACAGGAGCTAAAGAGAGCTGTGATTACAGGTGCAGAGGCATCTTCAGTTCCTCAGCCTTGATCTATTTGCAGGGTTTGGCCTATAAAATGCACCCCTGGCTGTCCCCAGGCACATTAGGCTGCTCAAAAAGAATATGGCAAGGAGCTTCAAATCTCTGAACAACCTCCTGAGTCAGAAATGTGGCTTGCTCATACCTTGAACCAAGCACTCCATTATGGGCTCACAGCTGTCTCCCAGCCAGGGTGAGCAGGCTGATGTGTGCATATTCCAGAATCATGGAATCTCCTGAGCTGGGAAGGACCCAGAGGGATCATCCAGCCCAACCCCTGGCCCTGCACAGACACCCCAACAATCCCACCCTGTGCATCCCTGAGAGCTGTGTCCAAACCCTCCTGGAGCTCTGGCAGTCTCGGGGCTGTGCCCATTCCCTGGGGAGCCTGGGCAGTGCCCAGCACCCTCTGGGGGAAGAACCTTTCCCTGATATCCAACCCTCCCCTGACTCCAGCCCTTCCCTGGGTCCTGTCACTGTCACAGAGAGCAGAGATGGGAGCAGCCCCTCTGCTGCCCCTTGGGAGGAAAATGCAGCCTGAGATGAGCTCTCCCTTCAGTGTCCTCTCCTCCAGCTGAGTGACCTCAGCTGCTCTTCATGTGACCTTTCACCATTCCAGCATCYCTCCTTTAGATGCTGTCTAACAGATTTAGATATTTTTCATATTGTGGTGCTCAAAACTGCCCCCAGCACCTGAAGTGAGGCTGCCCCAGGGCAGGGCAGAGCAGAGCAGAGCAGGACAATCCTCTCCCAGGTGTCCCCCAGGACCTGCCCAGCCCTTCTGGCTCCWGGGCACTGCTGACTCCTTCAGCTTGCACGGACCAGGACCCCAAGGTCCCTTCCCATGGGGCTGCTCTCCAGCCTCTCATTCCCCAGTGTGCCACATCCACAGTGCTCCATCCTGAGTGCAGAATCCAGCACYTGCCCTGGTTAAACTTTCTTCTTCAGCCTGGACAAGGAAGGATTTTCGGGGTGTCATAATTGGGGCTTTCCAGTACCTCAAGGGAGCCTGCAAGGAAGATGGGAAGAGATTGTTTGTGAGGGCCTGGAGTGACGGGGGGGAAACTGCTTCAAACTCACAGAGATTAGGTTTAGATATTGGGAAGAAATTCTGCCCTGTGAGGGTGCTGAGGCCCTGGCACAGGGTGCCCAGAGCAGCTGTGGCTGCCTCATCCCTGGAAGTTTCCAAGGCCAGGTTGGCTGGCACTTGGAGCAACCTGGGATAGTGGAAGGTGTCCCTGCCATGGCAGGAGGTGGAATGAGATGATCTTTAAGGTCCTTTCCAACACAAACCATTCTATGATTTTATGATTGTTCTGCTCTCTCATTTGTTGAGGTCACTGCAGGCCCTCTGTGCCYTCCCAATTCAGTGTCACCAACAAATTATTGTATCTTCAATTGCTGCATCTGAGTGCTTTATGAAGACATGGAAGGGTGTCTTGCCTCAGTACCCACCTGGCTTTGGTTGAGAGCCATGAGTTAGCAAAAYCTTCTTTAGGGTGGCCAAAGAGTGTACAGTGACAAACTCCAGGTTGTTTTAAACCCGACCCCCAGGACTGCAGACTAGAGCTGGTTTTAATCCAAGCCCACTTTCTGCATCTTCCCAACAGGCAAAAGGCAAGATGGTGAAAAGAAAGATGATAATCAGGAGACAGRGTGGGTTAATAGTGGTTGAGTTTTGTGATCACAGTGCTTTATCCTCCTCCGTGTTCCCACCCTGGCTGGGCAGGAGTGGCTCTGCATCAATCGCAGCGGATTCTCTTGAATTCAGCCACTGCCATCACTAAAAATAGCTCGTGTAGGGAGGAAGCTGTGGTTGAAAGGTCTTTACCTGACTGCAACTGCTSCTCCAGCACGGTGAGAAAGAGCTGCTTTCACAATGGCCTGATGGGAAGGGTCTGTGGGCATTCTGAATGGGACAATTACAAAAACCTGCTCAAAATTATCCYGTATTTCCTCAGCAACCAGGGCGTGATTTATCTCCACCTAAACACACATCTGAAACAGGCAGCATGAATCACAGGGGAAAGGACTGGTTTCTSCTCATGAGACTGGGAAGGAAATCCAAAGTCTAGCTCAGATGTAGGCAWGTACCTTGTAGGCTTCTAAACTGAGGTGGTGAGATTCAAACATCCCCCTCTTTAATAAGGCCAGAAATGGGAAGATTATTTGGTGAAGTCTTTAATTAATTGGTGATAAAAGCTAATGAAGCAAGGAAAGCACCGAAACCCAGTAACTGTCTTTGGCGTGGCCACGTCTGTGATTTCTCAGAGTTCATTTCCATTGCCTCTGGGGAGCTGAAGCAGCCCAGGAATTCAATGGAAGACCTTTCAGAATTTTACCTCTCTAATTTGGCATATGAGTTTGTGACAACTCAAATACTCTGGAGCTGATTTTAAAAGCTGCTCAGGTTGGTTCACGTCCTGTGAAAAGAATAATGCTGTTGTCCAAAAAAATTATTATAAAGGAATCTAGTAAAACTCCAAAAAAAACAATTAAAATTTTTGCAAGGTAACTGCAGATTCCATAGGCCAAAGGGCATCACCAAATACTCAAGTTTGTTTCTGGTCCAAAAGATAATTTTTGTTTTATCTTCTGAGGATTCTYTTGCCAAACTTCAGATGTCTCTGAGTTGCAGTTTTGTAAAGACATACCCTACAATCTAATTTTCAAGATCAAGAGTAATGCTGCCTTTTCTCATCMCTCTTGCCTGATTTCCCAAACCTTGATGTGCAATGGAAATAAGCCATCCTCCTTGCACACAAAGAGCTCAGCTGAAGGACACACAACCCCTCTGGCTTTCAGAGCTGCTCTCCAGGTGCTTTCATGCTGCTCTGACAATGGATAAAGGAACCAAATCTGGCTCCCAGGGCAGTGTGGTCACCTGCCCAGAGGTGGGAGGAGCAGCTCTGTGTCTCCACAGCCAAGCCTTGTGTTGGCACAGCCAGGACTTGTCTGACTCACACAGGCTGGGGCAATGCCAGGGACCTTCCTCCCGAGATCCTGRCTGGGATGACATCACTTCTGATGGAGACAAACATCCAGCAGGGATGTCATCCCCTCACTCCTAATGGCTTTGGGAATTTTGGGATTGTGCAAAGGGAGTCAGTCCCCTGTACCCCTTCACATGACTGGGAAATTGGGCAAATGAGCCAGACAAGTCTTAATAGCTAATTACCTTTTCTATGTAATTGCAGCCACTAATAATATTTTTAACACAGGAGATGCAGGCAATCCAACAGGCCAAAAGGTGGCAGGGATGGGAAGAGCTGCTCAAACACAAGGCCATCACCATAAAATTAAATTATTTTCTTTGTTGCTCCCTGAGAACAGGCTGTGGGTGCTTCCCTCAAAGTCATTCTTAATGTGGACAAATCTGAAAACAAGTGGGTAGGATGAATAACAAAAAGTATCAGGTGGTACTCACATGGCTCCTAAAGACATCCAGACTTGGGACTATTGACCTACTAACACTGTGCTCAGCTCCCTGCTTAAACCAGTTCTGCTGCCTGRAAAATGCAAGGGGACAATTGCAACACCAGCTTTCAGAAAGCCTTCAGGGGCAACCCAAGGCATCACAGACCCTAAAGCCCATGAGATGGAGTGAAGGTGGAAGTAAGGAGCAGAATTGGTAGAGTGAATTATAAAGGGTAAATGTGGTAGGAGATAAAAAGAGGAGGGTCTGAGAAAAGGAAACCATACATTGAAGGTGCCAACAGGCATCTGGTCCAACAGAAATCAGTGGCTGAATTTACAGAGGCTCCAAAACGAGCCCACATCAAACTCTCTTACAGGGAATCAGTTGGTGTGGGTTGATAACTGGTCAAGAGAAAGGAAATGAAAAAAAGAATCTGTGGGCATTTTGAGAGCAGAAGGCAGGAGGAACCAAGAACTGGGAGAGTATAACAGAAATCTGTGCCTCTGCCAGATGCCAGGGCTTTGCCAGGAGAAGAGACGAGGGGAAAATCAGTTTTGAGAAACCCAGAGACAAACCTGCACCTGTGTGCACACAGCAGGGCATTGAGGTGKTGTGTGCAGGGGTGTTAGGACCAGCTGAGGAGCAGAGCAGCTCCTGGAGGCACTGCAGGCAGATAGAAATGGGTCACCTTGGTCCTCAGGGTGTCAAAAAGGCAGGTGTTGAGGGATGGGAGGAAGCCACACCAGACCCAGTCTGYAGAAGTCTGTAAGTCTGTAAAACTGTGTGGTGGGGCTGCTGAAGTCAAAAGGAATGGCCAGAAGTGGTGCCTGCCCTCGTTCTGATCTGCAATTAAATACAAAACTCACAGGCTCAGGGTCCAGAGCTCACAAAGGAGATTGCAAAAGAAAGAGAAGATGTGATTCTATGTCATCCCCATGAATCAGTTCCKTGCTCTGCTCTCAAATCCCTGCTTCCCTCGCTGACTCCAGCAGGTCCTGCTCTACTGCCCCAGCCAGTTTCACATGCTTTTGACTTGGGAGCTTAGGAAAATGYTCATTTTGCCAGGCTTTTCCTCCCTTTGCTGCTCAGAGCAAGTTCCCACGCTGTGAAGCGCTTTTGTAGAAAAATTCAACTTCAGAAGTTTTCAAGCCTGTTGTGGATGCAGGGYTCTCTCACTGTGTGTGAACTGACAGTGAAATGATTATAAAAGTGAATAGAACTGAAGTACAGAATTGGTATAAATGAAATGATAAAAGCATGGGTCACTGATCCCATCATGATATACAGACTGGTTCTGGTAACTTATACAACCACTYCTCTGACTCTTCTGCCTTTCCAAATTTTCATTMACKTCACAGGAACCMTTTCTTCTGCTTCCTTCCTCCTGTTCCATCCTGGGTCAGACAGAGCCAGGTCCCTCTGGAGGATCTCTGTCTAGGTTGGTGTGTTGGTTATGCACAGCCTGGTTTTTGGTAGCAGGAGGGRCACAGAGGTGCCTTCTGTGAGAAGCTGCTGGAACCTTCCATCAYGTCTGGCAGAGCCAGTCCCTGATGGCTCTGAAGAAGGACATGCTGCTGGCCAAGGCTGGGCCACTTAGAGAGGYTGGTAACACCTYTGTGACAAYAKATTTAAGAAGAAAGATRAAGAAAARGGTTGATTGCACAGTTTTGATTTCAGCCAKAAAAGAGCCAAGTGAGAACATGTGAGAAGAAAAACTCTGCAGACACCAAGGGCAGTGGAGAAGGAGGGGAGGAGCTGCTCCAGGTGCTGGAGCCAAGATTCCTCTGCAGGCTGTGGTGAGACCATGGTGAAGCAGCTGTGCCCCTGCAGCCCCTGGGGATCCACAGGGCATGCAGAGATCCACCCACAGCCCCTGGGGATCCACAGGGCAGACAGAGATCCACCCACAGCCCCTGGGGATCCATGGGGGATGCAGAGATCCACCCACAGGCCCTGGGGATCCACAGGGCATGCAGAGATCCACCCACAGCCCCTGGGGATCCACAGGGCATGCAGAGATCCACCCACAGCCCCTGGGGATCCACAGGGATGCAGAGATCCACCCACAGCCCCTGCAGGAGCCCTCACAGGAGCAGGTGGATGCCTGAGAGGAGGCTGTGGATCCCCTGGGACACCTGTGGAGATCCAGGCCCTGCTCCCAGGCTGGAGCAGCCTGTCCTTGAAGGGGTGAGCCTGTGGAAGGGTGAGCCATGCTGGAGCAGTTTGGGGGTGCTGTTGTCTGTGGGATGCTCTCATGCTGCAGGAGTTCTCAGGGGGCTGCAGCTCATGAGATGGACTCACACTGGAGGAGCTCATGGAGAACTGTGTGCCTTGGGAGGGACCCCAGGGTGCAGCAGGGCAGTGACTCCTCTCCCTGGGCAGCAGGGGAAGCTGTGGGGCATGAAGTGACCATAACACCCATTCCCTGTCTCCCTGCTGTGCTGGGGTGGGAGGTAGAGCTGGGAAGGAAAAGGGATGGGAACAAAGTGTTTTAAGGGCTTATTTACTTCTCATTCTCCTGCTCTGATTTTGTTTCCAATAAATTAATTTCATGTCTGTAATTAGAGCCTSCTTTGCCCATGACAGTTTTTGAGGAGTGACCTCTCCCAGTCCTTATCTCAACCCATGAACCCTCCGTTAAATTTTCTCTCCTGGTCCAGCTGCAAAGGGGAGTGAGGGAGCAGCTTTGGTGGGGGCCTGGCATCCCTCCAGGGTCAGCCCATGACAGCTGGGGTTTAAGTGCTCAGTGTATTTGCTGCTGGGGTGCTCAAAAATTGAGTCATTGTGTCAAGAGGTGCTGCTGGTGCTGCTTCTTTGTGAAATCCAGACTGCACTGAGGAGCCCACAGGGAAGCTGAACTCTTCTGAAAATCTGGCTCCACAACAGGAGCTGTTTCTCCAGGCAAGTTCTGCACAGGAGCTGCTCCATGGGAGAGGGAACTTTCTGGCTTAGGGTTTTTTTTTTAAGTGGCAAAATGCACTTTTGTCCTCTAATTGAATATTTCCTTCAGAACACAGGGGTGTTTGCCAGAGTGTCTCAAGTTTCCATTGGGAAAGCTGAATCATGAAGGATTGACTGGCCTCCAATGCAGTCAAAGCACCTGGCTGGGTCAAACAAAACCAAGTTTGACTTCACAAAGACACTGAACTGTAYAATGGGAGGCACCTGCTTGGACCTGTAGCTCACATAATCCTGCTAACAGGTTTCCTAATTGGACCCCCAGAGTGTCTGTGATGTGATAAAGACATTACTGCTGGAGAACTGTTCCCTGTGTAGAAAACAGAAAGCAAATATTGTGTTTCAAGCTCTGCTGTTGTTCTGAAAAATACACTGRGAATTTTTCAGTCAGCCTTAATCAGATTAGCTGGCCTTTCACCAGGTCCTTTCTGGTTCCTGGCTGGTGGTCTTTGTAAATGGAGATGAACAAACTGTAGGAAACAAGGGGAAAAAAATCTTAGAACAATATCCTAGAACAATATATTCCAATTGTTCTCCCAAGCTGAAAAGCAGGAGCATTTGTCCTCAGCTGAAGACAGTGTTTTCTCTGAAGCGATTTCAAGCAATTCAATCTATTTAACTATGTCAATTTGCATGAAGAATAATGTATTCCAAGGGTCTTTGTAAAAACAGAGCATTTCAGGATTTTCAGAGTTTTGCAGCCTTTGCCTCCACAAATCAGAAAACCTGATTCTGACTTGGCAAGTCTTGAATTGTCATTCTACAAGCACATTTGGCAAAGAAAATATCAGTTAAAAACCTTTTCTGTGTCTCTGCAATTGGCCCATTGCTTTGTTTCATCTTCTCCTGGCTCCCAGCACAGCTCAGAGGGAAGCAGTGACTGCCCAGCACAGCCAATGGCCCAAATATTCTCTGGTGAACACTGGTGTGGACATGTGGAGGTCCTGAACAGGGACTCTTCATCAGGAACTGCAGTGACAGGACAAGGAACAATGGGTTCTTGCTGAAAATGGGGGGTTTAGGTTAAATAGACCAAAGAAATTCTTCCCTGTGAGGGTGGGCAGGCCCTGGCACAGGGTGCCCAGAGAAGCTGTGGCTGCCCCTGGATCCCTGCAAGTGTCCAAGGCCAGGCTGGACAGGGCTTGGAGCAGCCTGGGACAGTGGAAGGTGTCCCTGAACATGGCAGGGGGTGGAATGGGATGGGATTTAAGGTTGCTTGCAACCCAAACCATTCTGTGATTCTCATTCTAAGGCAGAGTCACTTTGGGTAACTTGACACAAATTTTCCTTGTCTTAAGCTACCTGTCCAGATCTTTACACAGATCTCCTCTGCAGCAAGCCAAGGGTGACATTTTCATTCTGCTCCTCCTTTGACTTTTTTTTGTCTGTACCTAAAGCTGACTGTGCAACCCAACRACAAGAGCAGCTGCCTCTGGTGACCAGGGATGGGCATCCAGGAGGGCTCTGGTCTGGGCAGTGGAACATCTGTGGGGCCCTGCATGGGGGGGCATGGACAGAGCTGGAAACTCAACAAATGCGAGAAAAGCTGCAGAAATTTTGTTGAGTGAGCGTGGTAGAAAAGAAATGGAAGGTTTTGTGAGGGGGGATGCAGTCTGTGAGGTGCCCAGCAGATGTTCCTCTCCAGCCATGGAGAGAAGGGCAGCCATRGAGGACACAGGGACAGTTTTGAAGAGGGACATAAGGAGGTCTGAGACCCATCAGCYGGCAGCAGAGCAGAAACTGGGAACAGGGCAGTGTGGGCCAAGAGCAGAAGCAGTGTGGGTGAGGGTGCAGTGCCAGGGATGTGGGACTGTCCTGAGAGCTGCTCTGTGCCCCTGCCCCATGGAGCCTCTCCCCTCAGAGGGAGCCTTGCTCTGTGTGACACAGCTGGGCTCAGCAGCATTGGCAGCCTGGGGCACCAGCAGCAGTGGTAGAGGAGCAGAGACCTTTGAAAGCACAAATGGAGGGGAAGGATGGTCTGGCAGGGCTGGGCCTCGCACCCTGCAGGCAAATCCTCAGAGCCTTCCCCCAGCTGAGCCAGGACACCAGTCTGAACCCCTGCAGCATCAGGGGCTGCTGCTTCCAGAGAAAAGGGAGTTTCTGCTGAAACTCTTGCACTGGCTGCTCTGGCCAGAGGCCGGGGAACTTGTGGTCAGAGTGGAGAATCTTCCCAAGTGATGGAAATGTGCTGGAGGTAGTTGAGCAGCAGACAGTGATGTGCTCTCACTGTTCTGTTACTTGCAGGGGTTTGCAACCCAGTTTTCAGGTCTTGCTAAGAGGTAAAGCCATTTTCCCTTGTTTTTCAGGGATCTCAAGGGCCCTAACAAGGAAAGGGATGATCTGAGTGTCCCATGAAGAGACAGTGGCACAGCTGGAAGCAGGGAGGTCACTCATTTGCAAGCTCTCCCCAGAGCCAGCTGTCCCCAGCACAGCTGCCTGGGGAGCCTGTGTTGTCCCTTGTGCCACAGGAGGTGTGGGCACACCCTGCCCATGGCAGGACGTGGTCACTGGGCTCCCCATGCCTCATCCCCAGGAGCTGCCTGGCTCCCAGCTGTGCTGCAGGCGAGGCAGRGGTGCTGTTTTAAGGGCCCTTCACTGAACAGGGGAAAGCAGAGTGCAGCTGCTGAGCACCAAGCACAGACTGTCTGCATTTCTGCTGCTCCCAGGGAGCCCCCTGGCTTTGGGACACGCTGCTCAAAGCATGGCTGAGGGAGGGCAGGCTGCAGAAAGAGCAGGCAAGCTGTGCTGCATGTCACGCACTGGCCAAGTGGCCTCTGTTTGCTCTGGGAGTACCACAGGAGCAGCCCTGGGTGTTCACTTCCCATCTCCCACTCTCACCAGGAGTTAGGGACAGTCRTTGTCTCCTGGAAGCCAAATATCCACATCCCAGGTCACTTTTTGGAAGATGGGCTGGCAAGGAGCTGGGCAGGTGTTGGTCAGGGAGCAGAGAAGGCAGCACACACAAGACTGGTGGTGATGTCAAACCTTCTCACTTAGAGCTTGCAGCAAGCATCATCTCCTGGGATCCTGTGAAATGAGTGTCTTTTCTTTGAAAAGGACATTTCCTGGTCCTCTAAAGGTTCAAAATTCAAAGAAGGCAAACAATAGAAACCAACTACTCTTCATTGTTAACCCTTTTCACCAAGCAAGCTGCCAATACCAGAGCCATGAAGGCCTGGTTGTGTTGGGATGAAATTTAAATTATAGGAGCTGGGTGCTTGATGTAATCTATTTATTTACCAAGAACACAGGCTGGGGCCTGTTCCCCTGTTCACTGCAGAACAAACACCAGCAGCCTTGCCCTGAAATCCCACACCTGCCCCTCCATGCCCAAAAMCCCTTGGGCCATGTTCCTGTCTCCTGTCACCAGGCAGTGTCTCCCAGGCCAAGCTCCACCACTTTGCAGCCTGMCTCCAGGACTTGATTCTTCAAATCCTGCACCTCCACAGCTTTCAGTCTGAGGTTCCCCCTCAGCAACTACCAGAATGGTGCTTCTTACAGCTGGTTGTTCAAAGGGGCTTGACTTTAGGAGGCTGGATGTGTTTGGAACCTGAACTGCAGCCATTGCTGGCAGGGAATGGGAGTGCACTGAGGTGGGTGCCTTGAAAATCTGATGTCTCTTTAAGATAAATTAATGCATGCATCATTCTGCACACATATGGGGCATTTGAAGGCTGGAGATGGACATCTCTGGTGTCAAAAGCARGGCTGGAATTCCTTGCAGTATTGTGACAGGAACGCACTGATGCAGGTGGATGTAGCAAGGAGGTAGGAATGCACTATCTGATGGAGCACAGAAAACTGGAGCACTGCCTGGAGTCCGAGTGTTATTGAGATRTTAAGTTAGTAGACCTATTCCAGGTCTGAACAGGCAGATCTGCACCAGAATACTCATTCCTGTAGTCTCAGGGTGATTCAGTGCTCCTAACAACTTGTGTCTTGTGGTTTTCCTTTTCATTTCCAAGCAGAAGTCCACTTAAAAATTGTATCAGAGCACTAGGACCCCGGCAGCCGTGAGCAAAATTGTCACTCCCTGGCTCAGAGCCATCTTAAAGCCTTGTGTCCACTCCCAGCCCCAAGCTGTGAGCACAGCCTGTCACACTGTGCTTCCTCCCATCTGCCTTCCATGTGCTGGGCACCACTCCCCGTGCTCCAGTTGGAGTTTGGAGTTATCTCTGGCAGCCAGTGCAGAGTAACAGTGATCAAGATGTTCTTCATTCCTTCTTCCATGCTTTACTGTTTCTGTTTGAGATATGAGCAGTGTTGACCTTGTAAAAGTGCTTTGCAGCAGCATCCATCCATGGCTGGGGCTGCCCCTCCCACCAGCCCCTGCAGTGTTTTGTGGTTTTTCCCTGGTGTCCCACCTTGGCTCCAGGACACCAGATGTGCCCCACCTTGGCTCCAGGACACCAGATGTGTCCCATGGGGGCACAGCTCAGTCTCCAGGGGCAGAGGTTGGACTGCAAGCAGTGGCCAGAGTGAGCTGCAGCTCTCCCAGGTGCTGCTGGCAGTGACTCTGTGTCTCTGCCATCCTCTGGGCATGACACAGAAGCTCAGTCACTGCTCAGGGGTCAGGGGGCTTGGGGTGCCTGACTCTGCTGCCAGAACCCCACCTCCAGCTCACACTGCTCACCACAAGCACTGAGAAGTTGTAGAGACACTCCTGGTGCCAGATGGGGCTCCCAGCTCTTSTGCACAGCTCAGAAGGGACAGGGACATGTTGGAGCCAGTCCCGAGGAGGTCACTGAGTTGAGGAGGGAGAGGGAGCACAACTTCTACAGGGAAAGGCGGAGGGAATTGGGATTGTTCAGCCTGGAGAAGCRCCAGGGTGACCCAGCTGCAGCCTTCCAGAGCCTGRACAGAGCTGACAARGAAGATGGAGAGAGACTGTTTAAAGGGGCTGGAGTGACAGGACAAGATGGAATGGATTCACACTGACAGAGAGKAGGYTCAGATTGAACATTAGRAAAAAATTYTGCCCTGTGAGGATGCTGAGGCCCTGGGTGCCCAGAGMAGCTGTGGCTGCCCCATCCCTGGAAGTGTYCCAGGCCAGGCTGGATGGAGCTCTGAGCAACCTGGGCAAGTGGAAGGTGTYCCTGCCCATGGCAGGCAGGTGGAATGAGATGAGGTTTAAGGTCCCTTCCAACACAAACCAGKCWKGGATTCTGTGATTCTGTGAYTCTGCTGGGGCACTGAGATGGAGAGGCTGTGGAACRCTCCCAGCCCCATTTCACAAGAACATCCATGAAAAGCAGCTTGATCCAGCCCTGCCAAGTGCCAGGAACAGTGTGGGGACCACTCCAAGGGTCCTTCAGGACACTGGCCTTGGTTTGTGGCTGTGAGAAACAGCTCAAGACGATGTATGGGCACCTGTGCAGCCTGTAAGGAGACATCAGCCCCCATCCATCACCCACCAGAACAGACTGGGTTCAAACATCACTTTGGGGCTGTGATGGTGGTTTCAGATTCTCCAATGTTCAGCACTTGGGTGGATCATGGAGCTGTGTCAGCTCCAAGCACAGTGTAGGAGACTTTGTCTTTCTCTGTGCCTAGGTCTGTTGGGGCAATGAAATGCTTCTGGTCCCAAAGCTGAGTCCAAAACATGGGGAACAAATAACACAGTCACTGTTTCCCCCCAGAAACATTTTGCAGAATTGAACTGCATGAGATAAAAACAGCAAACTGGAGTTGGATGCGAGTGCTGGACCAGCCCAGGGTGATGTCACTTGTCTCATTGTCATCCAGAGTTGCCTCCTTCCACCCTAGAGAACCACGGGGACCTGAAGCAAGTCAAGCCATGGCTCTAAAGATGGTTTATTTACTATCAGGCTGCCAGCAACGATTCCAACCATGACAAGGCGTCTGTCCATGTCCCAGGTGCGTGGCCACATCCCGAGTGGGAAGGCAGCCAAACCCCCAGGTRTTCCCTGGATTACCCACACAAATGCCTCAGTCYCTGTGCCCAGGGTCAGCTCCACTCRAGCAGGGCACAGGAGTCACCTGGAKYTGAGCATGCASATAGTCCTGAGTGCAGCTCCACCTCCTGCACACAGCGAGGCTCTCCAGGGCACAGCACATGGGATGTGCTCTGTCACACATGGATAAAGCGTGTGCCCTTCACATCTGGCCAGAAGCTGCTCCTCTCTKGCACTCAGGCATCAAACACTTGGCACAGATCTGGAGGTCAGCAGAACACCTCTGGTGGTGTAGCAGAGASAGGAAGAGGTGGTGCTCAGACATCACCCAGATGTCCAAGGATCCAGCAAGCCTGATGCCTGCTCCTCACTTGGTTGTCCTCAGTCTCTYATGGGCTGCACAACTCTGGACTCACTCTGCTTTCTCATCAGAAGTTTGCTTTGAAGAAAATTCTTCACTTTCATTGGGGCTTCTCTCTSCTGCTCTCAGTAATCTTGTCTAGCAAGACTGGGATATGGAGTCTGGCCATARCTTGGCTTAGAGAGAGGACTGCAGATGGAAGGACTCAAACTGTGGGGCAGCCCAGCTCCATCAGTTCACAGGTGCAGCTCCTGGTTCTTCCCGACTATGGAAAATGCCTGGGAATGCAGACACTGCTGCAGCTGCTTCCCATCTCTCCACAGATACAGAGCAGGGCACACCATGTTCACCAAGGAAACATGGACTGGATAGATATTTAATTCCCCCAGAACCTTGGTCTTTCCTGGGAAGAACCATGCCTTGAACTTYCCAAAGGAAAGGTGAGGGTGCTTATATCTGGCTCCAGCAAGCTGCAAGGCTGGAGAGTGCCCCTCCACTGACATCCACTGCCCTGTAATCAAGCAGGGAATATGCAGGACCAGCAGGTCTGATGGCCATAACAAAGAGAAGCTGCTCTGCAAAAGTCTGGATCTTGTTAGCACAGAATACTTTCTTCTTTCTGTTTCCTTCTGATGCAGATCAGTGCCTGGCAGTGCAGTGGGGCACCACAGAGGGAACCAGAAGGTGCCCACGATGACCTACCAGCCCTCAGGGGCTGTTTATCACTTAGCTGCCTGAAGACGAGGCAGCTTGGCCTCAGGGAAGGCAGCTTTGGGGTGCATGGACAGGGTTTGGACAATGCTGTGGGCAGCAGTCCCCTTCCACACCAGCAGGACCCCTTTTCTGAAAACCCCGAGGGATCCCCAGCCCATCCCTGACCAGCATCCAGCCTGGATGACACCTGCACCACCAGGCTGGGAGCCTCTGCACCCCAGACACCCCAGCATCACAGCAGCCTCTTGGAGATCTCCTCCCCACCCAGCTCTCCTTGGCCCTTTCCCTGCTTTATTCTGCATTTAAATACGTCGGGTGTTACACAAACCCACGGATCGCTCTCCCTTTTGTGCTGGGGCAGACAGACAGGCTCCCCACACAATAGACAGGCTTCACCTGACTGGGAAGGAGAGGTGGAAGATTTACTGCCATGAGGTAATTTGCTGGAGGAATTTGAACTTTCTTTGCTTCCGGAACTGCCTCCATTGTCCTGCCCTGTCAGCAAAGCAGAGACAGGGAGGGTCCCGAGCTCTGGGTGCTTGCAGCAGGCAAGGTTTGCCTTTTGAGTACGAGCTCCATTCACAGAGGGCAGCCAGAACCGGAATCCTTGGGCTGGGAAGGTTTTCTGCCCCTGGGTGCAGCTTACCCCACCTGCTTTGACACTTCCTCTGCCAGATTTCTCAACCAGGACTGGTTGGTGAGCCCCCTCTCCCTTATTCAGCACATAAAAATGTCCCAACCCTATTTCATTTACCTCATCAGTAAGAATTAAACTTCTCCCTGATGCCTTTGATAGTGCATTAGGCCATGACAGCCCAGATCACACAGGTGTGTGGGTGCATGCTGAGAAAGCCAGTGCAAGAGSTGAGGTCTTGTGGGCTGTGTGGGGCGAGGAGGGATCTGTTTCCAGCTAGAAAAAAACACTTTTGCAACTTGCAACTGCCCATGTGGTGCTTTTGAAATCCCTTCCTTTTGTGGTGTGGGTGCAGCAGGCACAGAGCAGGAAATGCTGCACCAGCAACACCAACACCTCTTCATCCTTTCAGGTGCAAAAACCACTTTGTTGGGATCCAAAACTTCAGGCTGCCACATTGCTTAGATTCTTGGCTGCTGCAGACAGGTGCTGTGTCTGTACTGAGTCCCTGGTTTAACCCAGTTTGGGCTGCAGCTGCACAGCTTTGCACAGCTCTGTCCCAGCCTCTCCTGAAGGCCCTGGCTCACTGAGTTTTCCAAGTCCTGGAGGCTGTGGCCCTGGACACAGGTCAGTGCCCAAGGGAGTGGTGACAGCACTAACAGGAAGCTTCAGGATGATGCATGAGGGGCCCTTTAGCACAGCTCTGCACAGACAGAGCCAACAGGTTATCAGGTGGAGACAGCCTGGCAGGCAAAGGGTGGGAGCTTTGGGTGGGGATGTGCTGGGACAATCCCAGCCTTGGACTGTGCACCCCAAAAGTTCTGGTGCCTGGGTGGTGGGGGAAGGCAAATAGATGAAATCCATGTCCACATTCATGCCATGGTCTCTGATTCCCCTTCCAGATATCCATGGGAGGTGCCCATAGGTGTTATCTCATCTCTGCACGTAACAGGAGTCTTGTAACAGGAAAAGCCAGTGCTGCTCAGTGTTTGTAAAGCTCTAGATGCAGGACTTCTGTGATGCTAAAAGAGCTACTGTAAGTTTTATTTAAACTTCTGAATTGTGTTTTTTTCCTTTTCTTGACTCCATCCCCAAATGCAAGCTCAGCCATTGGAATTCAGGCAGGGATCACCTGTGAATCCCCCAGAGCCTGTTCTCCATCCCTGAGTTAAGGTGATATTCCCCTTCTCACTCTGTGAAAATTCATCCTCCTACACAAAATAAAGAGAAGGCAGGAGCATTTACAGGAGCAGATTTTATTTTTTTATTTTGAGTTTTCATTTACTCAGAGTCTCATCATGAGKGCAAACATTTAAAGCTGGCCTGGCCACCAGCAGGGGCTTGTCCATGCCCACAGCTCTGGCAGCAAAGCCTTGCCTAATGGAGCCCAAAGCAGGGATCCAGAGTGGAGTGGTCAGGCCAGGCTGTGAGCACAGGGCTGGGTGCCCCAGCCCCCTCCATGCCCTTCCTGCCTGGCCTGAGTGGCCAGCCCTGGCTTCAGGAGCATCAACCTTGGCCACAGCCTCTCACTGAGCTGACACTGCAGGGCTGAGGCAAAACCCATCCTGGACACCCTTCCTAGGACAGCCCCATGGACATCTTGTCTATCCTTCTGCCACAGTGCTGGGAAAATGTGGCCTCAGCTGGCCACTCAATTCTGAGTCCTTGTGCCAGCACGGGGGGCTGGAGAGCAGGGCTGGGGGAGGGGAGGAGCCCAACTCTTCCTGGCCCCTGGGTTTCTGCCAGTGCACTCAGGCATTTGGGGACAGGATGTTGAAGGGGCTTYGACCTCTGATCACTGTGTCATGCTCTGACAGCAGCCAGCACTACCCAGCTCCCAGGAAACAGAAGAGGGCAGTTTTGTGCACTTCTTTCCCAACTGACCTAGTTAATAGTTGGCCATGCCACGAAGTGGAATGGTTTGAACTACTTTGGGGACAGGTTGAGTACAATTGAAAACCAAACTTCTGTTCCATAAAAGCACCTGCCAAGCCCARCTCTAAATATAAATCATCTGCTGTGCCAGACCATCCCAAGGCAGTCCTGCTCCAGAGTGAATTATTGCCTTCCATTCCTGCTTGAGTGCATTACATGTATTCAGCTCTGTATTACATGATTGTTCCTTCTCAGCCTTGTTTTGGCACAGAGAACACCACCTCCAAGACAAATGAGCTGAAAGGACATTGCCCTGCTGCTCAGCAGGTGTTGGGTTATGCCAGGTTTGCYCCTCTCAAGGCAGCCATGCTGCAGATGTGGTGCTGCTGCTCTTTGCAGTTTTCAGAGCCTCACCTGAGTGTCTTTGAAAATCCCARCCTGCACAGGTAGTCCTTTGTCTAAACAACTGCTTCTCACAGTTGTGACTAAAGCAGTGGCAAAAGCCAGACTGAAAAAGCAAAGTGCAAACCTTAAGGGAGGCCCTGCTGGCCCATCAYTGCAATGGGCAGCTCCTCCCAGGGCAARGCAGGGGRTTAGAACTGTAGGATCATAGAATTRCAGACTGATTTGGGTTGGGRGGGACCTTAATGCACAGCTGATTCCAACTCCCCTGCTGAGRGAGGGGACAGGGCCAGGATTAGGGTTCCACCAGAGCAGGCTGCTCAGAGCTGCATCCAGCCTGATCCATCCTGTGTCCTTGTGATGCACCTCCCTGCTGGTGGAGAGCATAACCTCAATTCAGGGCACCTGAATCCATGACAAAATGCACAAGCACGGGGTTCTTATTCCTCCCCCCAACTCTCCCCCATCTCTCCTGTGTCTCTCAGCCATTCTGCTCAGAGGAGGACCCTGCTGGCCTGGCTGCTGGGGTGCAAAGCACAGAAAAGAGAGGAGACACAACTGGGGGTGTCTCTGCCAGCTCTGGGCTGGACACAACCACGGCTCTTTGTTTGCCCAAAGTTTTGGCCAAGTCTTTTGGGGCTGGATGCAGTTTCCCACCCAGGGGAGTCAGGTGCTGCCTGGGATAKCCTGTGGTGTCCCAGACATCCCTGAGGAGGCAATGCAGGACCTGCTCCTGTGCCTGAGCACAGCTCAGAGTTGAGACCAGGGTTCCCTCAGGGCCTTTCCTGCAGGGGCAATGCCTGGCACTGCAGGGTCCCAAGATGATAATTTGCTTGTRAGCAGCAAAAGGATTCCCCTACAATGCCCAGGGAAACCAGGCTTTTCTCTGAGTWAGCTTCCTAGAGCAAAAAAAAATGCTCTCCATCAAATGCAAAAGTTTTCAGGCAACACAGAGATGTGGTAGAATTTTTTTGAATGAAAACATATTGGAGATGTTTGAGTCTGAAGTGAAGGATTTTGTTTCAATTGGGGTTTCATTTTACTTTTGATTTTTCCAAATTCAGCCTCGGGTTAGTTTGTGCAGGTGCTGCCTGTCATTAAATACTGCATTGTCATGGCTTGGCTTTTTATGAATGAAATGTTTTGATGTGACCATAAAGCATTTCAAKCAGCCATTCAGACATTTTCAACTACAACATTTATCAGATTTGGTCCCCTTTAAGATGTTTCCAATTTTTGTGTACTTGTGACAGACACAGAGTGCACCAAGATTCAGCAGTGCACCTCCTCCAGCCCTCCAGTTCACCTTTCCTGCTTTACCTGCCACTCTCAGAGCTTTGGGATCAGCTTGTCCCCAGGTGAAGATGTGGTTTGCCACGTGGTTTAGCTGATATGGTGGCATTTGGTCCAAGGTTGGACTYGATGACTTTGGAGGTCCTTAATGAGTCTGTGATTCTGTACCTGATTTGGTGTTACCCCCACCAAAATGTGGCTTCCAAGGGCAGAGCCAGCCTGGCCCAGAGGTTTCCCAGTCGTGCCTTGTCCCAGTTCTTCCCCATYTCAGCAGCTTTTACTCCCACCCTGCAGCACTTACCCACAGGGACTGCACAGCCTGCCAGAGCCTTCCTCTGATTTCCTGCCAGCCAGAGAATTCCAGGAGCAGCTGTGTGCTGCCAGACCCTCTCTGTGACAGAACCCAGCGTCTTGGGCTGCCCTTCTGGCCAGTTCCAGGCTCTGGAGTTCCTGCCCACCGGCCACAGGCTCTCTGTGGTCTGGAGGTGGATGCAGCAGGGCTGGAGACAGGAGACATCAGCTGCAGGGATCCCTGCACACCCGGGGTGGCTCAGAGCTGGCAGAGGGGGGTGTGGGCAATGAAAAGAAACAGCACAGAGGTGGCTGCTCTGGGCCAGATGTGCCAGGAGCTCTGGCACAAATTCATGGTGGGCACCACAGAAGGAGTGCACGAGGGCTTTCAGCTCTCCTGTAGAGGGGGAACCCCCTCATTCAAATGCTGCCTTCCCTTAGACCTCCAGCTGATACTTTTACAGAGTATGTGGGGCCAAATCCACTTTGTGCAGAGCTCATGCAATCAAAGGAAGGGGTGACAGTGGTTACAGGAGCCAGTCTGCAGCTGGAAGTGTGTCTGTGGAGGTGTGTGCAACCCACACCATCTTCCCCTCAGCCTGCTCCTGGAAGGAGAACCAGAGCTCTCAGCAGAGTTTCTGAATTCTCTGGGCATGGGGACCAAGCTGTTGGTCTGAAAGCCAGCCCCAGACACATTCAGGAAGCACTTGGGTCACACCGGGTGTCAGCACAGCCAGCCTGTCACTCTCAGGTGTTTGCTCATGGACATTCACCAAGAGCCTCTGGGAGCCACAAGAAGACAACTTTTAATAATCTCTGATTCTGTGTTGCCCTCAGCCTGTCTGGACCCACTGGAAATCAGTGATTTAGGCACTCTTGAGCCAGATATAGCACTGAACAATAACCCAGAATAGTCACAGAGAAATTTATTCTATGTTAACTTGTCTTGTATCTTTGTCTTGTGTCTGTATAAAGACACTCTATAAAATTCTTTACCAGCAATCTGTACATAAAAAGAACCCCCTCCTGCTGCATCACACCAGCATCATGCTCTCTGTCACAGCCCTCCTCACTCACCTGCAAGCAGAGGAGTCCTGCTACCTGCACAATGACCCAGATCCCTGCACCCTGTGGCCTGCCTGCTTCATCAGTGCCTGCTTTTTGGGAACACCTCAACAAGCCTGGCTCTCCAGGTGGATCAGTCAYTCTCCCAGGGATATTTCCATAGAAATCCATCACTGTTCCCTCCATGTGAGCTCCAGGAGTGGTTTGAGCATCACACAGGTGGCACAAGGTGGGCTGTAAATCCCTTGGCTCTGGGCACTGGTGTGAGGTGCCCACAGAGGTCTGGGAGCTGTGGGCAGGGCATGGAGCAGGCAGGGCAGGGCATGGAGCAGGCAGGGCAGGCTGCAGGGGATGAGCAGCTTCCCGAGGTGCTGCAGGCACCAGAACAGCTCCAGTCTGCTGGCAGGAGCCTCTGCCAGGGAGTTCCTGGCTGCCCAGAGCAGCTCTGTGGCTCACAGCCATCCTTGGCTGCCCTTGACCTGCTGTCCTGGTTCCATCCAGGTCTGGGCTGATTTTTGCAGTRTTTGGGAGGGGACACATTTCCAATACTCACTTGTTTTCAATGATACCTGCRTGGGGAATGCTAGGGATGCACCAGTTGTACTGGTTTGCTGTTTACTGCTCATTACCTGCTTCAAAAGAAGCCTTTGGCTGGGCAGCAGAGGAAGATGCTCCTGGGTTCACCTTTCCCTGGTGGCTGTTCCAGGTTAAGAGGATAATTCCACCCACAGGAGGAATTTTGGCAAGTGGGGACCTGAAACACAGCAGAGACCTGGAGGAGGACAGGGAACAACCCCACACTCTGGACACARGGGGATGTGAGGTTCTGTGCAGGGATCTAGTGGAGATCATTTAGTTGGCAAAAAGTCAAAAGTGTCTGGGCTGTGGCTGCTCCAAAGGACATGGTGGGAAGAAAGGACATACACTTGCAGTCTCATTTTTCTTGCWTTAAAAAGGTGTTCCTTGCTCTCATTCATGCCCCAATATTTCTTTTTAGTTTAGAGGTTCTTTTAGATTTGATGTGTTCACACYAATGAAAATGTTAAGGTTGATCCGGCTCATCCACTCACCAACTCTGAATGTTATCAAGTTAGGCTAACATGCAAAAAAGAGTTTTAAAGAGGCTGAGAATTCCTGCTTTGACATCTTCTGGACASAAAGAATTTTTCTTTTCAAATGACTTCTGGTTTAAAATGTCCTTTCTGGGATGATTTTTTTAATGTCATCTGAAGGGGGAGAAAAAACAACATGGTTTTTATTATTTTGATCACCCCAAACCAATTCCTTCTGGACTTCTCCTTCATGAGAACCACCAAAAACATGAACTTGCAGAATGGTAACAGAAAAGAAAARCTGTGATTCTTGCCCACCATCCAACTCAAAGCAGGCTGCTGCACTGGCTGCTCWGWCTGGAAGGTGRAAGAGGGAATGGCAGGAGGCTCTGYCAGCCTTCCCCTCAGTYTGGTGTGTGATTTGGTGTGTGATTCCCCATCTCCAGCTCAGTGTGATGGGCACAGAAACCACCACAGAACTCATACAGAGGATGTCAGAGGCTGGTGCTGCTCAGAGCTGCACCCAGCCACATGAGCCATCTGCTCCCTGCCTCCTCACAGCACAGGAGCTCTCCCCTGGGATTGTCCTGTTCCTGGGGAGCCAGGGCAGCTACAGACAGGAGACAGAGCCCAGGGAAAACATCTCCATGAGGTCAAGGAGCATTTGGATCACACTCTCAGGCCCATGGTGAGGCTGTTGGGGCTGTGCAGGGCCAGGAGTTCACTTGATCTTGGTGGGCCCTTTCCAACTCAGGATAWTTTATAATTCTGTGATTCTACAACACACTGTGCAAAATTCACARTTTTGTCTATTAGGAAAGAGTGCCCTTATGTTCTGGTCCAAGTCTCATTCCTGCCCCCTGGCACAGGGGCTTCCTCAGCCCTATCTCCTCCATCCTGTTCTGCCAAGTGCCCTGACCTTCCACCTGCCCTGGGCTTGCMCCCCTCACCTCCCTGTCTSCTCTGCCCTTCCCCTGGCAGCCCTGTGGGCCCTGGGATGGGATCTGCTGGCAGCCCTGACCTGGCACAGGGCTTCCAGCCATTCCCAGGGGCAGAAAAGCATCCCTGCCCTGCTCAGCCCCTCCTGCTCCCACGCTGGAGGCACCTGGCGAGGGGCAGAGGCAGGGCAGGTACAGGATGAGGGGCAGGAGCAGCAGCCAGAGTGTGATCACAGCTTTACTTGCCCAGAGTCACTGCTCTCACTGCACAGACCCAGCTTCCAAAGAGCTTCTGGTGCAGGAATGGGCTGAATCTCACCCTGGCAAACTGGCCTTGGCTGAGACTTTATTATTGAAATAGTGTGGAGATCTGGGGTAGGGCCTACACATGGGGGATGATCTAAGATGACTGATCTATTTTCAAAYGTGGAGAGGTGGGAGTAGAAACACGTTCTGTTCTTGCTCCTTGCAGTGAGATGGGATTGAAGCAGTGCTGGTGCCTCCAGATATGGTGTGATGCAAATGAGCTCTYACTGCTTTGATCTCTTTATCTTTCCTTTCTCCTTCTCTTTATGGAGACTACCTTTAGTGTAGTTTTCAACCTGCAGGCTTTCAGGAAGAATTTCAGCTGGTTCTATGGCTYCAGGTTCCATTCTATCCTCAGCCCCAGCTTTGCCCCAGGCAGTTCAGGCATTTTGTGGTGACCTTGGAGATTTYGAGATAAAGAGGAAAAGAGATAACTGAGAACCTTTATGAATCACTCCAGTATAATCYGAAGTATTTCTGAAACCATCATTTATTGCCTTTGGGCTCCTTTTCTGGTGGTGTAACTGTGCTTTTTTACTGGATGCTGATGAGAGTGGCCAGGAGAGAGGCACAGCCAGTGCTCAGTGCCCAGGGATTTTGGGGGGTTTCATGCCTTGCAAGGACAGGCCTAGTGCTGGGCCCTTCCAGGATAAGGATGGGAATTTTGGTCTGGTTTGTTCAGTTCCTCTGGAAGTCAGACTGCTGGACTGGGAGGCCTTAATACTGTAAAAGTGCAATTAATTAATCAAAAGGATACCAGCCCATTCACTTCTCCTCACAATCACAAATTTCTGCTCACCTGCCTAAGTGTAAAGAAGGAGGTTTTATAGTCCAGGAAGCCACAGGTTCAGCACCAGAAGTGAGAGGAGCTAGGCTGAGCCTGGGCTGGGAAGAGAGCACATTAATATCCTGAACATCTTGAAAAATTTGAACATATTCATATAGCAGAGTAATTTAGAGGCTAAGAAGAGAATCACCATCCAGGATACTTCGCAACTTCCTGCAGGCTCAAACCAGGATCTCAGTCAGATTTGTCCTTTGGGGTGACTTTGCCTCCTCACAAACATGGAGAGGGATCCATTTCCCAAAACACTGAAAGTCTTGTCCAGTGGCTGGGGCTGTGTCTGTCATCATTTCCAGCTGCAGCCACACACACTGCGTTTTGCTGAGGTACCAGGGAAGCCAGAAGCCCATGGAACACCACACTGTGGGCTCTGTGAAGGTCCAGCAACAGCAGCCTGAGCTTGCAGAAACCTTGCAGAACAAAATTCTTGCAGGCAGCTGCAAGAGCAGGAGGACACAGGCTTCTTGGTCTGCTGAGTGACAGAGGGAGCCATGGAGGGCACCTCAGGATTCACATCAGGAGCTTTGGGGCTCATGGGCAGGGCTCATCTTCCCCCCAGTTCTGTGGGCAGCTTTTATTTCAATAATAAAATCTCAGCCAAGGCCAGTTTGCCAGGGTGAGATTAAGCCCATTCCTGCACTAGAAGCTCTGGTCCTGAAGCTAAGGACCAGACTTTCTGCCCCTTTGGAGTAGACAGAGGTGGTTGGGGACTGTCTTCTCCCAGGTAGSAGCTGCTCTTTCTGTAGGACACCTGTCCTGTGATGAGAAGAGAGCACCTCTCTGCCAGCTGTGAGCAGTTTTCTATGCCCAGATGCACATCTGGCTCTGAGGCCTCTCTAATTGGCCTCAGCCAAACCCTACCCCTGCAGCTTTCCCTTCAAACCCTCCTGGCTGAGCAGCCCTGCTCCTGTTGTGTTACTGCAGGGGGGATTCAACCTGTGTTTCTTTAGGTYTGTTGGCTTCTGCATTAATTCCCCTTGCACCACACTTTGCTCTGTGCCTGGGAAGACACATCAGGAGCTTTGGGGCTCATGGGCAGGGCTCATCTTCYCCCCAGTTCTGTGRGCAGCTTTTRGATGCCTTGRGTTGGTGAGAGAGGCATCAATCCTGCTGTCCCCAGAGGAAAATGCCTGGGATGCTACTGGGGCAGGGTTGCAGGATGTCCTTGGTGCAGCCCCCTCACAGAGCATAAAATCCTGTCCCTTTGGCCCAGAGCACATCCACAAAGCCCTGCAGGTGCCTTCTCTGCCTTGTCCCCATGGTGACATCCATGGCTCTATGGCTCAGAGCACACCACCACAGCCTGCCCCAGCTGTGGTGCCAAGGAGAAACCCCTTTGATCTTTAAAGCTCACATCACCCCTGAGCTAAAACTCTGTGGTCACCATCTCACAGCACGGGTGGAGAGCGTGGCAGGCAGTGCCAGCAGGGAACCAGAACGGTGTTTGTGTTTGTCACCTCAGTTTTTGGTGAGGAAGATCAGCTAATCAGWGAATAATCAAAGGTTGTTCATGAAAGAAGGTGACATCAAAGCAAATCGTTTAAGGAACCCCTCGAGGGCCAGAGGAGTTGTAAGGTCTGAGGCTGAATCACATGAGCTCAGTTTCCATGAACTGTGTCTCAGTTTTCCTGCAGGTACAAGTTAGAAATGCTTATGATAAATGTTTAGAATTAGTTGGGGAAGGGGGGAAAGTTAAATCACACTAATTATAGCCACGATGGCTTTGGTGCAGTGCCATTTGAAAGCACAGGTATTTTCTACACCTAATGCAAGAGGCATTAAAAGGCATTGYTTCTTGGGTAAGCATGGTGATACGAGAGCAGAGTTTCAGTTTTGGGAGTAGTAGAGTAGTTCACTCTGCTGGCAGCATTCCAGACCACAGCCATGAAGGGTGATTTGACAGCAAAAGAATTCCTGCTTTTATTTGATATTTTGTMGAGAGGGCAGACAGGCCAGTCACTGGGGAAGGAGGACCAGGGGAGCTCAGGAACAGGAGAGGGAGGGCTTGTCCCAGAGCACCACTGCTGAGTGCTGTCATGGACTCAAAGGCAAGAATCTGSACAGTTCCTCTGCAGGTCCTACCCTGCAAGCCTGGGTGAAGCTGCAGCACCTCATTTCTTCTTCTACCTTTCTAATTTTTTTCAGAGTTTAAGGGACTTTGGGGTTTGAATCATATTCTTTGTGCACTTCTGTGATGCCTGCTCTGGTACAGACCTCACCTTAGGAATGGTTTCTCCAGTGCAAATGACAACAGCCATGCACAGACATGAGTGGCCCAGCACTTGTTTGGCTTCCCTGATGCTCAGTCACTCAGAAAACAGCCTTAGCTTGGAAAGTTAGTCACTGACACAGCTGAGAAAGGTCAAAGGAGCCCCTGATCCATTTATGGATCCCTATTTCTKCTGCTAGATGCTGCAGAAAAAATAATCCAACCAAGTTCAAATACCATGGGTTTCTTTTAAATTAGTTAAATGTGGCTGACTGAAATAACCACCCCCAAACACTTGAGGAGATAAACAGCTTCTGTGATTGCTCTGACAGGAAGCATTTCCACCCTTGCATGTGTTGGGGATGTACATAACATAAGAAACCTTACTAAGAGGAAAAGCACGAGCTTGGGAAAACACAGCAACAAGTCAACAACATCTTTAAATGAGTAATAAGTCAAATATTTACTCCCACAACACTTCAGGCAAGAATCCTGTGCCTCAGCTTTCACACAAGCATGGACAGCCTGTGGAGAAACATCTCGTACTCTTGTGGCTAGAAAAAATCACTGGGTCCAGGGCTGTGCTTGGGAAGTTCATTTCCAGCCCTTGGAGGAATTTATCCTTTTTCWCAYCATTTGTCCTTGCCCATTCCATGCTGTCCTCACACCAGGGCCAGGCCAGGAATTCCACCACGCTGAGTCTGGTGTGATGTCCCCTGCTCTGCTGGGGGGTCCCTGCAGGATGTCACACTGCAGAGTTCATGGCAAAACTGAGTCCCYGGATCCTCTGCCTTGCTGTTCATTCAGCTGGCAAACCACTGCCAGGGTTTGCCCTTTTCAGGGTTGTCAGTGTAGATGTATCACACTTGAGTCCTGCAGGACTGCAAGGCACCAGAGTGTTCAAACAGCCAAAATGTCAGTGACTTTTAYATAAAATTACTCAAAATATTTTCTRTGTAACAACCTTGAAAATACAGGCTGGGCTTTTCTGCACTGCCCAAAGAGAGGGTGGGAGAGCCCCTTGTCCCAGACCTGCCCRTGGCCAGGAGCCCCAGGGCTGCAGGAGGGAGTGAGGGAGGGAAGGAAGGGGGGTTTTTAAAGCAAAGCCTCATGCTCTGGAGCTGGGAGGCTGCCAGAGTGATGGGATGTGCTATCTCTCCTCTGTCCTTTGGAAGATTTTTTGAGAAACCAGTGTATTTTKTTCCTTCTGGGTGTGGATCAGGGCAGGAGGAAAGAAGTGTCCAAGGCTGGGTTCGGACAGGGCTTGGAGCAGCTTGGCTAGTGGAAGGTGTCCCAGCCATGGCAGGGGGTGGAACAAGATGGGGTTTGAGGTCCTTTCCAGCCCAAACCATTCTGTGATTCTAAAAGATATTTGATGCCATAGCCTCAGCCACCTGCAGCCCTGCTGCTGTCTGGGACTGATGCTGGGGTCTGCACATCCCTGCAGCCACCACCCACCCAGGTCCCCACCRTGCTGGGGAGCACCTGGGCACACAAAAGCAGCTCCATGAGGATGGGAAAGTGGCTCCTGCAGCRAGCAAGGGGTATTCTCCACACTGCCAGCAGAAGGCAACTTAAGGAATATGCCYCACAGTTTCAAGGAGATCTTGGATGTTTCAGGTCTGTGTTTTCTTTCACAGTCTTTCATTTTACATTATTTTTCATTATTTTCACATTGTTCCACAACATGTCAAAACATCAGACAGATTCATTACAACACAAACAGGAGACACTTTGATGTAGGAAAAAAAGATGTTTTAATGGGTGCTAAGTAGCAACTGCCCTTGGGGGTTTAAAAATAAAAATAGAAGCAGCACAAAATAATATTTTAACCCTTGTATCCCAGGATCCCCAAAATATAGAATGCAGCATTGCACATAGAACACTGCAGGAAATAATTTTCTTTTTGCACTCATTCTGAAAACAGAATTTTGAATCCTCATGGATTTTTGGTGAGTTTTCTACTACTTCTTTTGAGAAAATAAAGTTATATAAAAAAAGTAAACTTCTCCAGGAGTATTCTCAGAAGAACTCACAGAAGTGTGTAGTTTTGTCMCAGGACACTTCTCCAGAAAATACACAAAGACAACTTCCAACCTTCCTCATGTGTCACCTGCCTCCACCAATGCCAAATAGAGCTGGATGGAACATGGTGGTTAGGGGTTTTTTTGTGGAAAATGGTGAAAATGTAGAAACCTGTGCCCCCCAAAGTGTTCTGCTCTAAGCTAACTGAGACATTTTTTTACTGAGAAATACAAATGCATCTCAGTAAATTTTTCAATGAACTCATTTTTCAGTGAAGCAGTTTCCTATGCAGAGCCCAAAGCCAGCTGGGATGCTCCAGATCATTTGATMTGTGACCTGTGGGATCTCAGGTGCTCTGAGCAGATGGAACAGCTCAGAGAGGTCCCTCTTGTMTTGCTGGCTTCTCCTGAGGGCGTTTTCTCCTTCATGCTTCTGTCCTTGCCCTTGGCACAAGCCTCCTTCCAATGCCAAGACATTCCCAGTGGCACTGGGAGGACTGGGAATGTTCTTCCTCAGGCTCACAAGTCTGTGAGGTTTGCAGAAGGAAAGAGCACATAAAATGCCTTTATTTTGTTGTTGTTTCTCCTCGYTCTCCCATCACACCCAGCAGTCTGTGCTGTTTAGTCCAAGCTCCCAGGAGCTGAGCTGTGCCCTGGCTGTGCACAGTGATGAAGATCAGCCCCCTCTGCCTCACACAAGGCTCTCCAGCAGCCCAGGGGACACTGCCCAGCACTGCTTTGCTCAGTAGGGGATGTGCCCCATCTATTCCCACTGGTTTGAACCACACCAGCTTTTAATTCAGCCTCATCTCACCTCTGAGCTTTAGCTCAGTGCTCCCTTGCTCACCTGGACACAGCCTGGTCTAGGCTGGGGTGAGCAGCATGGGATTCTTCATGTGCAGCTGCTCCTGAGGGCAGGGTTACAGGTGTCAGGTGTCAGACCCCAAGCACAGCCTTGTTGGAAAAAACATCCTTGTATTTATCAAATCCCAGCTTGTGTATTGAATCACTCRGGACAGCCTCAGCTGCTCTYRTGCCCTGAGATGAGGAGRGCTCTGCACAGGCAGCTCAGGGTGACTCTGTAAAGTGCAAAGGGCTTCAGACTCAGCACCACCCTGGGCCCTCTGGGTACCAGCACAGCCTCCTCCAGAGGCTCTGTTGGAGCCCAAGCAGAGGAGATSAGCCTTTAGCTGGAGATGGCAGTGGGACAAGCACAATCAGCCAGGTTCCATCCACCTCCTGACCTGTTTGTCACCCACAGAGCCAACCTCTGCCCCTCAGCGTGGTTCTCATGTTTGTACAGTGTAGAGAAAGCCAGTCCAGTGGGCTGTGCCTCTTCTCTCATGGGCTGCTGTCTCCTCAGAAGCAGATGTGTGTCCACACACGGGAAAAGCTCCCTGTGGGGGCTGGCATGGCCCTGGTGACAGAGAGATGCTCTTGGGCCCAAGGACGTCCTGTCCTATTCCAGTGTCACGGGGCTTCCTGTTCACTCTCCAAAAAYTGTGAGACAGCAATACTGCTTGTGCTGTTGGGAAATGTCCTAGCTTGCTTCAGAACTTGGAGAAGCTCAGGCAGACCACCCTGAAGGAGTGAAGCCAGCTCTCTCTGGCTACTCCTCTCTGTCCTGCTGCAGGCAGAGCCTGGGCTGTGATCAGACGTTAATGCTGAAATGCTGCCCTGCAGAGGCTTCTCACCCTCTCCCTCAGCAGAGAGGGGACACAGAGCCTAGCACTGGGGGTTATTCCATGCAAACCACTGCATGACTGATCAGAAACCTCTGTCTTTCCTTCCTGCCAGAGACCTGAGCATGAACAACATCAGCCAGCTGCAGCCCAGCGCGCTCCGGCACCTGCGCTTCCTGGAGGAGCTGTGAGTACTGCACGGYCAGGGGATGCTCGGGGTGCTGGGGGGACACTTGAGAGGCTCCTGCAGCACTGGCCACAGCCCCCAGTGCTGTTCCTGCAGCTGCAGGCTGAGATGGAAGCAGTCTGCATGCTGGGACAGGGTTTGTTTGCTGCTCYAGCTCAGGGGTTTCACTGCGGTCGTCACCTTCAGGCTGAGGTGATGCATGTGCCAAAAGGCAAAATAAAAGAGGGCCTGATCTCCCATTCAAAAATCAACACTGYACCCTGGAGCAGAGCCAGCAAACAGAGAGCTTCATTCACCCTTCAGCTGACAGGGTGCCCCTCACAGCCTCCTGCAGCCCAGACACATCAACCCCTGGGTGCTTTGCAGTTTGGATGGAACCCACCCTGGAAAAATGAAGTCCAAAAAGTTTTCCCCAGAGGCTGAGGTGTGCCACCAGGCACCAGTGTGCACTCAGGTCTGAGCAGACACACTCAGACACAGCAGCAATCTCAGTCCTGGGGATCAGCATGTGGCTGTGTGTCAGTGAAGGAGTGGCCCCACTTCTGAAAGTGTGAAAATTAACCGGCAGCACAAGAAACCACTGGAATCCTTTGTGAGCCCCAAAAATGGGAGCCCAGGGGGCAGAATGTTGAGGTTGACCATTTCTGCATGAGTAAATTGCACCTGTATGGTCTTACTCCACTTGACCATGAGAAATACCTCCAGGTGTTATTCTCATGCTGTTGGTACTTTCAACACAACAGCTTCTGTTGGAAAACATAATTTCTTCAAAACACTGTTATTGCATTCATGAAATACTAATATTAATGCTGCATTTGATGTGTGTTGTAAACTTACTGTGTATATAACAGTTACTGCAACTKAGTCCAAATGAAACACTTTCACTGCTCTGAATCAGATCTTGCCGCCACCACAAGGCACAACACTGGTGTTTCATAAATGGTATTTTCCAAAATGTCAGAATCACAGACAKCACCCTAACACCCTGGGAGGGTGGTGGGGCCCTGGCACAGGGTGCCCAGAGMAGCTGTGGCTGCCCCTGGMAGTGTCCAAGGCCAGGCTGGATGGGGCTTGGAGCAGCCTGGGCTGGTGGAAGGTGTCCCTGCCCATGGCAGGGGGTGGCATGAGATGATCTYTAAGGTCCCTCCAAATCCAAATCATTGCAGGACTCTGTGATTTTATATTATAGTTTTTTTTACTTCAAATGGTCTTGTAACTGATCATCATCTGTCTGTATTTTTAAATTCATTAGGGCTGTAAGGACTCAACCCCCTCCCCAGCAGGCATTCACAGGCTGACAAGGAGGCATTTTTGATCCAGTTTTGGCTTTGGAGCCWGAGCTGCCCACAGAGGGTGGGCTCYTCACCACTTTGCTCCCACCTTGCAGCCTTTCTCTTTTCATTTTATCAACATCCTTGCCCAAGTGTGGACACCCAGCACCTTCACTGGGGGTTTTCACACACACAGAGCAGACTCTGCTGTGCACAATTAGCAGTTGTCTTGCTGCAAGCGAGCGTGTCCGGGTTACGTCATGTACAAACAGAGCAGCCTCAACCAGCAGTGAATAAATATTCATAGCTTCCAGAAGAGCCAGCTTCCCACAGCCAAAAATAATTATGAATGAAACAGGCAAAGGGGAAAAATTTAAAGAGGAAAATCTGAAAAAATAATTGGATGTTGTTGGATAACATTTTGCTGGAGGTTCAATGTGTCACKAGTCCCCCTTTGGAAAGGCCTAACATCACAGTTAGGGGAAGAAATGCAAACTGCAGCATCATGTGTCTGTGCATAGCAAAGTGCCTGCTTGAATTTGATAGCAGTGAGATAGTAATCCTATTATGGAAATGAAGTAATTTATGTGAAATCAAGCAAGGAAGGATTTTATAAATTGTGGCAAATTAAAAGYGATTCTTTCAACAACAACAGCTAGACAGGGACAGTTTGTACAGCATTCATAGAGCTGTCATTGACCAATAATGCAACTTGCCTGGCATTTCCCCTGCTCTTTTCATTTGTATCTTCACCAAATTTTCATCCCACAACATTACATCAGGACTATGACATCCAGGCTGGGATCACCCTCTGTGCCAGGACACGCATAAGAGCCAAGCAAACAAATCCTGCTTGTTTAGACATCCTCAAGGGAAGTTKGTTCAGGTTTCACAGCTCAGATCTCTGCTGATTTCACCTACCTGGGACACATTCCCAGCATCTGCCAGGGTGACATGTAGCACACAAGACCAAGCCCTTTGTCTTCACCCCCATGGCAGAACGGCCCGTGCTGGGACATGCCAAGTGAGTGAAGAGCAGAAACCCCTGCTGAGCAGTGAGGGGCAGTCCAGGCATCCCAAATCCAGGTATSCCAGTGTTATGTCTCCTGGGGAGGAGGAAGATCTGCCTGCCTGCCCTCCTGCCTGGCCCCCTCCAGGCAGGGAAGTACTGACAATGAAGAGGACTCTGCTGCAGCTCATCCTTGCTGCAAGTGCCTGTCTTSAGTTAGATGRAAAGCCTTCAGCAGATTTCYCATCCCCAGGGSTTTGGGTGGTGTKRTGGCCCCAGTCTGCCTTCTRCACAGTCACAAAGTCACAGAAYAGTCTGAGTTGGAAGGGACCCACAAAGATCATCAAGTCCAACTGCCAGCCCTGAACAGCACCATCCCCAAGAGTCACACCTTGGTCCCAAGCACGGTTTCCAAATGCTTTTTGAGCTCTGTCAGGCTTGGGGCCATGACCAATTCTGTCCCCTGACACAAAATCAGGCCAATCCCTTGGGTCCTGTCACTGGYCACAGAGAGATCARYGCCTGCCACTCATCTTCCTCTCTGGRGGCTGAACAGAACAAGTGCCCTCAGCTGCTCCTCACACAGCTTCCCCTCAAAGCCCTTCACTATCTTCACTGCCCTCCTTTGGATGCTCTCTAAYAGTTTAATGTCTACAATCTTACATTCCCTATTACATGTTGCATAAACCAGGCTGGAGCAACTGAAGACAAAATTTACAAAATTCAGTTCAAGGTGAACCAAAACTGATGTTCTGGGGTTTTGGTCAACCCCAAAAATTTCTTTTAACCTGAGAGAGAAAAAATATTTTCATCTTCAGGTTACTCCTTAACATTTACTCTTTTACTTTGGGTAAATCCCTAAAGGAAAATGGTATTTCAAATTATGTTKGCTTGATTGCCAAAGATATCTTAGGTGCTTGAAAAAAATCAGAGGTTCCTCAGCAAAAATTTTGCTGATTTCAACCCAGATTTTCAAATCTCCTTTTCAAAATTCTATTAAATTATCTAATGTCCAGAAACATCCAAGGAACTCTTGACACCCCTTGTCCTTGATCTATAACCCTTATCTTCCTCAACAGTCAGGGAAAGCTCAGGTTCCCCTGGCTCCTCCTCATGGTTCTCCCCTCCTGCTCTCACCCAAGATTCTCTGATTCTATCTTCTCTCTCATTAGATTTAGCCCCAGCAGCCCAGGGTCCTGTGGAGGAGAGCTGGTGTTTCACACCTTCCMCAATTCCCTCTCTTTCTGTTCCTCTATTTTAGCATCACCCCAGGCTCCTCATGAAAGTGAAGTATTTCACAAAAATCAGGGATCAGCTGGACTCATGGCTGAGCTTGTGCATGGAGCTGGGATTCAGCCAAGGAAAAGAAATAATKGGAAAGGGAAAGACAGCTGCAAAGTTGGGTGGATGAAGCACACATGTCCCATGGACAACAAGGACAAATGTGCCTGGTTTCACTGGTGTTGCTGGGCCCCCTTGAGCCCTGGGTACAYTGGTCCTCTGCACACACCCACACTGGGTGGAGGCCTGTGAGGGAAAAACGAGATCAGGGTGGCACCTGAGGCTCCTGAGGACAGCAGAGCCACCCATGACACCCAGCCAGGCTGTGTCCCACAGGGCRTTTCTGCACTGGCTCGTCCCTGCTCTGGACACCAAACGTGTCCCCRTGGGGTCAGAGGGGATGCTGTGGTTAGGGCACAGATGAGGCTACAGGGACTGCTCCAGCTCACTCCCTGTGGGGTCTGGATAAATTTATCTTCACTGCCAGTGCCTCATCTGTCCAGCAAGGAGAGCAGGCCCTCAGGTGTGCCCTGTAGCTTTTACTGAGAGCTGCTCAGGAAAGTGTTGTGAGTGCAATTAGTTCTCATCTCAGGGGCTGCCCAGAGACCAGATTCTCCAGACTCAGCTGCCTTTGGCAATGGGAGAGGGGCCCTCAGTGGCCGTGCACCAGGCTGTGCTCCCCTCTGGCCCCCCAGCCTCCACCTCCAGAGACAGCAGAGGCTGCGTGAGCAGGCACGGTCCCAGCCCAGGCACTCACCAGACTTTCCCTCCAGAGAAAACCTGCAGAGATAGAGGTGTTCAGAGCTGGGCCTCACACAGGCAGGGAGCAGCCCAGAGTTTAGTGTGTCTCCTCTTTGTTTCTTTCCTTTTTTTCCTTCKTCTTTTCTTTCTCTCTTTTTTGGCAGCGGGAAGATTGTTTAAAGTTGCTAATAAATTCCAGTTAATGAAGCCTGAAAAGTCAGAGCTGGGAGCCAAGAGAAACAAGAGCAATCAGTACAGAAGGAATAGAAAGAGATCTTGAAAGCCAGCCTGGGAATAATAACATGTTGAAATGTGTTCGCCGGCAAGGGCTTTGTTACCGCGCTTTGAATCCAAGCACGAGCGCTCGGTGCCAAGAAGAGAAACTGCAGCCAAAGGCAGGTGTTCATTGCCATTCACCTCTTGCTTCGGGGCACAGCGGCAAGATCAGACCCCTTCCCAGCCACTGGCTCTTTCACCTGCCTCTTCTCGGGCCCCCAGGGCAGAGGGACTCACCGTCACGGGGAGTGCCGTGGCAGCAGCGCRGCAGGCTCAGCCCCACGCGCTCAGCACCCCTCTCTGCCAGGCTGGGGGACCAAGAAACAGCAAAATGAAATCAAATGTAGGCATGTGTGCTGGGAATGTGAATGCAGCAGCCCTCTTCTGGTCCCTTGCACCTGTGAGGGGACCCCTTTCTCACTCCTCATGTGAGTCCAGAGAACAGTGGAGCATCACAGCTCATGGGGCACCAGCGCTGTTCTTGGGTGCCCTTGGCTGCTGTTAGAGCACCCCCTTCCCCTCCTCAGCTCCCAGGTATCGGGAACATCCACTCTGGGGGGTTGTCCAGCACAGGGTCTCACTCCAAGGCAGTGCCCCTCTTGCAGGGGGCAGCACTGCAGTGATGCTGGCAGTGGGGCATGACTCCTTTGGCGGTGATGGCTCCTCCATGGAAGGGGGCTGGCATTTCTGGGCAATGCTCAGGTGTGCTGGCACTGTGGTGAGGAGCTGTTYCTGGAGCAGTGCAGTAATGTGTCTGAAGTAGCCTCAAACAGCAGCTGTGGTGGGTTTCCAGGACACATCAGGCTGGAGAGGCCTCTTATGGAAACATAAACACTTGTAGGGCCACCAGCTTTGTCATGCTGAGGTTTGGAGGCAGAATCACTGCTCCCTTGGTAGTCACCTTGCCTGGCACAGCCCTCTGTTTGCAGGTGGCCATAGCTAAAGAGCTGCAGCTCTGAGTTCTTGGCCTCTGTGGTTCCCCCAGGATTCTGCACAGCTCCTGTGCAGGGGAGGCACCAGGGTACAACCCACTGGCAACAAGGAGACCAGCTCTGGTTCATCCAGGACTTTCTGTCCCCCTGGYTGGCACCAGTCCTTGGCAGAGGGTGGTGCTGCTCATCAATTCAGTGGGTGATCAAAAGCACAGAGAGAGTTAAAGGATAATTCCTCTGATGAAGCCTTCCAAAGGTCATCCTTGTGCATGCTGTGAGGACTGTCCTTAGCACTGGCTGAGGTGCAGGTGAGAACAGGACAGAAGGGCTTCTAAGGGGTTATCTATAAAGAACATTGACCAGTGAGGACAAGGCATTGCAGCTGCCCAAATCAAATTCAAAATGTTTCAAAAATTTAGAGATTTCCATTCTATTTCTACTCCATTTAGACCAGGGAGAGTGTTCAGCAACTGAAAAATCCTTGCTAGTTGGGATAGCTAGTCCCAGTTTTCCTGAAAACTGCTTTCCATATGACTAACTCTGTTCTGGGGTACCCCAAATGGGGCACCAAAAGTAGTCAGAAGTCAAAACTGCTCTGAAGGTTTGGAGGGAACAAACTGAAAACCTTTGCAGTTTATGGTTTAAAGAGATGGAGTGAAGGTGTTCAGTGTCCTGTTCATTAAGGAGCTGTGTCTCACTAATATTACTTGGCAAATGAATCCAAACTGGCTTGCATATGAGCATTCGTGTGGGTTGAAAACTGGCTTGAGGACCATAAACAAAAGCACAAATGCGATCAATCTATCGAGTTGGAACAGGCATTCGAGGGGGTACAGCGAGCAGAGCTAAAACAGGCACAGTCTTCTCCTCAGGGATGCAGYGAGACAGAGAAGACCACATTAGAGGCATCCTCAGGAGATACCAGACTAGGACCAGCTGCAGATTCCTGTGTGAGAAGGAAGAGTCCAGGCCTGGCCCTTCTCTCAAATGCACCGYGTTTTCACTTGTTGCCTTAATTAGCTTCATTCCTGCTTTGCACCAGCGCAGGAACAAACTCAGGCATGACAAGGGGCCTGTGGTCCCCTGTGTGCCCCGGGGAAGGCCCAGGCTTGGCGTGATGACACTGTTGAGGCAAGAGCATGGAGTGTCTGGGCACACTGCCTCGAGAGTGCGAGTGCTTGAGAAACCAAGCCCAGCAGGAGATCAAAGGGGCGGCCGCCGCGCTCAATAAAAGTTTGGCAAGGGGAGGATTTCACTGGGATATGGACACACATGTTTGTCCTGTCCTGCCAATGGGCAACGTTCCTGCCTCCTAATGTGAGTGATAAGAGCATCACTGAGCTGCCTGAGCACCTGACATGAGCAATCTTGCCCAGCACAGCCTCCGGGCGTGCCATGGAAGTTGTAGCATGACCAAGAAGCCCAAGATACAGGAGGGCTGAGCCTGTGGTAACTGAACAGCAGCAACCATATGGTGGTAAACCATGAGTTTGTTCCAACTTGGAGTGTATTGGGAATGCAGATCAAAGCCTGGAGGAATGTTCCCAGAAATCAGGGGAGTGGTGGAAGGGGGGGAGGGGGCAGAAGCTAAAATCCCCCACGAGCTTTCTGAAGCGAGCCAGCCGTATCCAGCTGCCACCTGCCCCTTCTCTCCTTCTTCTATCAGTCACTTTACATCCAGAGCTTTCTCTTTCTCCCAGCTCTATGTCACAGTGTAAACTTCAGGACAGCAGGACGTACCACTGAATCAAGTCTATCCTACAAAGAGCCCTGAGCAGGCTTAGAGCTGGGCTTATGTGCTGTGGACCAGAAATTCAGCCCTGCAAGAATAGCTCCTCTTCCCTGTGCTGAGGGCAAAGGCAGTGCCTCCCTGTCCTCCTTGGGGGGGTTATTCGCTCCAATCTCCTCCACAGAAGGAGTAAATTAAGAGCTGTCTCAGGGGATGCCACACTGGCAGCATCACTTCAAATGTTATTGTTCCATTTTAAATGGAAAGGAAGGAACCATTTGACTGCGTTTCCTGTGGGATCTGAATTCAGCAGATACATTCAATGGGTGCCTGTCTGCCAAGCAGGGGAATTACTGGAGAGTTTGAGTGACAGGGACAGAGGGAACCAAGCACTTGGAAGACTACCAAGTGACCATGGATGGAGGAAGGGTCACACACAGGAAGACTTTTATGTTTTGGGTCTCTTACTTGAACTGGCACAGGAGTTAATGATGTGAAAGCAAAGGATGGTSAGGAAAATGCTCCAAGAACTGGAGCCCCTCTGCTCTGGAGCCAGGCTGGAAGARCTGGGWGTGTTCACCTGGAGAAGAGGAGGCTCCAGGAAGACCTCMAAGCCCCYTCCAGTGCCTAAAGGGGCTCCAAGGGAGATGAGGTGGGACTTTGGACAAGGGCCTGGAGGGACAGGACAAAGGGGAATGGCTTCCCACTGCCMGAGGGCAGGGWTAGATRGGATAGKGGGAAGAAATTCTTCCCTGTGATRTTGRTGAGACCCTGGCACAGGGTGCCCAGAGAAGCTGTGGCTGCCCATGGATCATTGGAAGTGTCCAGGGCCAGGTTGGACAGGGYCTGGAGCAACCTGCTCTGGTGGAAGGTGTCCTTGCCCATGGCAGGGGGTGGAACTGGATGGTTTTAAGGTCCCTTGCAACTTAAACTGTTCTGTGCTTCTGTGACATGTTTCCAGTGATCACCCTTCCTGTTTGCCAGGGCACCCACCCCAAAGGGCTCACCCACTCCCATCTGCACTTGGGCAGGTGGGACAGCCGTGCTCCTTTGCCTGGGACACTTGGCTGCACTCCCAGCATCATGCAGCACCTGTCCTGGGAGGTCTAGCAAACCTCCAAACCCCACACCTCCAGACCCTGTGTGCATGTCCCAGCCACACACCCCTCTAGGAAAGTGAAAACTCAGCCTGTGTGCACAAACACAGCCATGTCCCACCTCCCAGTCCCTGCACAGACGTGAGCAGAGCCCACCTTGGACCCCAATGACACTGTCAATGGCCTTGGGAGGTGACTTCAGAGAAGTGATTGTGGCTGGTGCCTCCCTTTGTGCCTGCTCCTGGCTTGGCATGGACCTCTARCCTTGGGGAGAGGAGCTGGGCTGCCTCGGTGGCAGGGAGGAGGTAAAGGTATGGAGAGAAGAGCCAGAGGTGAGCCAGGGACAAGGCACAGCCTCAGTGCAAACTGGCCAAGGACAGAAACATTTGCACCAACAGTGAGGCCTCACCTGGGGCTGGGGGCTGCTTTGGACCTGCACATTCACCTGAGACAGGRCCCAGTGAAACCAGGGCATCTACCACAGAGTTATTCCTCCCCTTCTGTCCTGTGCTACCCACAGTGCTGAGATGCCACAGGCTGGCTCTGCACGTGTCCCACCAGCGTCTGGGGCCCCCCACCACCGTGCTGAGGCCAGCATTGGGCTTGGGCTCCATTTCAGCTTCACATTTCTCTCCTGCTAATCCTGGAGGTCCCAGATCCATTTAGGGACCTGGCAAACACTCAAACACACCCAGGAGAGTGAACAGAGAGGCACGGAGCTGCCAGGAAAGGAGCTGAGAGGCACATTTAGCCCGGAGTAGGTGGAAGCTGCCAGCAGTGGAGGCTGGGGCAGCCCGGAGCTGCGGGGAGGTGAGGACAGACAGAGCCAGGGAGGATGGATGCAGGSAGCAGGCTGAGGATGCCGTGCAGGAACACCTCCCCTCCAGGCAAGCGCTCCAGCCTCCCGGACAACACTCCCTCCCATGTGGAAATCAGCAATCAAAAGGAGCAATTACCCCAAATCACAGCCCCCAAGTGACAAATAGCCCGGCCTGCCAGGCAGATCATGTGCTGCAGGAGGCAGGTTACAACCTGCTCACACACATTAAAGAGACGACCCTGTGCTGTTTATGCTGTCAGAGGCCTAATTATGGGAGCAATTTTCTCCAGATTCCCGAGGGGAGAGACGAGAGGGAGAGCAGCCGGGCACCCACACACGCCTGCTGTGCCACAGGCTGCCCAAAACACCTCGGTCCCCTGGGTGACCTCTGCAGAGCCCTGCTTCCCAGGCACTCTGCTTCCAGCCAGGATTGCATTGCTCAGCCTCCACACCTGTCTCCTTCCGGGACAAAATGCCTAAAAAGTAACAAGCTTTGTCAAAGTTTAATGAACACCTTTGTCAGCATCCATGCCCAACCTCTTGGGTTGGACTTTCTGTGAGAGAGAAGATGGATGAGCAATCACAAATGATGTTCACTGTCTCTGTTTTGGAGATGCAATATTCCACTCCAGTCAAGTAGACAAGTTTCTTGCCCAAATTTAGTAGCAATTTARRRTCTTAATCAGGTTGTTGAACCTGTTTTTATGATTTCTGGCTGATGGGTGCTGGGACGTCATTCATGTTTATCCTCGTGTGTGAAAGAGGAGGAGAAAGAGAAAGGTCACCTCTTCTCTAGGTCAAGCCTARATTCAGGAGTCCTGGACTTCACTCTTGGCTCTACCACATGCCCTCACCATAATCCTGGTGATAACAGTGATGCAGTTTCTAATGTCAGTGAAAAATGCAAATACCTTTTAATTCCCCAGCCTGCCCTGGGCCTTGTTAAAATTTGAGTTCTAAGATCAGGTGATGCTTTACAATGGCAAATCCCATGGGTTTCCTTCAATAAATTCTTTCAGTAAGTTCTGAATGTTCTCCCTTGCTCTTTGCTCTATGTCCCAGATATGTCCCATTTTCCATTGTGATGCTGCTCTTTGCTTCATCTTCCTCTCCCATCCCTTCACTCTCATTCATCAGCCAGGATTTAGGGACAGTCCTCCCAGGGCCATACACGAGCAGAAATAGCTCTCCCCTGCTCTGCTCTCCCTGCCAAGGCCTGGCAAGAGCAGGGTCTGCAGGCTGCTCACTACCTGTGCTGTGATTTCTCTGGACTGGAGACCTCTGTGTCTATCCAGGAAATGSCTTTAAGCCATGAGCTGTCTCTGGATGCTGAAAATGCTGGATTCAGGTCAGGCAGGAGTTGTGGCTGTCTCTGCCTGTCCCTCAGGCTGGGTGAGGGGATGATGTGCAGAGGCTGCCTGAGCTCAGGACTGTGGCTCAGCTTGCAGGTGCTGCAGCCTCCTCTGGAGGGGACAGTGGCAGGATGGACGAGTTGTTAAGCCTCTGCAGACAAGGGGCTGTCATCACAAGGATGTTGACACATGACTGGCTCTTCTTTTCTCTGCAGACGCCTCTCTGGGAACCAGATCTCCAGGATCCCAGGGGAAGCTTTCTCTGGCCTCTACAGCCTGAAGATTCTGTAAGTAACATGCTTCTGTCTGCAGAGCAATCCCTGTCCCTGCCCCTCCCCAGCCCCTGGCACTTGCAGCCATCCCGAGGGGATGCAAAGCTGCGAGGAGGTGTGGGGTCAGATGTCAAACCCACACTGGCAAACATGCCCTGTGCTGCACCTGGGGAGCTGTGTCCCACCCCACACACTGCGGGCAGGTCCCCCAGGGCACAGTGTGACAGTGTGCCCCAGGAGAATCTGCACAGCTTCACATCTTGCATAGAACTCACCAAACCCCCCTAAAGTGGTGTCCCCCAGATGTGGAGTMCAGACCCCAAAGTTGCCCCCCTCTGCTCTGCTGCCATGTTGGGGCTGGGTTGGAGCAACTCGAAGGCTCTGCATTCTGGCAGGGGCTGGGGAAAGGGCCTGTGCTCTGTCCAGCTCAGCTGTCCCCACCACAGACCTCTCCACAGCCCAGGAGGCCTCTGCAAGGCTCTGGAGTGACGTGGGAAGGCTTGGGCAGTGTGGTGTCAGGGATGCCAGGATCAGGGGTGCTGGAGGCAGCAGATCACAGGGGCACTGCAGCCATCAGTGCCTGGCRTCTGCTCACCCTGCTCAATAAAGGCCACTGCAGGCAGGCCACCCACCCCTGTCACTGGGGAAGGTCCAAGAGAAAAAACCTCCTCTGGAAGCTTTGAAAGCCACACTCAGCTGAGCTGGCTGTGCTGTGGCACCTTCACTCACACCTTCCTACAGGTCACGGTGTCTCCTTGCTCATGGAGTTGCTCTGCTCTGCTGTGACAGTCCTCAGGGTCTGTCCAGGATGTGGAGGTGGGAGTCCCTTTCTCCCTAAGGAACCATCTTAAAAGTCTTCTGCAATAAACATTTCATCCCCAAGGGGATGTTTTGAACTCAGCCACAATGTGAAATTGTTGTAGCTGGTCCAGTTTATGCAGAGAGAGCAGGTACGAACCTGCTCCCAGGATTAGAGAGTATAAGGCTGTTTACTACGTCTTCTGAAGATGTAAAGTATGAATCCTGCCCTAAATCTCAGGGCTTAGAGATTTATCCATCCCCTGCATTAGGCAACAAATCAAAGGAACTGAGGAAAAACCGCAGCTCTCCCACCCAATTTCAACAAGAGGAGCCTTCTACTCTGGGGATGCGGGAGCTTTTAAAGGTGCTTTTGATCAATTCTATTTGTGTCAGGCCCRGGTAAGGACTAATGCAGCATTCCCAGAGCAATCCCTCCCTTCCAGAGCCCGCAGCTCAGTAGGAAGGGCAGGGTGTGCTCTGCCCTCCTGCCCGGGGACACGGGCTCTCTGACATGGCACAGGCAGCACCAGCAGGGACACGCTCACCAGTGACCCCAGAGCAAGGAGACGATTGAGGAATCAGGGCATTCCCAGCTGGGAAGTGGYTGCATCAGAAAGCTCCAGGCTGTCTTGTGAGAGCAGGAGTTGGTGTCCTCATRCTGCAGGACGAGCTGCTTTGCTCTCAGCCAGGCTGGGCCCAGTGACACAGGGTGGCATGTGGGCTGCCATGTCCCTCTGCCTGGAACTAAACCATGTGCCTGCTCAGAGACATGGCTTAATGGTGGAGCTGGCAGTGTTAGGTTAATGATGGGACTCAATGATCTCAGAGGGCTTGTCCAATCTTAATGACCCTGTTGTTGTCTGGCACTTACCCTGACCCCAAACCTTTCCCATGGAGGGGGGTGTGGAGCACGGCCCAGCTGCAAGGTCAGGGGAGGAGGGTGGATGTTCACAGTGACTGGTCCATCCAGACCCTGCCATGAACCTCTTATTTTAAGAAGTTCCTGCTTCCCAAAAGCAGGGGTGCTACCAGACTCCATGTCAYTGGGGGCATTTCCCTTTCCAAAGACTGATGGTTTTCCTGGCCTGTCTGCAGTGCTGTGTTGTGCTGCCATGTGCTCTCACTGCAGGAGATGCTCTGTTMCTTTCTGCAGTGTTTCTGTGGGCTCCACTGGAGTGAGGTCTTTGGGGGAATGCAGTGTCAGATCCCTGCACCCTCCAGGAAAAGCAGTCATTGACCCCCACATACTCCTCTGTCGCTGTGAGAGTGAGGGCAGCAGTGAGGGACACAGTGGAGATAGACTGGTCCCTGGGAATTGCTGGAACACATCCAGAAATGTTGCCAGGACAGACCTTAGGAGCACTGAGCTTAATCCCATTGGAAGGGCTCYTGGCAAGGGTGGAGACTCTCACTCATTTCTCTACCAAGAAAAGACAGAGGAAAACCACAAGGTACTGAAGAAGGCAGGTGAAGGCTACCACGTGTTTCCTTCAGGTTGTGATTAAGGTCCCTCAGATCRCTGTAGCAGTGACCTGGTGGCTCTGCAACAGCCCAGCAGGATCTGCTCCATCTCTCCAGGAATCAGAGGGAACAACTGTATTCCCTCAGACTCTGATTGTGGCCAGGGGTGGAGAGCAGAGCCTGGAGAGAGACCATGGGGCTGGATCACCCTGCTCCTTGTGCCTGGGAGTGACCAAAAACCCTCACCCTCTTCCCCAGCCACATCTCAGTTCCCTCTTCCCTTTGCTGCATTTCTCTGTACCCCATCCAAGCCTGCTGAGGGCCAGAACCCACTGCTGAGCTGGCTCCAAGATCTCCCTGTATCCTGGAATTCTRAGACTGCCAATATAAATTTCAGCCTAAAAGACTGGGAGGAATTTGGAGTTTCTGAGGAAGTGCAGTGCTTTATAGGAAGCTGTTGTTATGGACACTGTGGTTACAAGAGAGATAAAGGTGCAACCAGCTGTGCATTGGTGTAAACTGGTGTGCTGTGTGCCAGGGGACTGGGGAGCACCAGACTGGCCCCAGTGATGTCCATGTCCTGTGCAACTGCACTGGGAGAGGACAGCATTTCATGGGACATGCGGTGCTCACTGCACTGCTGCCCCTCCAGACCAAATCCTTGCTCCCTTAGGCCCAATGTAACCATTCCTGCAGTCATGTGCTTTTCTTTGCACTTTAAGCTCCACCAAAAACACAGATATTCCCCTCTCCAGAGGGTATCAAGAGAGGAGAATCTGAAGACCCTGTAAGACAGGAAACATCAGAGAGATGCTGGGATGTCTGGT
>CADDXX010000575.1:425983-446637 GCA_902810485.1 Alauda arvensis
AGGTTTTGGAGCAGATGGCTACAGGGATATTGAGGACGTTGTGTTTATGGATATAGATGCTGTGTTACAGGTCAGCTGAGGTCTGACAGGTGACAGGCATGGCTGTGGTTGGGAATGGCTGTCCCAAACATGACCAGCTGAAACCTGGGGGTATTCAGGAGCTGACCTACAGCAGGGTCAAAGATGCTACTTCTAGTGACAGGGGTGTCCCCTGAGGAGACAGGCTGATATCTGGGGATGGAAACAATTYTCCTAGTTTAGGTTTAGTGTGCTAGAGCCCTGGGGCTAATTGCAATCATGTGCAGGTCCACAAGTAAACTCTCGCATGCTTCTTGGGCTGWCAAGGGGCCTGGTGCTTTCCCAGTCTTTCCAGAGAATTAGTTTATGTTTAAAAAAGGATGGGAAACACCCTGGGAATTCCTCCACAAAACCCGCCTGTGCAGATGGTCCTCTCCCTGCCCTCGGAGTGAATCCCAGAGGTACTGGAACCCGGACCAGATTCTTGGCTCTGCCTCCTCTGGCTGCTTCACTGCACAAAAACCACCTGGAAAGTGGCCATGAAGATAGGCCTGTGCAGAAACCATGCAGGGGTACACCCARGGAAGCAGGTGTGTGGAGACTTGGAAGAGAGCAGGGGAAGAGCCAAGCTGCCCCACTACAACAAAACATCGTGCCACAGGTGTGCTGGGATATGCTGAGATCTTCGTGCATGGAGCCAGCCAAGGGCAAGGTGAGATGTGGCCTCCTCAGCCTCCTCAGACATGGACAGACTGGCAGGGTGGATGCTCAGCAGCAGCAGCTGGTGCTCAGAGGTTTTCTTTCACTGCAAAGGTCCATCCCTTTGCAGAGACTTTGGGACTGCACCACTCCAGGGAGCTGCTCTGCAGCACGCTGCACCCACAGCCTCTCCATGGATGCTGATGCTCCTCAGTGCAAGCTTCATTGCGGGATCATTGGAAGCCCCTCCACGGGCAGTTTTGACCCCTCTGCAAGCTCCTTCYCTTGCAAAATTAMCTCCTTGGTCCATGCTCTGCCAGCCTTGGCGCTTTCCACCTTGGAGGGTGGCAGAATATGCTGCCTAATGAGAGTATGTGGAAAACTGGAAACGTTTCCATCCTTTCAGACTTCTTCATGAGCTGCCTGGATGCCTCTCACTTCCAACTGTGGTGGCTGGAGCTCCATCAGCCAGGAGTTTTCCATCCCAGCTGGCCATGGGGCTGACTTGTGCTGCCACAGCTTCCCAGACATCCCACCTTGCACAGGTATCCTTCACCAAAGGCTGCCCTGCACAGCCAGGATTGCCCCCGCTCTGACTCCTGGCTGAACATGCTGCAGCAACGGCACTGCTTACTAGCCAAGAAGGAATCCCACACCAAACTCCACAGGGAAAGACTCCAAGTGCAACCACAACCTCACCCCAAAGCGTGGAGGGCAAAATGGCTGGGTGCATCCTCTTGGCTGCAGACCCTGCACCCGCAGCAGGCCCACCCTGCCACTCCATTCCTCAGCAAGCCCCAACCAGCCTGTGTGAGTGTGCAGAGCCTGTGCTGCCCAACCTGCCTGCACGCCTGGGGTGTGAGCACAGCTCAGCGCTGCCCTGCACAGCCCAGCTCTGCCCAGCACTGCCCAGCACAGCCCAGCACTGCCCAGCAATGCCTTGCACAGCTCAGGGTGTGAGCACAGCCCAGCCCTGCCCAGCTCTGCCCAGCACTGCCCAGCACAGCCCTGCACAGCCCAGCACAGCCCAGCTCTGCCCTGCACTGCCCTGCACTGCCCAGCACTGCCCTGCACTGCCCTGCACTGCCCAGCACAGCCCTGCACTGCCCTGCACTGCCCAGCAATGCCCAGCAATGCCCAGCTCTGCTCTGCACTGCCCAGCACTGCCCAGCACAAGGCTGTTGACTCAGCACTGCCTGAACTATCTCCCACCACACACTGCCCATGGTTCACCTCCATCACAAGTGGGCTGGACAGAGCCTGACAAGAGTGGCCTTGTTCAGCACATGCCACATCCCCCGGGTGGGCCCTACCCAATGGCCACCTCACCAGTCCCTCCTGTTCTCCTCCTGAACAGTGACCACAGAGCCTCCTGTGGCCCAGGACAGGTGCTGACTCACCTGGTGTGTGAACACCCATCAAAAAACATCACCAAAAAAGTCACGTTGCCCCAAGATGGCAGGTTTGGAAGTGGATTGGGCCACATCAGAAATCCCTAGACAGACCCTTCCTCTTGGCCAGTCCTGAGCCTGTGCAGAACAGAAATGGCTTTGAGACAAAGGGAATGGTGTGGCACATCCAAGAGACGCTCCCATTGGGAGGGAAGAGGAACGTGCAGAGGTTGGAATGTCTTTAATCCCCGTGCATGGGCTCCAGGCACAGTTGCCTCCAGCAATAACAGCCCTTTGACTGTGCTGGCTGAGTCACTTCAGCCTCCCAGGATGGGGACATTTTATCATGCACAGGCCTGCACCTCTGAGGGCTGTGTGTCTGCTGAGGCTCTCTTGTGCAAGGATCCTGGTGTGATGGGACCCGATCCCAACATTTTTCTGGTCGTTCAGGCGTGGTCCCTGCCAACAAACAATCCTCCTACTTCTGAAAATGAAACCCGACCTCTGAGGAGCTGTGATTTATCCTGGTTCCAGTCAGACTGCTGTGGGTAGCAGGTGGTGTGTCCTTGTCTGCCAGGGCCTGYGGGCCCCAGTGTCACCTGAACAGTGCCAAGCAAGGGGACAGTGCCACACTTGGGTTTGGGTCCTTGCTGGTCTGCACAGTCTTTGCTTGTCGTGTTCATCAGCATCCTCAGCCCATCCAGAAGTTGGCTCATCAACCAGCAAGGTCATAGAATCACAAAATGGTTTGGATTTGAAGCAAGCTGAAGGACCATCCCATTCCACTCCCTGCCATGGGCAGGGACACCTTCCACTCTCCCAGGCTGCTCCAAGCCCCTGGAGCTGGTCCCTAGCCTTGAACACTTCTAGGGATGGGGCAGCCACAGCTTCTCTGGGCACCCTGTACCAGGGCCTCACCATCCTGAATAAATCCTAAGAAAAYTAGACTCAGCAACTGAGAAATCACATGAACTAGTTCGGGATTGCTCCATGGGCACAAGAATTTGAGCTCTGACTAAGGTTGTCTCCAAGCTGCTGTGAAGCAGCACCTTGATGTAGGGAAGCCAATGAAATCCAGGGATTTTGTTTGAAGGCAAGAACTAATGGAGAGGCAGGAAAAGACAGATGCTGACAGACAAAGGCTGAGGCCATGGTAATCTGGGATCTCAGGGTCGCTGTGATTTTGTGGACTGAGGTCCAGCTTCACAGATCATCTGTGCCTCAGTCAGTCASCCTGCAGCAGACCTGGGATCCATGCAGACCCCTGCACCACCATCCCTGCTCACACCCTGGAAAGCAGCTTCCTGTCCTGGGGGGAGCATGAATGTAGGGAGTAACACTGCCCGCCCCAGTCTTTTAGGACCATGAAGTCAGGAGACGACAGATGACTGATTTGCAGAGTTGTTCCCTCTTTTCAATGCTGTTGACATAAATCGTGCAGTGACTTCTTGGAGCAGAATGTGCTGGCCATCCTTGGAGATGGCCTGRAGCCCAGGCCTCCTGCTGAGGGTGCTCTCCCCAGTGAGCTGCAGCATTGTCTTCCTCCTTCTCATGCAAGAGCGGCATCCCAAAGTGCAAAATGCCACAACTTGGACAGAGAGGGACCCAGTAGCTCTGTCCCAGCTTTTCAGATGCCCTGCTGCCCTCTGAACCTTTCTGCCATCCTCCTGTTATAGCACAGCCTGGGCACCCTGGTATGGAGCAGCCCCAGGAAGCAGGAGCAGCCCCAGGTGCCACAGAGAGGAGSTGTGATCCTGCAGGTGTGCAGGGGYTTCCCTGGCATCACCCCCCAGGTTTGGGTACAATTATCTGAGCTCTTCCCAAAATCATGCTGTGTGTTGTTTATGAAAAAAAAAAAAGTCATCTGCAAGGGTGGTTTAATGTGCAAGGATTGACTGCAGTGAGTGGGGCCTGATGGGGTTGTCCTTGATACCAGACTGTAAGAGAAGCCATGCTGGGACATCCAGGGAGAAATGCAGCATGYCTTCTCCTGCTAAAACCTGAGCTCCCTGTAAGAAAAGCTGGAGCTTTCCTTGGAGCTTGAGGCTGAATGAAGAACTTGTTTAAYGCCAGGGTGGCCCTGTCCCTAGAATATTATCAGACTCTGTTTGGAATTGGGTTTTGGCTCCTCTGAGTCATGCTCTGATGATGAGGTATTGGATTCATTATGTRCAGTGTGAAGAAGCACTGGTTCTTGTCCCACTCCCAGCATCTGAAAACTTCTCTAGCTGCCCTGCTGCTGTGAAAAACAGCATTGTCCACCACTCCGAGTGGTTTTTGAGGTCTCTGAAGCGTCTTCCTTAAATATTGTTTGTCTGCACCAAAATGGCTTCATTTTGGAGCCAGTCCATGCTGATGGTGGTCTGGAAAGTCTCTCAGTCTGTTTTACTGGTTGGAGAAGGGACTTGTAATAAATGGCAGGCAGCAGGATCCAGCAGAAGTGTGACAATGGGCTTTGCTTTAGTCCTGACTTCAGATACTTCCAATAATCACYACAAAACACCAGACTCAGATTTCAGAGAGCCACTGAGATTCAGTATTTGTTCCACCAAAATGCTGAAAGCATTTTCTGAAGCCCCACTATGTATCTCTCTGCGTTCAGCTCTGCATCTACTTGATTTTTAACAGACATGAATTATTATTCCACTTCACTGGGCTGCAGGACCCAGGGTTTTATCTCCCCAGCACACCTTGGCTGCAGAAACAAATCCAAATGCAGSACCAGGAGCCCCAGAGGCTGTGCTGGTCCTTGTGGGACACTTGCCCACCTGCAGGAGGTTTTCCATCCCACTGGGCTGCAGAGAAAGCCACAGGATCCATCACTGGGGCTTTGATGCCCCTTGCACAGCAYGGAAGGAGAGGCACAGCCCAGGATTATGGACTTSCAGGGCACATTCTCACCAGCCMCAYRTCCWGTGTGGGTGACACTCATYTCAGAGGGGTCCCAGCAGCCTCACAGCGTGTCCCCCATGGGGAGGGGCTCTGGGTGCAGCAGTGAGGCAGCTCCTGGTGCTCAGTGCTCCCTGCACTTGGCCCGTGGCCACGGGCAGCAGAAGGGGAGAAGATGCCCAGGGAGGGGAAGAGGGAAATGAGAGTGGCAGGGTGGTGTGAGTGGGGTGCAAGAGAGGAGCTGAGGGGGCAGCAGCTGTGATTGTCAGAGTGCCAGAGGCTYGGAGTGCCCCTTGTGAGCACTGGGAGCCCTGGGGCCCCCTGTGCTGCCAGGGAGCAGCTGTGCACAGGAGCTGCAGCAGCAGGACATGGGCAGGGCAGCCACAGCACTCCCACTCTTCTGCTACCCCTGYAATTTCTATCCYRGGTTCCYCTCAGGTGAGGCTTTGGCAKTTCCTCCTCTCCCTGCCTGTTGTCACCTGGCTGCTCTGCTGCTGCCCTGTGTCCTGCAGGGCAGGTGCCAGGTGGGACAGCGTGGCCTGGCCAGAGCTTGGCCAGCATCAGGAGGAGCAGAAGCATCACAGTTGGTGTCCTGCTCCTCACACCCCCTCTAGTCACCCCCAGGGTCTCTATTCTCTCCCAAGAGCACTTCTGCCCTGCCCTGGCTCTCCTGTGATTCCCACTAGCCCAGGCAGAGCTGTAAGCCAGTGCCCAGCTGTATTTATGCAGTCTTGTATCCCTGTTCATCTATGGAGCCTTTCCCCCAGTTCCCCTGTAGAATTCTGCATTTCCCAACTGCTCTTCCACACCAGCCTCTCCCTGCACCCCTCCTCATGTGTGCAAGTTGGTGATCGAAATGCCAGGTGAGATGTTGTAGATCCTTAATCCTGTTTTTCATTTGGAAGGGAGGCATTTATTTATGAAGTGTGGCCTCTCTGCTGCCCTTTTGCACCAAACACATCTTCTCTCCTGCACTGAATGTCAAAATTTAACATTTTACTAAAGGAAAGCTTAAGTCATGGTAGCTTGTGTCTATTCTTTCTTCTCCATTCTTATTGTCTTTTACCCTGCATAGAAAAAAAAGCTTGGTACAACTCATTTTTCACTGGCTACTACTGACAGCTCCTCATTTCCTTGCTCTTTCTTCTGTGTTCATACAAATCATTTCCCAGTAAGCCCCCATTTTCTTCCAGAAGTCGAARAGTTTTGTGCCCTATAGCTTTCCTTTTTTAAAGGTTATCTCTTTCCAGCTTTCCTTTCATGCCAGACCTCTGAATCCTTGGCAGYGAAGCTGCAGTCACTGCAATGGGGAGGTTTCTTGCCTGCATCCTGCTCTTTGGGCTGCCCCTCACACTAAGGCCATGCCCTGCTCCTTTGACACTGGCAGTAAATGATGATAGCACCCTAAGCACATTTCCTTTTTCATGCCATCTCCAGCCACTCTTAGAAGGTTTTGTAAAGAGTAACCTCAGATATGTAAAACTTCCCTTTTTTAGGCACTTCCCCTGGCGCAGCTCCCTTGCTGGGATGTGTCTGTTATCCAGGGTGTCAGTGGTGTCCCAGTTTCTGCAAGGAGCATTAGGTTCAGGACAGGGGCATGTCCAGAGCCAAAAACAGCCTTTGCAGAGATGCTGATGATGACACCAGGAAACTCAGATGAGTGGTGCTGCAGTAGGTCAGTGAGAGAGGATTGTGTCTGACCAGGTCTGAAACACRGTGTGGTTCTCACTCTGCCTCCATCCCTAGAGCTGTTCACCCACCCCTGGGAGCACTGTCACCTTTGTCTCCTCCTTTCCCATCCCCTGTGGAGGTGTCTCCATGTCCACAGCCCTTCTCCATGCCCTACACCCACTGAGCCCTCCTGGGTGCTGCCTGTTCAGCCCCACAGCCCCAGGCACCTGCTCTCTCTGGAGTCTCTGATTTGGTGTTTTCCACAGCAGCTCCAGTTCTTGCTGCAGGCGGTGCCAAGGCTGTGAGGTCCCTGAGCAAACAGCTGTGAGCAGCTGCTCACCCTCACTCCTGCTGTGCCCACACTGGGGCAGGAGAGCTGCCGTGGGCTGGTGTCCATCCCCTCTGGAGGGAACCACTGACACACACAGGCAAAGGATGCCTGACTCCAGGACAAATGTGGGACAGAGCACTGCTGCCAGTCTGGGGTAACAGATGCACATCTGCAGGGCATGTCCCTTTGTGGKGACATCCTCCCAGGGGACCCCCACTGCAGCACCACTCCCCCCTTGGCCCTTCTGCTGCACRTCCTGGGCCAGGCTGGGCTGCAGCTCACCTGCCACACACCCTAAGCTGCCTTAAGAGACCTGGCTGGCCAAAGAGATGCTTTCCAACCGCTCCAGCTTTCCAGCAAGAACCCAGAACAACCCCAGAAGCAAGCAGCAACATCCTCCATTTCGTGTCAGGCTGTTGTTGTTGGGTTTTTAACAAAGTTTTCTTTTTTCTAATTATAGGATGTTGCAGAACAATCAGCTGAGCAGCATCCCTGCAGAGGCACTGAGAGATCTTCCAAATCTCCAATCTCTGTAAGTCATTAAAAATCAATGCTGCGAGCTGCRCAGTCCCTTGGGGACCCCAGGCTTCCCAGCATTTGAGTCATTAGTTCCTTTGTCAAGGATGTTCTGTTCCTTCTTCCTTTTCTTTTCCAATTTATGCAAAGATTACTGTCACTTAGAGTGGAAGGGAGGGGAGGGCAGTTTTCAAGGAAGAAACACTGTCTTGGTAGAGGATGTTGAAATTACAGCTCCCCATGTGTGCATTGTGATGAAAAGGCCACCAGAGCCAATGCATATTTCAAGGAACATTGGAAAATATCCACCCAAAGAGGCTCTGTCCCCTGCACTGTGGACCATGGTGGGGAAGGGACCTGCCAGCGAGCACAGAGGACACTCTGGGCTSTCAAAGTGCAAGCTGGGCTGTTTTACCCAAATGGAGGATAACTGTGTCAGGGCAGAACTGCTTTAAAGCCTTTTAGCAATTCAGCCCTGGGAAGAAGCTGAGGCTGTGATTGTGCTTTTCCTTTAAAGGAGCTRCACCCACAGCAGGTTTGTGCTCCTGTGTTCCCTAAAAATCACACCATTTGGAATTTTGCTGTTTTGCTGAGAATGGCCACAGTTGAAATCAGCCCCTGGGAGTGCCAGTGAATTTAGGGAAGGTGTGTTTGGTGCAGGGAGCACAGCTGAAGCTTGTAAGAGCATTAGAGTTGGGCTGAACCACTGAAAATCTTATCCCTTAATCYTCAACTTCAGTCCTAGTCTTACACAGCCCTTTTGCATAGAAATGTTAGCTGGGAGCAGTTTCTGGAAGTCTCCTGCTTGGGGCAGGATTATCCCAAACACTCAGAGGGCAGCTGCAGCTTTCTCTATCCAAGCACAGACATTCCCCTGTTKCTGGTAGCCTGGGGCTGTCCTTCCTGGGGAAGAAGCTTTTTGTCTAGTCCAACCTAAAACTCCTGGAAGAGCAATTTGTGGCCAATACTCTTTGTTTGATCACCTGGAACCATCCTGAAGGGCTTGGCTCCATCTCCTTTGGTTGTGGGTCCCTGGCAGTTCTCCTTTCAGCCCCTTCTCTGCTAAGTGAAACCAACCCTGCTCCCTCCACCTCTACTCATGGGCCAAATGCCCTGGGGCCCTGACTCAGCCACTAACCCTCCACAGGACCTTCCTCCCTCCTCTTCATCCTTTCTACACTGGGCATCCCAGAACTGGGCAGAGTTCTCCATGTGTGGCCCTCCCAGTACCCAGTAGGAGTTTCTGTAAATATTAATTTAAATATTAATTTGYAATGGGGGTGTTGGCTGTGCAGGATGTGAATGCTCTTTCTGCCAGAAGAGATTTGAAACATTTGTTGTTGAAACATCACTGGCATATGGTTGTGGTTATTATTAAATTGTGTTGACATCACCACCAGAGCTAGAGTCAGGACCCCCCACTCCAGGGATTTTGGGATGAGGTTGTTCTCCAAGTGACTTCTCTTTCAAGGGAAGAGTGACACAGAGGGTCACTGTCCCAGGAACACCCCTTGTCCCCTCAGCCTGTGCCTTGCAAGTGTGTGAGAGCCAGTGCCACCAGAGCCCACAGTGCAGAGAGCCAGCCTTTGTTTGTGACGGTTCAGCTGCCTGCAGAGCCAGCACTGCAGCTCTGGCCACCAGTCCTGGGGCACTCACCACTGATGGGTGGTGACCTGGGCTGGTGCTGGGAGGTCCACATGCTCCCTCTGCTCAGCCCACAGCCCCTGCCAAAACACCACAGGGCGCCYGAGAAACGCAAAACACCCCAGGAAGATCCTTGCAGCACTTTGGGGGTTGTTTAAGGGGCAGGGTGGGAGGATGGCTTGTGTGAACTGGCACAGAGCACCTCATCCACGGTGGTTTTCCCAGATGTCTCCGAAGTTGGGTCGGGGTAGCAAGGCCCAGCCCTGCTCCAGCTGGATGGGAAGGTTTCTGAGCACACACACAGTGTGCTGCAAGGTGGTACCACTGCTGTGCCTCACACTGGGGCAAGCATGGCCTGGGAAGCATCCTGGCTCTCACCCTGTGCTGCTCCCCTGTGGGAGCAGCCAGTGCTTGCAGAGYCATGCAGTTCTCCTTCTAGTTCATGTTCAGAGGTGCTCTGCACCCAGCAGGAGTGGCACAGCATGGACAGCACTGTGTCTGAGGGGGAGTACAGGGCTAAGATGCTCTGCTTGGCTCCTACTGGTGCTGCCATGGCCTCTCCACATGTGGCTGTTCACCTCAGACCAAGGGACTCCATGCAGGTCTCCATTAGAGTGATTTTTTTCCTCTCTATTTCAAATATCTGAGTCATTTTTCCACAAGTTTATGAGACTCCTGTGTATCCATTGCCAAAAACCTTGCCAGCCTGGAACACCTACAGGTCACCCACAGCACAATTTTTCAAGAATCACCAGTCAGGCCATCTGAGCCCCAGTGTATTTGTGCTGCTCTGAGACTCCTTTTTTCCTTTCAGAAGGGGAAGTGAYTTTATGGCACATCATGACAGTCCATGAGTTACCAGACTTGCATGGCACTTGGTGAAATATTAACTCTCTGTTTGCGTGTTGGCAACACATCCTAAGCAAGCAGGACAAGCTGGGAAGGGGGTGAAAATGGGAGCCAACAGGAGTGGGGTGGAACCAGCAGCAGACAGAAAGGGATTGTGTGTTGGTTATTTTCTTGCTCTTTCAGGTGTTTACATTTGGTGTCCACGTTTGCCGTTCTGGGATTCAGGCAGGATTTGAAGGGAAAGTGTGYATCCCTTAGGGACAAACTGACCCAGGAGAGGAAAGGCAGACTTCTCAATGCACAAGTCTTTCCTCAGGATTATAGCAGAAGCAGCAAAACTTCTGAGACTGAGAACAATTGTTTTCAGTTCTATCAGAAAAACTTGCCAATCAGTTCAAGAGATGAGGTGACAAGACAAAKGGGACAGAAAGGGATATTCTAGCCACTGTGGGACAGGGGGAGGCTGGCATTCACTGCCTGCACACAGTTAGATTTGAAATGCAGCAAAAAACTGTGTCAATGAACTCCAGTTGTCTCCAAACATAGCAGCTGTCTTGGCTTTTGGGCAYGTAGAGAGGATGAGATAGGACACATCACCCAGTTTTGGTGGCACTTGGAAGGGAACTGCAGGGTCCCTTTGCAGCACTGCTGGGGCCCCAGCTTGGCTCCCAGGCAGGAGGCATTTCCACACCTGTGCTGGAGTCCCTCTGCTTGCTGCCTGAGAATGCTGGACAGTGCAGGCAGCTCCTCAGGCTCTGCATGGTGCATGCACTGAGATAAAGAACCAGCTGGAAGTGTGCAGGGAGTCAGGGAGTCCCTGACAGCAGGAGATCAGCTTTACACACGTGCTCCAGGAGAGGGGAGCCCAGGCAGGAAGAAACGTCAATAAATGCTGTCCATCAGAGGGCAGAAGGAAAGGCATTCGTCCTTTTTATCAGGTGCTGATGCATATTGGAGTAGGAGTGCCCTGTCGAGAGTGATCAGAGTCAGGGGCACACTCAGAGCATGAATTCTCCACTCCAGGGTGCCTTGACCCCAGGAAAGCCTGGGGCCCTCTTGCATTGCASATGCACCCCCCATGCCTTTCACCCTGTGGCTTTGTGGCTCCAGCTTGCTCCCTGTACCACGAGCAGGAGCTCTCTGTACCTGGGTCCTGCTCACATCTGTCTCTAAAAGATAAAAAAGGAGGAACTCAGGTGTCACAAAGACCACACTGCTCTGCTTCTGTGGGCCTCCCCCTCCTCTTGCCYTCTGATGAGAACCTGTCTTCACACCAGGAGCTTTCTCAAAGCTGCCAACCCATGAACTTCAGGTGTACAGACTTTCATGGCAGGTGTGGTGTCCCCCACGAAAGATGTGCTGTGGAACCAGCACTGGGAGAACAATCATTTTAACTTCTCTAGATGAGGCACACTGGCTCCCTAGGAGCCCAAGGTATTGAAGATCCTTCACTGGACAGATAGCAAGCCAGAAAATAATGGTTCAGGCAAGTTTCAGTAAGATGAGAGACTCAGAGTGTTCCCCTTTGGATTCTTTCTCTTGGATATTCCCATTGCCCTGTGTGATCCCCCCATATCTTCCCTAACCAAGGAAGATGCAGTSCTGAGTTCTGGCAAATAACAAACACAGTAAGAGGGCTTCCTCTTGCAAACTCTCACACAGGTGCTGTGAATAGCAGCCAGCCAGGAGGAGGTTTCCATTCATCCAACCAAACTCTGTGCCAAAAGGGCATTTTTTGGTCGAGGATGCACACTGCCCATCGTGCCATGTGCTGACCCAAAGCTTGGCTGCTCCCAGTTGGATCCCTGGGTATCACCAACCACTGGTTATCAGAGACCTCCTGGGGTCTGCAGCAGCCCTCCTCAAAGGGTTTGGCTTTCCCCAGCCAGAGGTGTCCATGGTTCAGTGTGCCCATGGATGTCAGCCAGCCTGGGGGACAAGTGTCCAACCCACCCAGAGAGCCCCACGCACATCAGACACTGCTGTGCTTCCAAAAACCCCTCTCCAGGCCCTCCGAAGCTGCAGCCATGCCCAGACCAGAACCAGACCTGCCCTGCTCCCTGTCAGCTACAGGATGTGGAGGCATCACTGTCTGGAGCCCCAGCTGTCAGGAAGGAGASCTTGGCAGGTTTCTCCAGATGAATACAAAGAGGAATTTGGATTTCAAAAGAAAAGTCCAGGCTCTGGAGACTGAGCCTCTTTCCAAGTATGAGGGAGCTGCCTTCCCAGCAGGCTTGATTTATCTGGGAAGCGTGTTGGGAAGCCTGGTGGGGAGGATTAGAAAGAACACGCACACCTGATGGCAATGCTCTGAGCCCTGCAGGGGTGCCAAGGCCTTACGTAATGCTGGGATGCAGTTGTGATCCCCTGGCAGAGTGTCTGGCTGCTGGTGGTTTAGAGGTGCACTAACAACATACCATGTGCATTCTGGAAGAGTCGTGTGTCAGTCTAATTAACGACTTTGTGGTTTGTGAGCACTTACCTAAAGCAGATGGGCACTGTGTCTGTTCCTCTGCCAGGCAGAAAGAGTCCAAGGTATTTCAAAGTGAGCAGGTGCTATAAATTATAATTACCAAGCTTGTCAAGGTAGAGAAAGCAGAGAGAAAAGAAACCTGGTGGATTAAGAGATCAAGATAAACTCCCGGTTTTTCTTTTTCAAATGCCTATGGAAAGCTTTTTTTGGGGAGTTTCTTGCAGATCAGCATTTTGGGAAGGTGCTTAGCATGTGTCTGGCTCTKCAGGGTGAGTGTTGTCTATATCTGCCTGGTGGGGGAAGGGAGGATTTAGTGCCAGGCAGAAGAGTTAAAGCCTCAAAATCCTGCACCATGAGACTGAGCTCCCCTTGCCCCCTTTCCTCACTGCACTTTGGGTTTTCCCTCGTGTTCCTGGCAMGATGCTCCATTGTGCTGGCAAACAYTTGTGGGTCATTCCCCAGCTCTGTGTCCCACAAGGATTGACTCTCTTGCTATTGGGCTTGATGGCATCCAAGAAAACAACCCGTGGCTGTGTCTCCGTCCATCTTCTGTCTCTTGGCAACTCCTCCTGTGTGCAGAAGAGTACCTGCTTCCCTCTGTGCCAGCCTGTGCCAGCCCCCTACAGCCAGCCACGCTGCTACCCTGTGGCTAATGCACCCAGTGCASAGGTAGCCACAGTCAGTGCCAGGATGCAGCAGGCCCCATTCCCTGCAATCCTGTCCCTGCTCTCATTGTAGTTYCCCTTTCTCCATCACAGTCTTGCATCCCTCTGGAATATTTGCAGAGTTCTCCTGCCACTSTGCCACAAACCTGCTGTTCCCAGCTGGAATCAGCCATGGTGTCCCTGAGGAGCACTCTGGTCCCACCAGCACCATCCCCACCGAGGGCATCTTCTCATTCCTGACCCTTGTAAGGCAGCACTGCTGTCCTCTGCTCCTGCAGCCTTCACAGCCTGAGGGGGTGACAGCTGGAGGAGAAACTGTGCCATAGATGTTGTTCTTAAAAATACCTAAATCATTTTCCTGTTTGCTAAAGGTGTGATTTCCCATTATATTCTGATTTCAATCCAGCTGTGCTTGACCCATAATCAGTAAGGGCTAAATCAGCCTGATTTAACTCCCTGAGTACAGGTTAATTTACCTCTAAATAAAGCAATCCACTCCCTCCATCCCTTTAGTTTGCCACCATTTGGACTCCYGTGGATATGCAATAAAGGCTGCTTCATCCCCTGTCCCTTAAGGCAGGTAATTATTTTCATACATATGGCCAGAGATTAAAATGCAAAAAATTACTTATAGCAATTTGAGAACATGTGGACTTTGATGTCGACGAAGGAGGAAGGCTMTTCCCACCAGATCAGATTCTCACAAGCATATAAATTCTTGTGACAGAAGGAAGAAAAAAATTCCTTTGGAATCAACATGGCCTGAAGAGCTCAGTCAGTTCATTCCTCATTTCACTTCTTTGATCAGTTTGAGATTTGACAGTTTGCTGTTCACAGCAATATCCTTCTCTATAAATCACACGTGATGCTGTGAGGTTTGGGGAAGGTGTTGTTTCCATTGGTTGTTTGGAGGATAAAAGCTATCACAAAACRGATAACTGTGAAGTCAGTACAACACAGCAGTGACTTACAGTCTGTTGGCACTGGAGCTGGCTTGTGGCAAGCCCACCTCAGCTCTGATTTACTGGCTACAGAGTCTTTCTGGAGCACAAGGAAAAGGAGGTCAGGGAAGAGCAGTGAGGTAGCTCTGATGSAGTATGTGAAGATGGACTGAAGCCAAATGTCTGCAAATGTTTCCCTGGTGATTGCTGCTGCTCAGCACACAGGACTTTGGGTTTCCCCTCTCTGGACACATCTGCAGCAGAAAGCATTCCTGCAGCAGGAAAAGGAGCTCAGGATGGGCAACATGCTGTCCTTCCACTGGAGAGGACACAGGCTGCTCTAAACCTTCCTGWCCCATCTCTGAAATCCCATTTTCCCTGAGGTCTCCCTTCCCWGCAGCCAGCTCTGGACAGCAGCACAACTGAGTCAGAGGAGTTTTGGYACTTCAGCCTTTAATAGTATTTCTCCAAAGGGGATAGTCTGGGAGGGTCCAAAAGCAGACATTTACCACACTCAAGTGAACGCTGCAGGCAGATGTGCCACACATCTGGATGTACTGAAGTTAATTTTCAGGCAGTGATGCAGTCATGGTGTGGTGAGTCTTTGCTGCAGTTTGGCTGCTGCTATTGTTCCTGGTRGCTGTATGGGAGCAGGAGCCCCTCTGGCTGCTCTGCCTTGATCCTTCCCCCCAGGTATAGCTTGGACAGTCTGGGAGTCACCTGRAAATGGCACAGAGGCCCCTGTGGCTTGTGCAGTTGAGCCAGTGCACAGACAGGGAAGAGATGATAYAATTTAGATTCAGGTGGGCTGATGTCACTGGAAGGGACTGATTTCCTGAGGCCACTTCTCATCATTTGGTTCATCAATGATAAAGCAAATTCAGAGGAATTACTGCTTTTTGGCCCAGTCTTTGAACAGATAAGGATTTTTCTGGTTCTGTGTACCATGGGCTGTCACCCAACCTGCTATGCCCTACCTCTTCCCTCCACCCTGTCTGAGCAGCCACTGGAGATCCGTGTTTGTCACCAGGGCTGGCAACAACAGCTCAGCAAGATCWGACCAGGTTTCAGGAGAAAAAAGTGCATTACAATACAAATGCAGTTCAGCATTCAGATTTTTGACTCGTTCCTCTGTTTTTATGGGCCTGATCCAAATCCCRGGTCTGGGTTCAAGGGTATCCCTGACTGGGAAACMAAGTGYWTRGCTGGACCTKATTTCCTATTCCAGCAGCTTTCTTTGCCATTCAGCTCATGTCCCCATGAGTTYAGAGTGTGCTCTCCAGTACTCTGAGAACCATTTTTTACTGCAATGAAGAGTAACAACCTTCAAAAGCCATTGGTAAATCCGCTTGGCAGAACACACGTCACTGTCTTTTTTGGGGACAAAACCTGTGTCTTGGTCACTATGTTCTTGCCAGGACCCAAGAAACAGCTTCCCTGCAGCCCACAGGTGACAGAGGGGGATCAGCCATGGTGGTGTTTGGCACAGCTACAAAGAAGCCTGGGCTGGGTTTGTAGTTGGGATGTTGAGTGCCTGGGACCAGGGGACTGGTGTCTCTGTGCCTCTGCTGTGACTGGGCTGCTGGATCCTTCCCTCATGGCASAGGATCCTAAAACACTGCCAGGAAGGGATCAAATTCTTCTGAGTCACCACCACGGCCTCACCACACAACTTCCTTCACTTTGGGTGAGTTCCTGCTGTGCCCACGTCTCCCTCAGGCAGACCAGGTGGATTTGTCTCCTCTGACAGTGGCTGCCTAGATGTTACCTCACCCCAGCAGCAGTGGAAAATGATCAGCATCTGCACAGGGTGAATCATCTCTGCTATCTCTGAGCCCTCTCTGGGGGATGAATCACTCTCTGGAGGAATCTGGTTCTCTCTTCTGGCTACAGAAGAGAAATATCTGGTTTCAAGTTCTGTGTGGGTAAGACTGGGTGAAATGTGGTTTTCCACTCAGAAGGCAAAAGAGAAATGTCCCTGTCCCCACCCCTCACTTTTATCCAGCAAAATCAGCCCCCCAAGCTGGCACACCCCATCAGAGCAGGGGGACCAAAGCAGAGCTGAGCACCTCTGCTCCCCACAGCCCCCTGCACATGACCCAGCACACATTTGTGTAGCCCTCAGGGAAATCTATCAGAGGAGATCATCTTGCCCAAAAATACAAATGGAAGGAGCAGCTTACCCTCTAAGCAGGGAGGAATTTCTCTACACTCCAGAGCTGGAGGGATTTGAATTTGCTGTTCTGGRAGCAAGTCAGAAAGGAGGCATGGCTAGTGTGTACATCACAGACATGGATTTGTTCCTGTCAGTAGGAGGAACTCAGCTGGTCAGATYAGAGTTCTTTCTGCTTAGCAGTAAAAAACCATGAAATGCAATGTGGTTATCCCAGTACAATGGTCTCAATGGCATTTTTGAGAGAAAGATTTAATGACCACACACAAGCTGCTGAATGTACCATCCTCAAGGAGCAGTTCACTTTAGCAGTGCCACAACAAATCCTTGCTGCATTTGGTTTTCATTCATTACTTGCTGTTTTTCAGCAATGAGTTGCTGTGAAGTTTATGTAAAGGCAATGCCCATGTATCTCATTCCCAATGCTGGGAAGGATCCCAGRATTCATCTCCCAGGAAGACAAGAGTGTTGTGTGGTTTACCAGGCCACTGGCTCAAATTTTAGCAAACTTCAGTCAAGAACTGGAWAATAATACAGAAAAATAGGGGTCTGCATGAATTGGTATCTCCTCCAAGGATGGTGGATGTAGATACAGGACAGAGAAACTGCCCCAGCTGCATCAGATGSCTCATCCATGCTCACAATGTGTAAAAAGCAGCAGCTTCCTCTCTTTTGAAATCCTTTCCTGGAATGTGCAGAGAGTAGGACATTCAGGTCCCAGTGACCTTGAGCTGGTCCAGCATGTCCATGATGTCAGCTTCTCTCTTGAGACTTCACTTTCTAATTTTCCCATTCATTGAGCTGGTGGTTGGCAACACTTGGAAGGGGGTGATGATAAGGGACTCCCTTGCTATGCCCCAGCACCTCCAGAATTCCCATTTGTGCTGCCAGTGAAGATGTAACAGCACAGGTGAGGTTTGGAGCTGTGCTTATCCAGCAGCTTGGCAGTGGCTGTGCCTGGCTATGCCCACGAGGTGCTGCAGTCACCTCCAAACTTCTCTCTCCTGACTGGCAAACCAGCAGAGCCACTGCTGGTCACACATCTCCCCGGATTATTTCCACCTTTCTCTGCCCACACTGCACTGATGGCAGAACCCACCATTCCATAAGCAGAGTTCCCTCAGAAGAGACTCTGACAAACACAAACTTGACTCCACCTTCATACCCCTCTCAAACACACTTGATACCTTAAGTTTTAGCTTTCATATTTCTGTACATATGCAGATTCTGTACTGCATTAGTACATAACTCTGAATTTCACATAGAGTGTTAGCAGGTTCTCTTCACAGTGTAGTCAGACAAAACAATCCTTTTCCAGCCCAAGAACCAAGGACACCTTTGCAGCTTCAGGCCCAAAAAGGGTAAACAACAGCAAATTAAGGAGAGCAATCTGGGAGGATGGGACTTCMTGACCTGAAGCTGTAATTGGACARTTTACCCCAATATGGAAATRGACCAAAACTTACAAAAGTGTGAAAACTTGTGACCTRTCATCCATCTTGGGTGTAGCCTTGGCCAGGCTCTTGTATTGCCCAAGGTGTATCCTTTGAAGGCTTTTTACTAAATACCTACTTTACTCCWTTAACASTGTCCAGCCTCTGTTCCAGGTAACCTCTCAAGCCATCACACTGTCACTTCCCATCTCAGGCTGTAAGGATTTCAGGAAGAGGCACGTGCTGCCTTGGCTGCCCTCAGTGTGTGTCCTGGGCACATTGTGAGCATGRAGGAATAATAATCACAGCTCACATCCACACTCCTGCCTCATAAAGTAAGTTCCAATGTGCTTCCATTCACCTTTGCCATGGCATAACCCATGCAATGCCATGAATCTTAGCTCCCTCACTTACCCACACGAGCCCCCAGGGCATGCTGTGTGTCCCTGGKGATGACTCAATAGAAATGACAGACAGCAGTTGTTCCATACAGTGCACACATCAGTGCCAGAGGAAGATGGGTCCCAGGTGTTCAAGCTGACTCCTGATGGACCTCAGAGGAGCTTCAGGTGAACTGGRGATAGGGACACGAGCAAGGAATGGAGGTATTTAAACTGGCAACATCTATCACAGAATCATGGAMTCCTGGAATGGTTTATGTATGAAGAAACCTTAAGGTGCAACTCCTTCCACCCCTGCCATGAGCAGGGACACCTTCCACTGTCCCAGGCTGCTCCAAGCCCCATCCAGCCTGGCCTTGGGCACTTCCAGAGATCCAGGGGCAGCCACAGCTTYTCTGGACAGCCTGAGCCAGGGCCATGCCATGTTCACAGCCAAGGATGCCTTCCCAATATTCCATCTAACCCTGCCCTCTGGCTTCCCCTCTGGTCCTGCCCCTCCTTCCCTTGTCCCCAGTCTCTCTCCAGTTCTCCTGGAGCCCCTTCAGGCACTGGAAGGGGCTCTGAGGTCTGCCTGGAGCCTTCTCTTCTCCAGGCTGAACACCCCAACCATCCCAGCCTGGCTCCAGAGGGGCTCCAGACCTCAGAGCAGCCCCATGGGCTCCCCTGGACCCACACAAACAGGCCCATGTGTTTCTTTGCTGAGGGCCCAGAGCTGGACCCTGCACTCCAGTGTGCCCAGATCTGTTCAGAGCCCCTCTCCCCAGAGCACAGTTTGTCCTGTTCCTTCTGTCCCAAGGGCTGCTCTCCCTTCCCTTTCCCAGCTGCCTTATGCTTCACAAACACCATGCTTCCCAGCAAATATGCAGGTACAAGTGCTTGGTGAGCCTTTGAGCCACCCTGCTCAGCCTCCAGCTGCTTCCTGTGCCTTCCCCATCTCCCTGTGCCTGGCACCATGGCTCAGGGGGCAATGCCAGGGCCCAGGCAGAGGCTGGTCGGGGAGCTGGCACAGCTGCCCAGCTTTCAGCACTTTCTAGAGCTGCACAGAGATTTTGGCAATCCTTTCTGGGACCGTTCTGACCTGAGGGGTTTTGGAGGTGTTTGCAACTGGGGATAACAAAGCCCTCTTGTCTACACCAAAGGCACTTTGTGTGGAGTCTAGGTATTGCTCTGATTTCATTTCCTGAGCATCCCTCGTGGACAGCTTCCCACAGAAACTTGCCCCATTGAGTCAGGAGTGCAGACTCATTGCAGTCCAAACAGAGCCCTGCAAACTTTCTCACCTGTTCCACAGCCAAACTGCAAACATGTTTGTGTCTCGAACCTCCATTCACTGCCTGGGATGGTTTTCACAAGTTTCCAGCTGGAAATGGAGCCAGGCAGCACTTGTGAGTCYTGCYTGAGGGCTGTGAGCCTCTCTGTGGCACGGCAGAGATCCCAGGGGTRGGAGCTGACCTACAAGGCAATAATGTGCCATTCACAGMATCACAGAATGCTYTGGGTTGAACGTGACCTTTAAAGGTCATCCAGTCCAACCCCCTGCAATGAGCAGGGACATCTTCAACTACACCAGGATGCTCAGAGCCCCATCCAACCCTGAATGTTCCCAGGGAAGGGACATCCACCACTTCTCTGAGTGGGCTGTGTTAGTGTTTCACCATCTTACTGTAAAAAAATTCTTTATGTCTAGTCTGAATCTCCCCTTTTAGCTTAAAACCATCATCCCTTGTCCTATTTCTACAGACCCTACTAAAAACTCTGTCCCATCTTTCTTATAGGCCCCCTTTAGGCATGAGAAGGAGCTCTGAGGTTTCCCCAGAGCCTTCTCTTCTCCAGGCTGAGCATCCCCAGCTCCCTCAGGCTGCTTCCAGAGCAGAGGGGCTCCAGCCCTCAGCATGGCCTCCTCTGGGACCACCCAACACCTCCGTTCTCCCACTGAATCCACAATAGATTATGGCAGCAATGACAGAACAGGCAGGCAGGAGTTTAACCCAGTTTTCCCCYRKGACAGAATTTCTYARAGARCATGGACAKGAGGTTTTTGGGGATGAAGTTTGAGCTRTCCCAAACTGGGCCCCAAGTTTGGGCCTGTGTAGAAGTAGMTAAGCCTGTGGCACARTTATAATTTAGATGAAGGTGTGTTTATGTATTAGATAGGATGGTTATAGTGAGATTATGGTAGCTACTTTAAACTGAGATTGTTTGCATTCCTTTTCATGCTGAATACCAATTAGAAAACACCTGTAACTGTAMACTATTTGAAACTGTATTTAACCAGCCATTTYGGAGAATAAAGGGGAGAACACATGATGTCAGMATAYTGGTTGTGCYCTGCATTGCTCAGTCCAGCTTCCATGGAATTAATAATTCATTCCCCTTTCCAGMTGGGTCCTGCAGTCCCTGCCTTTGCCTGTCCCAGCTGGAATCAGCTGATAGAAGGACTCTGCTGCTCCCCTGGGCTCTCTGGGCAGGCTCAGGGACCCAGACCCTGCTGCTGTGGTGYCAGCCCCCAGCAAGGGCTGAGCAAGGCACAGGGAGCGGCTCGTGTGGAGCTGCCCTGCAG
>CADDXX010000575.1:447457-511620 GCA_902810485.1 Alauda arvensis
GCCCCTCGCACAGCAATCCCCTGGGAGCTCACCAGCCAGGCACTCAGTGTGGGAGCTCTGCCTGAGAAAGAAGCCGAGGTGTTGGCCCCAGTCATGAGTAAAGTTATCGGAGAAGCTGAGCTGCAGTGACATCATCTCCTTCTTATGTTACTACAAGGAACTGGGATCCTGTTATGGGAGAGGAGGTAACTCAATCGAGCCTTTCAAGATAAACTCAGACAGGAAGAGAGACACGATTGCCTGGAGGCACCAATTAGACATTTCTGGTGAGCTCAGCTCTGTTCAGCTGACACACACACMCCTACACTGGGGCCAGGGAGCTCCTCTCTCGTGTCTCAGGGGTGTGGTGGGCAACCAGAGCTCCCTGCCGTGCTGCTGGCTCAGCCCTYACACCTTCAGTGGCCACAGCTCTCCCTCCAGAATGTCCTTTCCTTATGTCCTGTGTTCTGCTGTGGACAGAGAATCACAGAGGAGCTCCCTGGTCTGGAGAGAGAACAGCCCAGCCCTGCAGCACTCAGTGCTGCACAGGATCTTCAGTGACAAATCTCCTCCAGCTTTATCAATGGGGATAAAAGCCCARTATGTTGCAAAAAATCCTGTGAGGATGGGCTGAAGTGTCCTGTGGTGACTGGACTGTGGGGAACATCCCAGTCTGTGCTGCAGGCCAGTTACTGCACGAGTGGCCTGAGACACACAGACAGACAGCTCTTACTGGCTCTGATGTGTGTGAGGAAGGAAAAAACAGCAGCAAAATCTGGGCTATCTCCTGACAGCATGGTATTGAGCATTTCTGCTGGTTTCCAGGCTGCAGCTCCCCCTGTAAATGCTTCACAGAAGGAAATGGTGAGATACGGGTAAATTTGCTTCTGCCAGTCACAGGCGGCTGAGATTTGCACCACATCTGTTGGGGAATAGAGAGACTGGTTCTGGTTATCCCCTGGTTATCCCCTGGTTATCCTGCCAGTTATGTTACCAACAGCTCGGAAACACACTTGTACATCCTCTGAAACACTCTGTAGGCATTTAATGGCAAAAGACAGTTCTTAGAAACTGGGTCCATGACACAGAAAACACAAGATCTCAGATCATAGCTCAGGATTAACACAGACCTCACAACACTCACTGCACTGAGGACYGCACATAGCCCACCCCTGGCCAGCCTCCCCAGTGGCTGCACTGGTGGCATTGGCTTCTCTTCTGCTCATTGGGAAGGAGGAATCTCCCACTCTTGGCCTTTTCTCCTTAGAAAAGGACTTCCCTATGCCTGGTTCCTACCAGAAGTGTTCCTGATCCCACCATCCTCTCTGGACTGCTCCTGGCAAGAAGGCAGTTGATTTCTCCTCARGCATTTATCAAACACAGACAACATTCAAAGCAATGAAGGGGCTCTTCCAAGGCAYGTTAGGCCCTTAGCCCTGGATCTCCAAATGAAGCTGCCCAAGGAAACACTTCCCTTTTCCATCCCACACAGGTTCTTCTGCCTCCCCAGAGCTGTCACTCCACAGCAGCAGCAAAGGAAGCAACTGGCAAGTTCAGGCACGCTCACATTTGGTGCTGAGCTGCTCCTCTCACCATGGCTCTGCACAGATGTGAACATCTGCTCAGGGAAAAAGATGCCTCAGACCAGTGGAGTTCAGATGTTCTTCCAGGCAGCTCCCTCTCTCACTACCCCTGTAATCCCTGAAAGTCTGAGGAGTAAAGTCTGAGGTGACTGCAGGCACTTTTAGGACTTTTGAGTCAGAGTCATGTTGAAGTCATATAAACACCCTGTAACCATCAGCAGCAGATGCAGCTCTAAAGCCAGAAGCTGAGACTTTCAGCAGTGGCTGGTTTTCAGAAGTTGTTCTTKAATGTCCTGCTTAAAATCACCTCCTTCTGCATGCAACAGACAGGCCAGCACTCTGCAGAGCCTTGCTTGAGCCCCTGAAGTCACTTGGAAATCGTGTCCATGCAGACATCTGGAGTCACTGTGTGTGATCCTCTCTCCAGACCCAAGCACTGCTTGGTGCCTCTCCAAAGCCATCCAGCAGCCCCGTGAAAGAGGCTTCCTCCTCTGCAAGCAAGCAAAGGGTTAAAGCTTGCAAGGAAAACCAACTGAGTGATTTGGTGAAATAAAGATTAAAACATCTCCGTGGAAGGTGAGGAGCCAGCCCTGGCCTGTGCTGTCTCATTTACCCACTAATCAGCCCAATTACCTCAGGTATAAATMATAACACAAACACAGAGCCAGAGTCACACACTGAAGAAAGGAGAGAACTGTTGGGTTGGTTTTTGTTTAGTATAATTGATATAATTACTAACAACTCTGTGCCAAGAACTTCAGCTTCTCTGCTTCCACAAGAGAGTAGAGAGCTGTCTGAAAGCCATAGCAATTAGCAATCCCCACATGCACAGCTTTTATTAGAAAGAATGCACATYTCTTCCAGAAAGAGCCAGCAGCTCCCTGAGGAGCAGTGAACCATCCCTTRGTGCCAGCAATGCAGCTGTCACTGAGCCCATGTGCCCCATCCCCTCATCAGTGCTGCAAAGGCACATCAGGAGTCCTGCCCATCATTGCTGTATGTGAAATGCCTTCACCTGGGCACTTCCTTGCTCCTAATTTTAACTTACCTGGCTCCAGATGGGTGCATCTTGCCGTGCTGTGGCCATCAGCAGGCTGCTGATGCTGGGACCTCTCAGCTCCAGCTCATTGGAACCAGCAGAAAGTCTCCCTTTTGCTCCACTGAGGAATCTGTCTGAGCTCTGATCTCCACACTCTGGAGCAGACTGACAGCTCCGTTGTTGCAGGATGCGGCGGGAGACAGACACCATCYGATGATGATCAGAAAGTCTCAGTTTATTACCAATCAGAAGGCTATATTTATATCRTAGATAATGAAGCTAATRCATATTGCAAAAGTACAGCTCATCATTGGTTTAGCATTARAGGTCAATCCCTCTTAYTCTCAGCAAATTTCAGTTACATTGTGATTTCAGTTCTTCGCATTCTGTTKCTCTTTGTTTCTTTCTCTGAATCCTGTTATTGTATAGCACCTGTGCTCRAGGGCGCGCTGTTCCTCACGCCCCTCACGTCCCTCATATCTGTTCTAGTTTCATCTCATCATGTCCTTTGCTTTTTAACCACTCATCAATTATATTCTCCACACTCCGTGGCTGGAGCTTCCCAACACCTCCCCAGGGTGTACCCCCAGAGTGTCTCATGGACAGCTGCCACACATTCACACCTTGCCACGCTGCCACCAGCAGCCCCTGCAGAGCTGAGGAGCAGAGAGACTCACCTGAGTCCTGCAGAGGTGACCTCTCACTGGCAGAGAGGTGTGGAGACAGAGGTGTGGGCACACGAGGCTGTAGCCTGTCCACAGCCAAGGAGTGTTCACAGACTCCTTGGATGGATCCAAGTTCCTGCCTGTGTACTCTCCACAGGGATTCACAGGTGTCCAAGTACCTCAAAAACCTCCACCTGTGCTGCACTTCTCATACCTGTGGACATCCCTAGGGATAAAAGGGCCTTTCCTGAGTTGCTAAACATKATCAGCATTAATGGTTTCCCAAACTCCTGGGGCACCATCACTGAAACCTCGTGGGTCACATCTGAGGCTTCCCCCAGGAGTTCCTGAGCAAAGTGGGATGTGAAGCTGGACAGGCACAGGCTCCACCTCCCTCCCTGGTCCCTGTTCCTGTCCCAGCTCTGGTGTACAGCCCTCAGCTCTGGTTTGGCATCTCCATTTCTCAAAGCTTTCTTTGGCTTTGAGAAATTATAGCTATTCTCATGGGTATTTTCATTGTCTGTTCTTTAATTAATTAAACTTTAAACTGAGCATTCACTTTAAACCAATTTTCAGTAAACTTATAGGGATTTGGATGAAAGAATATCTCTGAGAAAAGTAAGCAAGGTTGCTATTTTTTTTAACAGTTTATGATGCCAAAACCTAGCAGAATTCTTATTGCTGAGGAAGGAATGGAAAAAAATAAGCAAAGATTACCATTTTGTGCAGAAGTTTTAATTTTGCTCAAAAAGTTCTTGTTTGTCCCAAAACATTTTGAAGAAATAGAATCCTTAGCCTTAGTCTGAGCTGCTGCAGGGTTTGCTTTTCTGATCTGTATTCTTTGGAGTTGTTGACTCGAGAAGATAAATGATGTYATTCTCTGATTTGTTTGTAGTTTGGGGGGCAGTAAGTAAATTGGGGCAGAACTTGCAATGCTCACTCTCTCAACAGGAAAAATCAAAATCCATTGTCTTGTGTTCTGAGCAAAGACACAAAACCTGTGGGAATAGAGCTTTGGGTGTGATGTGCTTTTGTGTTCCTCTCATCTGAACAGCCTTGCACCAGAAAATGTCCCTTTGCTGCAGTGCAAGAGTATTGAAATTTGGGGAAATAGAATCACAGAATCACAGAATCAAAGAATCACAGAATCACAGAATCACAGAATCACAGAATCACAGAATCACAGAATCACAGAATCACAGAATGGTTTGGGCTGGAAGGGAACTCAAAGCCCATCCAGTTCCACTCCCTGCCATGGGCAGCAACACCTTCCACTGTCCCAGGTTGCTCCAAGCCCCATCCAGCCTGGCCTTGGGCACTTCCAGGAATCCAGGGGCAGCCACAGCTTCTCTGGGCACCCTGTGCCAGGCCCTCAGAAGCCTCTGAGGTTAATACATTAATGTGGCAAAATGGGAGTAATAGAATAGAGATTCAACCCACTCTGGGTTATCATTCCAGGCTAAGGTGCTGCTGTACCAGAGTTTTACTCTGTGTTTAAAGCACATTTTTCCGAAGGAGATCTCAGGAAGGTTTGACTGCACTTCTTAACTGGGTACAAACCTCCAGATTTCTCCATGCAGGTCAGGCCAGCCAGGGCAGGAAATGCATCTTTCTGTATGTAGGGAAGCTCTGTTTCCCAGGATTATCYGAGAATTTCACCCAGGAAATGCCACCCCCACCCCCTTGCAGAGAGAAGGCTTGCACCCAGCCTCTTCCCTGCTCCCACTCATGGTGGGGCATTGGTCTCCTCTTCCTGCAGTTCATTGCAGTCTTCTGTGAATTAAGAAATGTCAGTACTCTTTGAAGAAGTGTTGTGCCYGGGGGGCAACTGTGTCTGAGGGTTTGCTCCAGTGTTCAACTTTCATCAAAAATATTACTTTATATGGTCAAGAATATTAATTTCTTTACCACATTCCTTTCTGGAGGATCACTGATTTGAGGGCTGGGCCRTGACAGCTCTGTTAACTTCCTTCTCTCATGCTTTGATAAGAGACAAAGTGCTTCCTYTTTGCAATTTGAATTCAGAGATCTCTGCCTTAGATAGCTTGGAAAAATAAAATAAGTTCTGTTGGCTGTGGATGGAAATGAAAATTTTGTATAATTGGTTCCTGGTATTCTGTCCAAATCTGAAGTCTTTTCCTCTCATAATTTGGTTTCAAAATCTACAGATAACRCATTGTATCCTGCTCACCATCATTGCAATAAAAGATCTTTAGAGAGATGATTCCCAAATCTAAGTTTTTAACTTTTTTTTATAATAACCTTAATATTTTTTGGCTTGTCATTCTATTTTGAARCAAAAACAAGTGCTCAAAATTAAACCTCAAATTCAACCACCTTAAGCTTTCCATGATAGCTAAAATGAAGAAATTGGCACATGGAGTGGCAGGAAAGGCCCAAAGGTGTGATACAAGAGCATGGGCTCAGTTCCTGCCCYGTGACACAGGGTCTGACTCTGCCCAGGTACCCCTGGCAGTCTGGGGACACACAGGACCCTGAGCAGAGCTGTGACACATTTCCCATTCCCAGAATGATCCTTTCCTTCTGGAATGGGGCCATGGCTCCAGGTCTGGCTGTCCTGCACCCCTGTGGCTGTGAGCAGGCTGTGGGGCAGCCCAGCCTGGGCTGGGACTGCTCAGGCTGATCCATGGCAAGCCCAGCCCTGGGAGATGCAGCTTTGATGCTCCGAGTTCAGGGGATGGGCTGTGAGCCACAGCTGGCCWGGGGGCCACTCTCAGCCCAACCACCGTGTGGTAATGCAGCTTTAAACCAAACAGATATTTTCCACAAAAGGAAAAAGGGTTTCAGTTTTGCCATAAGACTTAAAAGGAAGAAGCCCTAGAAGTTTCTTTGCTCTCCTATCAGCCATTGGCTCAGTGCCAGGACAGAAACACAGATAGGTCTATTTACCTGTCCCTCAGAAATGGAGCCATTCCCCATTGGACAGTTTGCCAAAAACCCCACCTAAATCATCCTGAACATAAGGGAGACACAGAGATTCTCAGGGCTCCTTGGGATGTTGTAGCCAGGTACAATGCTTGCATGTGTGGGTTCTATTTTGTTCTTTATTGTTTATTATTTTATAAGTTTATTAAACCTTTTGCTTTACAAAACAYACCCAAGGAGCAGTCTGGCAAATTATTTTTAAGCCATTTCTGAGAGGTGCAGGCACCCTCAGAAAGACTTGATCCATCTCCACGTGGCTCACTCCCCTCTGGCCCCATGCAGGACTGTTTTGCCTGTGCTTCAGAAGCTGCCATCTGTCACCCTCATTTTTCTAAGCCTTCTGATGTTTTCATTTTTGTAGTGGAGTTTCTCACAGAGTTCCATGTAGATAGTGAAATGTTATTGTAACTGTCTATGTTGTTTTGCATTCCTTCTCCTGGGAGGAGAGGGTTGATAGACTGTTGGTTTGACCAGTGGGATTGGGAGGTGGAAACTTCATTCTCCARCCCCTGGCCATGGATAAGGTTCTATATATATTGAGGTCAAAAGTTAAACTGCTTTTTTGTTCCACATTAGAAAATCTAAGCRTGTTGTGACCTTTTTTTTGTGTAGTAGTGTCGCACTGATACCAAAAGGAAAACATGACACGCAGTCAAGAGGGGAAACGAAAAGAAAAGGAAGTTTATTGAATTCCAGTGATATTTATGCAAAAGGAATAAAAGGTTCTGATAGGTGGAGGAAAGYACCACCTCTACACACACACTGGCTAATACACATGCTTGTCAAAGAAATCCATCCCACTAAGAAGAATGTAAACATCCAAGCYAGTTAGAAAACAACACCTGTTATTTACATGAAAACCTATGGGAAAACTGACTCCAAGCTACAACTTATCAGAAGGCTTAAAAATTCAGGGTGACATACTAGTGTGACAGCCACCAGTTGGCAGCACCAGATGACCAAAGCAAGGAGGGATGGTCCTTGGCTGTGACYAGACATCTCCCAGCACAGGCAGAGYGTCACCGATACCTTCTGCTGTTAATCACTATTTACAGCCCACTCCAATCTCCCTGGCCATCAATCCATCCTGCCCTCCACCACTGATCCCCACCCTGTTTCTCTCCCTCCCAGACGCCTGGATGCAAACCTCATCTCCGTGGTGCCCGACGGGAGCTTTGAGGGGCTGCTGTCCCTGCGCCACCTGTGGCTGGATGACAACGCCCTGACGGAGATCCCGGTGCGAGCCCTGAACCACCTGCCAGCGCTCCAGGCCATGACCCTGGCCCTCAACCAGATCTGGCACATCCCCGACTTCGCGTTCCAGAACCTCAGCAGCCTCGTGGTGCTGTAAGCCTYCTCCACTTCTTATTCCCTGGGCTGGGTGTGGTGCTGCCCACGGGCTCCTCCTGCAGGAATCCCTGCTGGTCACTCCCCACCAGCAGAGTTTTGCCACTGGGGTGAGGGGCAGAGGTTTTGTTCAGAGAGTCAAGGAATCCCCCCCCATCTGATATGAAATGCTAAAATTGCCTATTTTGATTTTTGTCATATTTTCCCCACTTTTCAGTGAAGAGCTACAAAGGTCCCTGATGTAATTCAAGAAACGTTTTGTATTTAAAAAAAAATCAGTAACTGGAAACAAAAACCAGATTGTTTTCCTTGAAGACTCAGACGACAAAAACCTTCTCATTTCTTTTCTTCTCTCTAATCCCTGTGTTAAAACTACAGGAATTTCTAGCAACGTGAAAAAAAATTATATTGCAGCAATTTGCAGTCAGGTTAAAAAAGTAATATTTTCACTTCTTGGAAAACATACCAACTCACTCCCTCTCTTCTCCCTCACCTCCTTTTGTTAACAAATACAATTTTAAACCAAATGCCTAATGCCAACACCTTGTCAAAGCCCGTGCCTGCTGTTTGCATGACTGTGGTACATCTGCAGGTCAGATGTTTGCAGTGGTYGCTGTCAGATTTGCGTTGTAAGCATCTCACAGCCAGCGTTGGGAGGGCTGTGGGGAGCAGTGCTGCTCTGGATGGAAACACTGCACGGGCACTGAGACACCAAACCACCCACAGCCTGCCATCAGCGAGGGAGCTGATCCCTCTGGCAGCTGCTCGGGAGGAGCATCCTCGCTATCAGCTGAGGCTTGCAGATTATCTTCCCTTTAAAAGGAACTTCACATGTGCAAATTAGATACTTWTTGCTTCTTTGGATTTGATTAGCGAGTTCGGGTATGACTGCCAGCTGCTTAGAGCTCCTCTAGCCACATGAAATGCCACCTCTAGTTTGTTAATTTGTACTGATACCAGGGTGTTAAGTAACCTCAGCGTGTAGTGCCTCAGTGAAAGTTTAGCAATTATTTCCCTTTCAAAATTTAAAGCGTTTACTGAGACCATCCAGCATAGAAAGTGCTTGGACAAAGCACAGCTCRGAGTTTTATTAAGCATCAAATTCATCTGTTTAGACAAAGCATAAAGGCTTATTTAGGAGAAAAGCAGAAAGCAACTTGAGAAAAATCAAAAAAGTAGTTTTCACCCACAATAGTGCTCATTCTGCAAGGCAACCCCTGGCCACCATAATGCAACCACTTCAGTCAGCTTTAATAACTCGCTCAGCGGGTGAGCTGACATTTGGGGTTTCATTTCAGCCTCCAAAGCATGCTGCTTTCATTCTGGCTCATCCCATACTGTGGGCAAGAAGCAACTCCTTAATTAAGCAGGCAAGCTTGAGAAATAAAAGTCATTGACCATTAGGTCACAAGGGAGAGAATAATGTCCCACCACATACAATTGGAAGGGAACACATGTGTGATCCTGCCAGGCTCTGTGGGACACGATGCCACATTTTTGTGGGATCACAAGTGTTTGGCAGAACTGGCCCCATAAATCTCTCCCATGCTTCCATGCAAGCCYTTGTCAACACATCACCAGTGGAAAGTCACCCAGTGTCCCTCCTGTGTCCAAACCAGGGGGATGTCCTGCTCCAGACTCACCCACTGAGCTGACAAGCAAACGCTCCCAAAGGACAGCCAAGCTGGAGAGAAGACATTCCCTACCAGGGTGCAGTGATACGTGTGCCTTCCTCTGCAAATGTCTGGGTTTGCAGGTAGATGGAGGATCTGGCTGCTGCTATGAACACTGGAAACTCCCAGCTACAGGGTGTTAAAATGARTCCCAGGGGAAGAAAGCCAAGGGAGAACTGGCTGAGCACAGGGGAATCCCTCCTGTACAGCCTGGTCAATACTCAGGGACATGGCTGAGCACAGCTGACCATGACTGACCACAGCTGACCATGGCTGAGGGCAGGAGCCTCCCAGGTCCTGGGAGCTGTGCTGTTCCTCCTCCACACACCTTGGGCCTTGGGCAGAACCATTTCACCATCCTGCACAGCCACAAGCACTGACATCAGAGTAACCCAGCTCAATCTGGAATACTTTAAAGGTTCAGTGTTTGCTAATAAATTACACCTTTGTTGAGGAATTCCCTGATCTTATTCCCATCTATTGCTGCTGCAGGCTTCAAACCAGGGCTGCAGGCTGTTCAGTGAGCAGAGCCTTGTGTACATCTCTTATCATGAAATCCATGAATCTCCATAATTGGCACCATCCTTTYCCAGCTTTAATAACAAGGGCTCTGCATGCTGGGGTGCTGGCACTGTGCTTTGATGGCAGAAGAGAGGTGGGTATTTGATCAGRACAGCTCATGGGAATAGGTGGGCACCTATTCCCATCACCTTCTAGTCTGATCTGCTCAGGACCAAATGTACATTAGTACCTGCACACAGAAATAACCCTGAATACTTTTCAGCTGATGGTTTGTATGAAGCAAAGGTTGTTTTACAAAAATCAACATCTTTCCTGAGCATAAGAGATCTTTCATTCAGCAGTCAGCATCTGAAGCCCCCATGCTGCTGTGCTGACAGCCCAATAAAGTGCATGACAGCAGTTCTCAGTAGCGTCCTCATCTCCTCTGTCAGCTGAATGCAGCAGGAAGTCTCAAGCCAGGAATTACAGCACCTCTTTCAGTCCCACTCGCCAGAGGGGTCCTCAAGTGAAATCTTACATTGCCAAGAAACCCCTGTGCTGCAGATGTGTCCTTGCTGCTGCATCTCTGCAGTTGGGCTGCAGTTCCCTCCTTTCCTGATGCCACCAAAGGAGCTCTCAGCAGAGATGCTGAGATGTGTGTGGGACAGAATTGGAGTGAACTTTCCAAAACAGGCCAAGCAGTTGAGAGCTTTGCCCTGTAATGAGGGACCTGGAGAGGGAAAATGTTCAAGTAGTTTTTCTTCCATCACATAGCAGAGAATCCCTTAAGGTAGAGCAAATGAGGTCAAAACCCAGATCCTTCCCTGTTTGGGTCCACAGGGAGCCTTGGCTTCTGGAAACCTCCAGGAGTCAATTTGGCCCCATAATGGGAGCAAAAGAGAAGCTCCACTCCTCTAACCTGGCCYTCACCCTTGCCTACCCAGTCAAGAAAATGGACTCTGGGTAAAGTTGTTCTTGTGCCATTACCAGTTAGTTTTGCTTAATGCCCCCAATTCTTGTGCTCTGTGTCCATCTCCTCTGTGCCATTGCTGTATTTGTTACTGTCTGTTGTACCCTTCCCTCAGCTCAGCCCTTCCAATCCCCATCCAGTCCCCTGGTTTGCAACATGGAATCCCCAGATTGTTTGAGTTGGAAGGGACCTCAAAGCTCATCCAGTTACWCCCCCCTGCCATGGACAGGGACACCTTCCATTATCCCAGGCTGCTCCAAGCCCTGTCCAGTGGCCTGGAACACTTCCAGGGATCCAGGGGCWGCCACAGCTTCTCCAGGCACCCTGTGCCAGGCCCTGCCCACCCTCACAGGGAAGAATTTCTTCCCAACATCTGATCKAAATCTACCCTCTCTCAGTTTAAAAAAAAATCTACCCTCTTTTCCCCTTGTCCTGTTACTATYTGTCTGTGTAAAATCAGAAGTTAGCTCTCATATCACACTCATTTTTTTCCTTCGCACCTTCATATGGAGAGACCAAATCTGTACACTGTATCAAAGGCAAAAATTAATTCTGGTTTATATCATGGTATAATGCTGTGCTGTGCCCATTTTCCTTCTTCTAGCTAGCTCTGTCATTTCATTTCCTTTTTTTTCATAGCTACTAAACACCAAGATCTCTTTCCTGGAGATACATAAAAGCCTGGTAGTGTGTATGCTCATGTAAGACTGGTTCYTCCTCTGCTGCACTTGACATTCTCACAACCTGAATTTCAGTTGATAATTTATGGTCAAGGTCACTCAGCAGCACCTTCCAGCTGAAAGTGTGAAGGCAGTGAATGAAGGATCTTTAGTGCAGTTTCTCTTTCTTACAGTTTTTGTCATGAAAGGACACAATGCAGCTCTCTAACAGAATGAGTGACTCAAAGACAAAACTTGTTTGCAGGACTCCTGGGTTCCCATTCCCATTTTGTCCTTGTTCTGGTGTAACTCTGGCTGAGACTTTCAGGAGGGACCACTGCTTTTCAGTGTCTTCCTCGCCTGGGAGGCAAGGATCAACACATCCCTGCTTTCCAGGGAAGCTGMTCACCAGTCATTTCAGCTGACATCCCTGGGACTTGGAGCTTCTGGCACCACAAAGCCCAGCCTGGTGCAGGATGAGCCTGTGAATCCCTGCCCTCACCTGTGCAAGGGAGCTCCCAGTGCCTCTCTGAGAAGTTGTTGGAACCTCGGTGCAGGCAGGGAGTGCCAGGCATGTGCAATTCATTATCACAARGAACAATATTGCCTGGAACATCTGSGTCCCATTCATGAGCCTTTTAATTGGCAAAAGTGCCTTTTCTCTCAGAGGACCAAGCTCGGTGTCTTGGCAAAAGTGRATTTCCTTCCCCAGCACTTGAGGAAGAAGCAAATCATGCTCCAATGTACCCTGAGAATGTCACTTCTGATCAAGCTTTATTCTTCACCAGACAAGTCTCATGCTGGTCCTTCACTAATGGAAACAATCCATGGAATTTGCACCATTTATGATTTAGATTTCTCTACTCATCCATGGCCAAGWTGAGGAAAAGGACAATTTTGCCACAATAAAGATGGGAGCTCGTCATGGCAATGGCTGGTCAGGGGTGAATTCATATGATGTCAGATTTGAGCTTGGTTCAAATCATCTAATGCAAATAATTGATGGAAAGTGTTTGCATTTGTCCTTTTTGAGAAGAAAAAATGAAGTCATTAAAAAATGAAAGCAATGGCAAATCCGCCACTTCTCTTTGTAGTCTGTTCCAGTGGTTAATCATCCTTAGTGTTTAAAAAAAAAGCTCATCTTTCCCATTTGAATTTTGTTTGGCTTTGACTTCAGACATTTCTTCTTATTATTCTTTCCTCCACTAAATCACAGAACCATTTYAGTACCAGTTTCTAACCAGGAAGAATCCTATACATTAGACTGCACTCATCCCCTTGATCTCATTTAATAAGCTAAACACATTGAGATCTCTAAGTCTCCAGCCTACTTTCTTTTTTTTTTTTTTTTCAGCCCTTGGCTCATTTTTATTGCTCTTCTCTGCACCCATTTCAGTTCATTGACATCCAGTCACCAGTGTGGGTACCAGCACCAAATTTGTCCTGCCAGGTCTGCTTCCATCAGTGCTCATGGCAGATGTTGACACAATTTCCCTTTCCTTGCCCACATGGACAAGCACCTTCATTCAAGCAGTATTTAGGCAATAGCTCAACCCATTCCCTTCTGTGCAAGACAAATGTGCAGCCCCCTTGGAGGTGGCATTGCMAGAGTTGAAGCTGCTGCCTCTGGGCTGTCCCTCAGACTGTTCTCCAGGACCTTTTAATTCACTGAAAAACYAAAGGGAAAAGGAAGTCAAATGAAAACTGAACAGATTTGACTGAGGGTGCTGCATGAATGATGGGGGGAAATCACACTAATTCCCAATTTCCAATAGGAAATTGTTGGCAAGGAGAGAAAATCTAGAAGATTCTTCCTAGAATCTATTGCATGTTTCTTACTGTGGGTCAGAATGAATCTTGTAGGGTTTGATTTTTTTTCTGCTTTGTTTCTAAACTCTCRGCACCTGAGGCACCAGGCAGGCTGCAGCCTCCCTCCCCAGCCTGTGTGGGATTCTGCAGCCACACAGTTGTTTCTGTTGGATTCAGCAGGACACAGCAAGGGCTCCCCTGGCAGCCATGGGGGTCACTTGTCCCAGGGCAGGTGGGAGCCCTTGTGCTGCTGCAGGAGCTCCTGGGCCAGTGCCACCCTGTTCAGAGTGACAATTGCTGTCTTCTGATGGAAGTTCATGGCTGAGGACAGCCTGCAGGCCAGCCCAACAAACTGCACTCTGTCCTCATCCTGGGCACAGCTTCTTCCACAGCTTCCAGCCCAAACCCATCCTCACTCCATGGCCTGCAAAGGAAGAGACCCAGATCCTAAAGCCCATTGCCCTTACCAAGGAGACTGCTGTGTTCTAGCTCCAACAGCAAAGGCTTAAAGACTTCCCATGTTTTTGCATTGTAGAGGTTGTTTATAGCCCAGAATCAARTGCCTTGAGCTGCCATCAAACCAGCTGAGCTGTAATTTACAGGGCAGAATATAACGTTGTGTGGGCTGAGCCCAAATTGACAAGTGCTGGAGATGTTGCAATTCCACTTGTTAAAATTTGTTTACCAGGGGAGTAAAAAAAAGGCAGGATGGAAGACAGGAACATCTTTTCAAGTGTTTACCTTTCCAGCTCCCTTGTTTCTATTATTGCCATGTGGTTGGGTAACTCTRGAGTTCAGCTTGGACAGCAAATTTTTTTTTATAACTCCCTGGTTTTGGTCGTTCATAATTTTCTCACCAACAAAGAAACTTCCTTCGGACGATTTTCATTACTCTGCCTCCAAACAAAGCACTCCAGAGCCAAATATAAATGCAGCAGGTGATTGCTTTTCTCTGCTGTCTCCTTGCCTGACTGCAGTGATGGCAGTGAGCTGGCCAGCAGGTCTGAGCCTGGGCAAGGTGTCCAGGAGCATTCAGCATTCCCTTGTCCCCACACTGTCCCCTCACAGCACACAGGGGTTTGGGGCATGGGGTTCTTGTGGTACCTCTTCCTGTGATCCCACAGGAACTCTCAGCCCCATCCCTCTCTTTGCCAAATGCAGTGTCCAGTGCCAAAGGAACTCAAAGTGCTTGGCACCACCAGCTGAAGAGAAGGCAGCATGACCAGAAGCTGTTAACATCTGATGGAGGAAACCATCTGGGCACAAACTTCTTTTCTTGTGACAAAGAGAAATTTCTCCCATAAGATTCTCATTTTGATCYTTTCTCCTCTAAAAGTCACAATCCAAGATTTCTAGCGGGCAGCTTTTCTTTTTTTTTTTCCCATTTGCTCAAAGGAGCAAACATATTTTATCAGATATCTTTTCCTTCCCCTTCCTCTGAAATGTTTGTRTGTTCTCATCCCCGTGACAAACATCCGTCTCAGGCTGGTTTCTGTTTTGCAGGCCCCTACCAAACTGCCCTGGAGCCTGGCTCTTCCCCCACTCCCAGCTTCCTCCTGTTTTACCCTAGAATATTTGGCAGTGGGAGCTGCCTGTGCTCAGCCAARCAGCTCACACTTGAACCCAGGTGAAGTGAGAGATGTTTCAAGCTGAGACACATTTAGATCAAGCAGCAAACAATGAAAAAATCATTGATCCACCTGCCAGGATGGAGCCTCCCCCAGGCTCTTGGAAGGAGGCAGCAGCATTGGACAAAGGCTGGTGCATCCCTTGCTAGTGCTACCATGGACATGGGACAAAAGCACCCCCAAGGGGAGTGGCATGGCAGCAACTCACCACATGTGACCTTGGCATTAAAAGAGTCTGAACTGATGGGGAAACCTGCCCTGAGACAGCTGCCCCTTCTTGGTGAGCATTTGTCACACAGACTGTGGCAGTGCAAGCATGGGCRTCACTAAGGGGGTTCAGGGCAGGCTGGTAGAAGTGCAGACTGGGCAGCAGTGGGTTGTCTTCTCCTGGTTTTCAGCAGACTTTTCTCAGACTGCTCACAAGAACTCTCTCCCTGGGCTCAGAGGTGCCTTTGAGAGGGATTTCAAAGGGAGATGCACAATTAGCCACGAGCTCACAGCTGTGAAGGAAGTGACATGGAAGGAGCACTGAGATGTGCACACATACACAAGAGTCTCTGATAATCCACAATGAGGAATCCAGGGATTAAGGCCTTGGGTTTGCCAAAAAACTGAGACAGGGGAGTGAGGGATCCATGGAAACACARAACCCAGAACTCCAGAAACTCATCAGCTACAGAGCTTCCAAGGCAAAATTACCCCAGGTGGCTTTGCAGGGGCCCACAGCTTGTGGCTCCCAGTTTGTGGCTCCCCAGTGCCAGCGTTAGTGCTGGGAGCTCCCAAGCCTGTAAGCAGTAGATGCTCATGGCATGTAGCAGCAAGATGAAGGGGAACAGGAAAAAACTGTTCCTATGGTGCAGAGTATGTGCATCAGCCTGTGGCATGGCCCCAGCACTTCAGCCAGGCACTCTGAAGCACTGAAGGCAACTCTCATTGCAATCAAACTGGAGCTGATCAGGGAACTGGCAGTGGAGTTTTTTGGTTGGTTTTTTGGTTGTTTTTTTTTCTTTTTTCTTTTTCTTTTTTCTTTTTTTTCTTTTTTTTTTTTTTGCTTGCAAAGATAATACACTGTGACTAACAGGATGATTTTGCACTCAAAGTCTTCTTGCTGCTACTAAGGCTCCGAGGAGCCCAAATTGTGTCCTTAGATAGCACCCAGTGCCCAGGAACAGCTGGTGAAGCCACACAGTGGGCTGAGCCCAGGGTAAGGTGAGCTCTAGGGTGTTCCCTGAAGCTCCTTGCTTAAGCATGTTCATCCACAGCCACCTGACAGCTGTGAAGGTGAAGATCTCAGGGAAACTCCTACATTAGCCTGGAATTCCTGAGAGGAATGGGAGCTCTGTAGCTCTCTGCAAGCACTACTGCACCCACCTCTCATGGGGTGAGAGAGGGAACCCCCAAAGTGCCCTTGGCCCCCAGCCCAGGCTGTGCCCAGCTTGCAGCATGTTCTGGGCCAGAGCTCAGACCAAAGGGAAAGCTCAGCTTGCACCCCCACTGACCATCTCTGTTTTGCCCACAGGCACCTGCACAACAACCGGATCCAAAGCCTGGGAGCCAACGGCTTTGATGGGCTGCACAGCCTGGAAACCCTGTGAGTGCCCTGTTTTATTGTGTCCCAGAGACATGGGGTGTGTTCATCACAGCRTGCAGGGAAGGGGTCAGCCCCACACTGAGGGCAGCAGCAGGGGAAGATGCCCAGGGCATGGTGCTTACTGGGGAGTGGGAGCCTGGGCTTTCCTCCTGTGCCTGTGCTGCTGCTGCTGCAGGGGGAGMTGTGCATGTGGGCAGTGTGGATGGCAAAGGGTTCTGAGGCCCTGGACACCATTCTAGTCCAAGTGCAATCCCAAGAGCTTGGATGCATTCCCTACTCAGGGAGTGTGTCTCCTTTGTCAGCACATGGGTGTGGTCCTAAAGCCTCCCCAACACCTGACCACCACAGCCAGGGGCTGGYTTGAGTTTGGGGCCTGTAAAGTCCTCAGGGGTGTGTGGGGTATSTCTGAGATGATCTCATCATCACCCATAGCCAGCTGACTTCAYTGTGCACCATGTGCTTGGCCTGGCTGGGGAACAATCCCTCAGAGGGCTGCAGGGAGGATGGGAAGCAGGAATGAACTCACCTCCAGGACACATCTTCAGGAAGRTAGATTGAGATCAGACAGTAGGAAGAGATTCTTGGCTGTGAGGGTGATGAATCCCTGGCACAGGGTGCCCAGAGAAGCTGTGGCTGCCCCTGGATCCCTGGCAGTGTCCAAGGCCGGGTTGGATGGGCTTGGAGCATCCTGTGAGAGTGGAAGGTGTCCCTTTGCCAGGGGGTGGAACAAGATGGACTTTGAGATCCCTTCCAAGCCAAACCATTCTCTGATTAGCAGCAGGGGGCTCACCCTGAACTCAGGGAGAGTTTCATCCCACACAGCCTGGCCACACAGTCCCTGTGCTGTGACAGCTGCATGAATGGCCTGTGCCTCGTGTGCTGTGCATTGGCCCAGGAGGAAACATAAACAAGCAAACAAACAAATTGAGGCTCTGAAAGACTGGAAGAGGTGCTTGATGCCTTCAATTGTGCAGAAACATGTCCCTTCATACAGGCTCGAGGTCAGAGTCTGGCCCTTGCTTCCTGCCAAGAGAGCCAGGGGGTCCAGGTCATGGCAGAAGGAGATGCTGCTTCCCAGCATTCAAGTGCCACTCAAGGAGACAGGGCCCCTCTGTGCCCAGCGTGGTGCCAACAGCAGCTATCGGGCAAGAGTGGCAGCAGCAGGCAAACCCTTGGTCCCCAGACACACTCCTCAGGGCAGGACCATGACACACATTGTCTCTTCCTTGCAGACTGGCAGATCCTGGGACCACCCAGAAGGGCTCAGCTGGGGAGAGGTTGAACTGTGCCAGGGGTGGGAGGCTGATGGATCGTCTCCTCTGGTGACCCACGGGTCCCAGCTTGGCTTTCTCCCCAGTCATTTCTGGTGGTCACAGGCAAATATGTGAGGGCAGAGCTGTGGCACCCAGGCAGCACAAAGGCAGGGAGCTGCAGGAGGAAGCAGAGAACTCRCTGGTGGAAGAAAACCTTGTTTGGRCTACAGCTGTAGCAGACAAGCAGCAACATCCCAGCCTGCATCTGGGCAATCCTTCTCTGCAGCCAGGGTGGTTAGAGAGGCTGCTGCCCATCCCAAGCAGGATGGAGCTGCAGAGGAAAAGATGGCCCCTTGTTTGCTGTGGGAAAGACTAAAGGGTTTCATAGCCCTGGGAGATAATTCTGTTTCCACAACCATTTGTGTGAATGCTCATTTCCCCTCTCTTCCCCTCTGCTCCCMCTCTCACACTTTCTTTGCCTTTTGCTGCTCATCCGAGGTGCCACCCAGCACTTGGGGAGCTCCATGTCCCCTGTTCCATGTCCCAGTGCCCSCAGGGACAGGACTGTGCAGCAATGTGGGGACTCTGGAGCACTGCAGCTCTGCAAGTCCTGTCTCTGCTGAGGCTGATCAGGCAGCCCCGGGAGGATCCAGCCTCCAAGGTGCTCCTGTTGAAGCAGGGCTCTGCCTGTGTCCAGGCTCTGCAGGATGGACTGGGGTGAGGGTCCCACAGCTGCACAGCTGCCTGCAGCAAGGACAGTGCTGAGGTGGAGAGCTCCAGGCTCCCCACACTCTCCTCCACACCTGATTGTTCTGAAGAAGTGTCCYCCAGAGCAATGAGAGGCCTTCTTCTCCTCTTGGCCTGAGCATCCAACTCTCACCTTTGGGCCACACTTTAAGCACTCTAACCCAGTGATCCTTGTGTTCCTCAAGTGGAGCCACCCCTCATGTTAATCCCTAGCACCCACCTGTCTGCTGACCAAAGCTGGGCAAGCTCTGGGGCAAAAAACTGCCAAGCTTTTGGTTGCACCMTCCCAGCCAAGCTGCTAGACCTGCATCTACCTACACCTCAGCTCCTGTGCATGTGGAGACGATTACAGTCTCCACATTTACCCTTTAACTCCAATTATGATTACATTCTGTTGACAGCACTTAGCACATTTCTTGGCTTGTGGAGGCCAAACCATGCTCTCAGTTACCCCGTGGGCGTTACCTCCTGGAAGGCAGCAGCATGGTAAAGGTTGGTGAAGACAGAAATTTCTCCAGGGTTCCTAAAATGAGTATTTGTGGCCAGATGTTGATTATAAACCAGGCACAATAGTTGAAGAACCGTAAAATTTGAAAGGAAAACATTGTTTAAGGTTTTTCAGAAGAGCCTGGGAAGTTTTAGGTGCAAAAACCTCTGTCTCCCTAAGGGAAATATTTCTTCTCATATTCTGCTAGACAGGAAAASTTCTATTTTTATTAAATGCCAAAACCCTAAGAGAAGCAGCAGGCACTGCCCCGTGCACGTCTCAGCAGTGTGTGAGCTGCATCAKTACAACCACACTGCTCACCTGCCCCAAGTCCCAGCATTCCTGCAAAAACAGATCCCAGTGGAGCATCTTGGTTTTTGGAGAGGRCTTGGCCCTGATATTTCAAGAGGGCAGCAAATCTAGAAAGAGGTGAATSCAGATGAATGACTTCACATTTCCCTTGCATTGACCTGGAGCTTCTGTGCTCCTGTGCTTCAGGTCAGCTCTGCCAAGTGCACAGCAAGAGCAGCTCTGTGTTCTCCACACTGATGGGGGGACAGGCGGACGTGCAGCACCCACCAGGTCTCAACGAGTCAAACACCAGCAGGAAACTGGAGAAAACAGCTCCAAGACAATTTYCTTTGTCAGGGCAAGACCTGGCTGCTGGCCAGCCCCCCCCCAGCCTCTGCTCCTGGGAAGGAAAGCTGGCAGGTAGGCTGGAAGCAAGTCAGAGCAGCCTGGGCCAGATTTCCAAAGGGGTTTCGAAACAGCGCTGTAAAGCAGAGAGATTCCCTCTCCAGTTCCCATCAGCCTGAGAGATGACACAGAACAACCCTGCAGGGCTGTGGGAAGCAGCCCCAAGCTGAGCTATGAAACCAGGAATTCGATGGTCAGAGTGGGAGAAGCTTGGCATTTTTTAGCCCTTTCCCAAAGACATGGAGTAAATAAGAGTGTAAATATCCTGATTTGACACATTCTTCCTGTGGGCCCTTTGGGTAATTGCCTTGATCCTCTGCACAAGGTGTCAGGTCAGGGGATGGCCATAGGAAATGCAGGGAGGAGCCAGCACTGCCCTGCTGGGCATGGAGACCATAAACACCAAGGGAAGGATAAATAAATACCCACAGGCATGGCCAGAGGGGAGGGCCTGTGGCCACAGTGAATGTTTGTACCATGGCAAAGGGCCTGGCACAGCGGGGTGAGGGTATCCCCAGAGAGTGAGGAATGGGGAGGGGAAATGAGAAAGAGTCAAAGGAAACATCTTCTGCAGGAAGTAGGTGCAAGGCATGCCAAGAGCTGAGACTGCAGGCACACTGCTCTTTGCATTGCTTCCCTGTTCCAGATTTGCCTTGTCAGTCCTGCCCCGTGATCCTTTGGAGTGTTTAACCCCTGCTGGAAAACATCTGGCAGCGTAACCTGCTTCTGCCATTTGGATGGAAAGGTCTTGACCTCTACATTTCCTGATTATCTTGGACTTAATTTCTCAGCCTTTAACAAAGCAGCAAGAAGGGCAAGGGGTTTAGACACCTTCTAGWGGGAGGTGTCMCTGCCCATGGCARGGGCTKGAAATTAGAWGRTCTTTAAGGTCCCTTCCAACCCAACCCATCCCATGATTCTGTGATGGGACTTGTTGTGCATCATAAGCCTGGTGAGTAGGAGAGCTTATGGAAAAGCTGGTGGAAGGAGCAGTTCAGCTGCAGCAGGAGCATCACTGCAATGACAGAGACTGAATCTTGGGAGCACTCAGACCTTGTGCTCAGGGGCAGAGTGCTGGGGAGAGCGTGGTGTGGTTTCAGAGGAACAGCAAGGGAAAATTGCCATSCAAACACCTGCATGGTGCTAGCACAGGGGCCAGGTTCCTCACTGCTCTGTGAGAAAGGATTTCTCATGAGGGGATCCCTGTGACATTAATTTCCACAGAGAGGCTGATCTCATGCCCAGATTTCCTCCTTTCCACCTTCACCTGGAAAGCTGAGCAGTGTCCATAGGTCCCTGAGCTTTGCTATCAGTCTGAACAAAGTCTACAGGCTGCTGAAGAATTCCCTCATACCCCACAGTGCTCGACTTCAGCCTCCTTAGGTAGATGGGGATAACACTGAATTTATCCCTCTGTGCCCGTTATTTCATGGATCACTGCTGAAGGGGAATGAGTGAAGCCCCCCCACATGACCAAGCTCCAGGTTCCTGCTCTGTGCAGAGGTGGAAGGGGGAGCTGACCTGAACCTGTGCAGGTGTAGGTGTTTGAGTGTGTGTGTGTGTGTGTGTGTGCGTGTGTGTGTGTGTGTGTGTGCCTCAGAGACAGCCATGGGGAGGACATGTAATTTTGGCAGCTGAATCTCACAGCTGGCCCCAGAGTCTATCTCCAAACACCAGCACACACAGACCATCATTTAGCATTCCCACCTGCCCTGCTCCGAGGCAGCCCCCAGTGTCCCCATGGCAGAGCAGAGCCCAGACCCAAGTGCAGAGTGCAGCTGAAAGGGGACACMGGCTCCTCATGGAACTTCCCAAATCTCCCACCAAAGCAGTTGTGGGAGTGACTCATTGAAATTGCCCCTGGGGTGGGATCTCGGCTTTGAAGAAAAGGGGAAAGCACTTTTTCTCCCAGCAGACTGTTTTGTCCGAGCAGGGAGAGGTGTGGTGGCCCTGGGGACAGTCACACACACACAGAGCAGGAAGCCTGATGAGGGGGTCCCTGGGGCCTCTGGCCCAAGGCAGGTGGGCAGCAGCCGAGGCTCTGGSAGGTCTGTGCTCTCAGGTGTGGCTCAGGTGGGCTGGCAGTGCCCAGCAGCCCCCTGGCAAGGGATTTGCAGGGTCCCCCACCACAAAAACCCCCTCACATTCCCCMACACCTGCTCAGAGCTCTGTCTGGAGCTGCTGAGGCAAAGATAAAAATGCAAAAGAGCTGTGGCCCTGCCTGTGATGGGCACKGCCAAATTCCAGGGAGCAAGGACCGAGGGCAGGGGCCAGGGCTCCTCCTGCCTTGGCACTCACACCAGACCCTGGTGCTGGCAGGGAGCAAGAGCGTGTCCTGGCAGTGTCCTGCCCTCCCAGCCCTCAGCAGGGCCAAGGTGGCCCCAGGGCCACAGGCAGGGCTGGGAAATCAATGGCTGCTSCCCAGGACCGGCTCAGAACGCTGGAGGCCTGCGGGTTGAGCCAAAATAGCAACAATCTGCCCCTCTGGGAAATCTGCAGCCTGTCTGTGACACGGGTGTGTGCAGAGAGGCCACGCAGCCCTCGCCCATCCCTTCCACCTGAGATGACCCCGCTGTTTCCTATCTCCCTGGGCTCTCCCTCCCCATCCACATCCCTGCCAGCTCCTCCGCCCATCAGGCASAGGAGATAAATCACTTGGAAAGGGCAAATCTCCATTCATTTAAAAACCTTTTAATTTATTTTTAAAAAATAGCGCTAATAAATTAGAAACGTCTCCCAGAGCGGCTGAATCCAAACCCCTCTGGCTSCAGGCGTTTTATCTGCCTAACCTTGCCTCACAGGAAATGCCCTTACCACAGCACCCGTCCCATTATCTGGGTAATTAGCCGAGTCTGTAAATGCAGAGCAGAGCTGGAACCTACCAAGTCCTCTGGAGAGCTGGATGTTCTATGGGAAAAAAAAAAAAGAGAGAGAGAGAGAGAAAATTAATATAAAGTGCACCTTGGGCAATGAAGGCAGGAAGAAGGAAATGGGAAATATCTGCAGCACAGCTCATACAAGGGYTGTTTAACACTTTAAAGGCCAGGCAGGTTTTGCTGTTCTCCCAGAAAACTCTCTGCCAAATGCTACATTGCTCCTCAAGTGGATTTCTCTCCATCAGAGGGTTTCATTTGAAGCCTTTTGTGCATCCTCTTGATGTTAATCCCAAATCTGTGCAATTCCCAAAGCAGCTGATGGATCTCACACCTCAAGGACACCCTGTTTGCTGCTCTGGTGCTTCTCAGCATCCTGATGCTGCAGCCCTGCAGTGTCAGCAAGGGTCCCCATCAGAGCTGGGTTGTGTGAGCCCTGCCAGAGGATGGAAGGGACTTCAGGAGAGGCTCAGGTACCCAGACTGAAGGGACAGAGAAAGGAAGGGGACATGTGGCTTTTTGGAAAGAGGGCCACAGCTCAGGGCCCTGGTTGCAGGGGTCCCTGTGCCTGGTCCAAGAACAGAGCTATAAAGTTCACTGCTCTGATCATTGTGTAAGTGGACAGTGACTTTTCCAAACAGAGAAAGTCACCTGTAAAACTGAGCTGGTGAGCACACCTGGCACTGCCTCGGTGCCTCCTTGGGCCCTGCAGCTCCCAGTGTGCTGCAGCTTCTCCCTCAGGCAGAGCCTGGACTACCAGGGCTGTGCCCTCCCTGGTGCAGCTCAGCTCTGAACCAGTTGGTTCCTCATAACTGAGCTTTGGCAGAACACAAGCCCAGTCAGAGATGATCTTTTGCAGGTTTATAAAGAAAAAGAGAGTGAAGGCAGTTCAGGTGCAAAGGTAGTTCTGGAATCACTGCACTTTTCCCTGGCTCCATTATAAGGCTCATCTCCATCACAGGACTCTGCCTGTTCTCCCTTTGCCCACCAAATCCTCACAGCCCCTCTTGCCCCCTGGCCAGATCTCCAGCCTGGCTCCCCCTGCCCCTGATCTTGCAGCCTTGGAGCCCCTGAGCTTCCAATGAACAACAGCACTGGGGCTCTCCAGGCTCCAACCTCTGAGTCTGCTGTGACCCATCACAGGTCCTCAGCTCCTCTGGCTCTTTGGGCTTCCTTCTGCCCAAAGCCTTTCCCTGATCCCAGAGGCTTTCCTGGAGCAGCTGCCCCTGCCTCTTCCTCCCGAGGTGTGTGAGTGTGAAGTGATGCCTGTGCAGAGGAGGAGCAGCCCTTGCAGGCAGCAGAGGCAGCTGGGGGCACGTTTTCACCATGGATGTGCTGATGCTCAGGAGCTCTGCCCCCATCCCACGCTCCCTCCTGGCAGCAGCAGAGCTCCAGGGGCTGATCACCCATTTGTGCACCCTGGGCAGCAGGTAGAAATCCCCAGCTTCTCTCCTGCAGTTGGGGAGTGCTCTGCTGTAGACAAGGCTTCCCTGAGCTTTGCCTTCCTCTCCCTGCCTGCCTCCTGAGCCATCAGCTTGTGGATGTTTCTGTGTGTCCCAGCACCGAGGTCCCATTGTGTGTGAATGTGCATGGCAGGGTGTCAAATACATCAAAGGTTCATCCATCACCTCTGTGAGTCAGAGAGCAGRCAGCAGTCCTGGGTGGAACAGCCACACACTGGGCACTGCTGGGATCTCCAGTGGAGAGCAGAGCTGCACTGGGAGGGATTGTGGCTGCAGGGGTACAAGGCACAGCCCTCAGACAGTGCCCCTGCCTCAGCAATGGACCACCAGTGCCAGAGAGACCCTGGGAAGTGCTGCAGCACCATATCAGTGAGAGGCTGAGACGTTTCCAGGCCAGGCTGTGAGAATGAAGCATTGTTCAGAGACTGCTGCTGGCTCCTGGCAGGAATCATGTACCCCAAGTACCTGAGCACCTTCCCACAGTGGACAGCCCATCTCTGCTCCTTTGGGACACACACACACTCCCTCAAGTTCCAGCATAGCCTGGTTCTCCTTATAACTTGCAAAAAAAAATTAAAAAAAGTGTTTTCTGGGATATGATTAATTTTCCAATGAAAACATTGACCCTAGCAGATGAATCCCATGGGGGGTCTCACCTCTCTGCAGTGCATCTGAACATCCCCCTCTTGCATGTCTTCCTTTAGGGGATGGGCACATTGCCTGCAGCCAGACAAGTGCTCTGGGCCCTTCCACATCCCCCTTCCCTCCTCTCACTTATTACAGGCACTGGCAGCATCTCATCCCCCAGGCCAAGCTGGGCAAGGGCACAGCTCACTGCCTGCCCCTGCCAGGACAGGGGGGTTTGGGCTGATGCTGCAGCAGAAAGTATTACAAACATTAAAAGAAAACCAACCAAAACCCACCTGGGGTGCTCAGGGATGTGGTTTAGTGTGGGGTTCATGGTTGGACTCAATGATCTTGGCTTTTCCAGCCTTAATGAATCTGTGATCCCGTAAAATCTGGCACCTGATTGTGCAGTTATTTTTCATGTTTTACCTAATCTGGCAGCTCAGCCATAAGGATGACTGCATGTATGGAGTCTGGCTAAAGCTGCCTGGCCAGTGCTGGGCAAGAGGTCAAACCAATGGTCACCATGGCCCCCTTGGGCTTCCAGACTACCAATTAAATCATTTCCAGTGCTTGATTTGCCCACAGTAACCAGCACAACTAGCAGAAGCAGTAATTAGATTTACTGGCAGCTTGATGAGGTGCCAGCACAGGACAGGTGGAAATGCAGGTCCCCAGARGAGGCTGCACAAAGTCCCCTGCAGGCACCATGGCAACATCTGCAACTCCACTGGGACTGAAATAGTCAGCAAATGTCCCATCTACAGCTTCTAATCTCACTTCATCTTCAGGTTTATTAGCTGCAAATTTGTGGTGTTTTGTGGCTTATGGAAGAATTTATAGTACTATATAATTTTATTTTTTTTGGCTTCCTGTGTGGAACCACTAATAGTCCCTAACAGGCAGAAAATTGACCTGAGACTCTTTCCCCTCCTTCTCTSCTTTTGGCATGACTGAAGATATTAATAGTTACAGGCTGCTTGCTGTCAGCTTCAAATCACCCTGGCAGTTAAAGCCCAAAATAACTGGGCCTTTGATGTCAACTTACTTTTATTTCTAAATAAACAACAGGGTTGGTTAAGATCTTCCAAATACGAAGCTATAGGCTCCCTCTAGCAATRAAAACAATGGAAAGCCAGTCAGTTCAGTGTGTCTTGGGCAGACTGGGTGACCTTTCAGAGGCTTTCATTGCAGGTRGAAGAACAGACCAGGCTCCTCTTGCCATCCCACGGCCATGCTGAGGCTGGGAACTTTGAGCCAGCTGAGGAAAGGAATTATTCATAGTCATTGCTCTTGCACATCACTTCTGAACCTCTTGCCTGCCTGATTTTGCTTTCAAAAGCCCTTGATAATGCTCATTATTTTTAATTTTGTTGTTGTTGTTGTAAGGCTTCCCTATTGTTTGGCGTAGCCATGGCCATGGTGTGTTACCATCCTTCCACCAAGTAATGCTGCCATTGAGCTGCTTTGTGCCTAAAAGGACAGCACTCCACAGCCAGGAAACCCCCCAGGTCACACACAAAGCCTTGGGTCAGACCCCAGAGCTGGGGCAGCACTGCCAGGTCCAGCTCCCTTGGGCTCAGAGGCCTCCCTGGCCACCCCAGCCCATGCCACAGCAGTGCAGTGGGAACAGTGAAGTGGCTTTTTGCAGCTTTCCCTGCAYCATCCCAAATCTGGAAGCAGTGGGRAAGTGTCAGAGTGTGGAGCTGRGGAAGCAAAGCATTGCCCAAGTTCCTCACATAAGGCAGGGAGAGGAAGGGGACCCTCCAAGGTGTTTATTTACAGCACCTCCATTTCCTACATSCACCAGCTCCTGGACAGGGTTTGTGATTGATGGGCAGTTCACTGACATGCCCAGGAGAGGAAATTGTGTTGCCACTGGAATCAAAAAGCAAAATCACCCCTGACCCACTGAGCTGTGAGTCCTCCCAGTCTGCCTTGGCTCTGTGCTGGAGAAGAAGCTCCAGAGACCCACGRGCAGGCACATGGGCTGGGCCAAATTCCCCAAGGGACAGCAGGCAGAGAGGAGATGTCTGGGACAGATGGAGCCTCACAGCACCTGTGSAAAGACCTGTGACTGAATTTCACTGAATGAGCAGAAGCTTCCCCACTGACAGGAACATGGTGGAGGGTGAATGTGGTTTCTGGGCCATTGCTTGGACCAGAGCCCAACTCCAGCTCTGTGAAAGAAGCAGAAGGGACAGGGAATTTTTTTTTCACATCGTGGTTTGTGTCTGGGCTTTGGGAAGAGGGCCCCACTGCAGGGAAGAGATGACACATGAGGACCATCCTGAGTGCTGGTTTCTTCCAGCCCCTTCCAGCCAGCTGAACCCCAGGAACTGGGCTGAGCTTGGCCGGGAGCTGCACCAGAGACAAGTCAGGGCAGTGAGAGCAGCACACGATCCAGGGCAGCCACCTGTGAGCAGCAGCCAGGGTCCTGCTCCCAGAGCAGCTGGGTTGTTTTCCAGGAGGGAGGCTCACCTCCCCAAACCCAGGAAGCACGGGCAGGAGCAGGCACATTGTCTCCTCTGAGCAGCCGGGCTGGAGCAGCGTGACTACTCCTGGTTGCATTTCCACTTTCCAACAAGCCCAGCGCCTGCCAGCATTCCAAGATGGGCTTTYACCCAGCGGGAGCTGCTGAGCACAATGAATGCTCTTTGTATCTGTCAAGTGCAGAGGGGAGGGAGGCCCCAGGATGCTGCCAGGGCTGGGATCGGTGTGTGTTCGCTCAGGAAGGACTGGTCCTGTACGTACTTGCACACACGCGGAGGTACGAACACAACCTTCATCTGCTGATGAAAGACCAGCCTGCCTGGAAGAGGYACAGGCTGGAAAGGAAACACATTTTTAAAGACAGGAGCAAATATTACAGCACAATGAATTATTCCTTGCAAATAATTCAGGTTGCAGATCTAAGATCCCTTGTTCTGTCAGTGAATCACAGGTGAGCCAAGCCTCCTCTCTGTTGGGCAATATTTTCCATCTGTCAGCAGCTCACAGAAACAGCCCTGTGCCATCACAGGAAGCCTCCACAGTGGCAGTGACACAGCAGTGATGGGCTGAATGTCACCCAGGGCTGGGGCTCACAGTGCCTCTTCTCCAGGGACCATCCCTTGGCATCACTCAGGCTCATCCCAGCCCCAGAGGGAAGTGGCACAGGCAGACACCCAGCCTTGAGTGACCTCTGCAGCTTCCTGCTCCCTGTGGAATCTCCCTTTAACTTCAGGGAGTCACTGCAGCRTGACATTTTCAAAGGTATTATGCACCTTATGTGCATAATTTGGGGCTGTCAGTRGGCTTGGGCTGCCAATACCTCTGAKTTCAACCAGTGCAGKGATCTGGAGGTTAATCAGATTTGACTGATGCTTTGAAAATGCCCAGTGAGGTCCTGCCTGCACTTCCCATTGCTTGTTCACTTGGGAAATCCTCTCCTGTATCTTGCTGAGCAGCAGAGAAGGGATGTGTCATTAACAGTGGTGGCCCTGGTAACCAAACCAGCACAATGAGAGCCCTGAGCCAGGCCCTGATGGACCCTGGCAGGTGCCACCTACAGACACTGGCCAAGCAGCTGAGAGGGAGCTACMAGCAAAGAGTGAGGCTATGAGTGTCATGTGTTGGGCTATTTATCCTTGAACAGAGCAAWTTGGGCTCAAGCAGAGAGGACTGAGGAAAAGCACTGATCTGCTTGGAGCCAGATGGGAACAGAGTGTGTGGGAGCAAGCTCAGAGGGGACACAGCACTCCTGTTCCTGTGGGCCCTGGGACAGGCACAGCAGCTTCAGGTGTGCTGGGACCCTGCCAGCACCCTGCAKGGTGGGCACTGGGCAGGCAGAGCCCACAGCCTCCCCACCAGCCCTGTGCTCCYTCCCTGCTGATTGCCAGCACTGCCAACTATTAGACAACATGAATCCATTCTGGGTCCTACAGGAGCTGGATTCATTTGCTCAAATCCCTCCACACAGTGCCAGCATCCAGATCCTTGTGTAACTGGAGGAGGGAAAACTGCCCTCAGTGTCAGGGGACAAACCCTGCCACACCAGGACCTGCCACAGCACCTGGGCTTCCCAGGGAATCCAGCACCAAGGGCTGGTGTGGGCCTTGTCAGAGCCACATGAGACAAAATCCACCCACAACAACCTCATCCCTTATTTTTCTCTTGGGTTGGTGCCCTATCTTGTAATTCCATGATAAACATTCCCTAAGACATAAATCATACAAGCTGGAAGTCCTGGAAGGACCAATTTGGAGAGACTCTCTGGGTTGGTTTCCCATGTAAACACCTCCAGGGCAGAGCTGAGGTGGTGCCATGGAGTCGTTCCCAAGCAGGGGCACTGCTGGTGAGAGAAGATGTGAGAGACAACGGGGCCAAGAGAGATCATAACATAATGACCATGCCTGGGCCCAGAGGATGAGAATTACTGGGTAATTGCCCATTGCTGTGTAAATGCTCAGTTATTTCTGTTCCATAAACCACAATCCAGGTTACATGGTAATTACTTTGAGGTTCATTAAGTGTAATTATACAGTAATCTCCAGGAGCCAGTAATCATGCTCCAAAGTATCTACTACTTAAAACTTGGTGAGTGTCATGCAGGTAGGAAGCAGTGGCGTGGTTTTCAGACTTCAGTGAACTGCAAAGTGGGGTGGCCAGGACAGGGTCAAATGTTACTGTGACAGCTGGAATTGCCTTCCAAGGAGAAAGCTGGGCATGCTAGAGAAGTGCTACACACCCAAAGGCCAGACAGCCTCCATGGGCACCCTCCAGCCAACAGCAGGATTGGTGCCTTTGAAGGGCTGCTCCTCCCATGTTGCCAGCAGTGCCCCAAAGGTCAAATAAATCCTTTTCCAGAGGTTAAGCCCATCCTTGGAGAACAAACATAAACTCTTGAGATTCATTCAGACTCAAATGTCCCTTTTAGTTGCCAAGTCAGAGTGGGTRAATTCTACACTTGTCATTACAACCAATGTAGTATATTTAATTCCTTTTACTACACAGCAAAYTGGACTTAATGCTCAAGAGTGTCAGTACCTCTTGCACATCACTTCCAGCTTTGGCTCAYAGATTCCAGTGTGGGGTTGACTCCAACCATCAGAAGAAGACCTAAGTCTTCCCACAGACTCCCCTTTCCACTGTTCCCAGTCACAGCACGTGCCAGTGGCAGGGAGACCCAACATCCCCAGGATTCCCACTGAGGGAATGGTCCCCTGACCCCTCTGCACCACAGGGCAGGGGGGCCCACAGAAGCCCTTCATGGCCCCACACAACTGATGCTGCTCGCGTTCCTTGTCCTTCAAGAATCCCATTTTGACCTGGAAAGGCAAGAAAAGTTACTCAGAGACAAAGCCCTGGGGCTGAGCTCCTGGAGAAGGGGCCAGGGCCCTGAGGAGTTGGGGAGCAGTGCCCAGTGCTGGGCATGGGGCACTGGGCAGGGAGGAGCTCCCCAGCAGCAGCCATGGCTTGGGCTGGCTCTCACCTGMCAGTGCTCCCAGCAGGGAAAATTCCTGCTGCAGGAATGTGTGAGCTTGTGTTYCCAGGCAGTGGCTGGGTCAGCATGGTAGGAAAAAAAACTCTCTCCCATGTTAACAACCAAGTTTCCGTGGCTTCAAAAGCACAGATAAATGGGCTTGAGTTCCTACAGAAATGTTAATGAATGTTTTTCCCTCTTCTCTCTTTCAGGGATCTGAACTACAACGAGCTGCTGGAATTCCCCGGGGCTATCAGGACACTGGGACGACTGCAGGAGCTGTGAGATTTTCCATTTATTCCTTTTCAAAACCATCCCCTATGGGAGAGTGACCAATGAAGCATCACGTGTGCTCTGACTTGAGGACAGCACTCAAACCAAGCCTTTCTTTTCCTTCCCAGCCCTATCCACTGCATCAAAGCAGTTTATCCCCTCGATTTCCACCACCCCTGACCACCTCCCTGTCAGCCTCCACAGCACAGAGGGGACTGGGAGTCTCTGCCAGCCTTGGATCAGGTTCCTCCTGCTGTTCCTCACTCTCCTGTGGCATCTCAGAGGCTCAAATCCCATCTGTTCCCTGGCTGCTTCTGATGTCCATTCCCCAGCTCAGAACCACAACCTGGGCTTACCCACGTTGTTATTGTGAGGCCACAGTTTCTGCAGGCCCTGTGCCACCTCCTCCAATGTGAAGAAACTATTTTATCTCCCTTAGGATAAATTTATAATAGGGAATTACCAAAATTTATGACCATTTTAGTGGATAGCCCTCTAACTAATCAGCCTGGGAGACACTAAAAACAAGAAACCAGCCCATTTCTCACCCACAAAGGTAGAAGCCCCAGGGTAGGGTGAGTTGATGTGGATCTACAGTTCCTGTGTCACAATGCTGCCAGGCTGGGGTGGGACAAAAGCAGCTGCTCTCACCTTTCTGGGAGCCTTGGAGTAAAAATCTGACACTACTGTTTTCTTTACTGGAACAATTCTCCTGAGAATTCTCTGTTCAGCCCAGATATCATCATTATTTTCACCTTCAAAATGAGAATAAGATCCCTAATCCCCTTCAGAATGGCTTTTGAGATGCCTGTCATTAAAGAAGAGGCAAATTCCAAACAGTCATCAACCAATCACCTGCTCAGACTCCTCTGGGATAAACACCTTGGGCATCACCCAGAGCTTGTCTGCCTGGACACAGGAACCTGTGGCTGCCTTTGCTGTACAGGAGGTCACACTGTGGCCACAGAGCTCTCTTCTGCTGCAAAAGTTTGCTGATAGAAACTTTCTCAAGCTTAACCAAAAACACCCCAGCCAGAGCTACAAATCCTTTAAAGTCATGTGGGCCARTAATTCCTGGTGCACTCTGGCTGGCAGCTGTGGGGCTGGAACAAAAACCATCCATAAAAACTGGAGTTCCTGGAGGACAGAAAATGTTGTATTTGGCTTGTTGCTGTTTCCTGACCTGTAAAGYGTTAAACCTCTAGTCCTTGTACYCTCAGTGGGGTTGGTGGAGTCCCAMATRGAGCACCCAKGGAGTAAATGCAGCAGATTTTGTCCTGCCAAACCACAGACCTTGTTCACCTGTTGGATGATGCTGCACCTGGGAAGGAGCCTATGTCTCCTATTTTATGTGTGTATTTTGAAGGCTCTCTAGTTTTAAAAGTGTTGAGGAAAGAAAGTGAATTTCATTAATATCAAGATATTTGTTTCTCCCAACAGGGGTTTTCATAACAACAACATCAAAGCTATTCCAGAGAATGCATTCGTTGGGAATCCCCTCCTCCAAACAATGTAAGAACATTAAATAATGCTTCCTGCATCTTTATATTGCCCAGAAAGGGGCATTTCCTGTTGCCTTTAGCTGGGATTCCTGGCAGTGGTCAAATGACAACAATCTGATATTTGCTATCCATGTGCCAAAGCAGKCTGAAATTGCTTCTTCTCAGCTCCTTCTCAGAACTGCTGTGGGATCTCCTTCCCCTGCAGCTGATGTTTGCTGCAGCACAGGCTGGCAGCAAGGAAGGAACAAAATCCAGGTGCTCTGCTGTCATTGTCGAGGCAGTCACAACACGAGGCAGAGACCATAAGCAGTCTCTCATTATTGCCAGTTGGTGGCTCACCTAATTCCAGGTGTCTTGATAGGAGAAAATCAGGTCTGGACCTGTGGCTTTCACCRGCCACTCTCAGCTACACCAACACCACCTCCCCCACTACGTCCCAGTGGGGCACTGTGGTAGTCAAGATGGTCAAAACACACAAACTACTTCCTTAAAAACTTCCAGGGGCTCTAAGTATCAGGACTTCATTATCTATGAATCTTTCATATCAATCTGAAGGCTTCAGGCACCAACACCTTGCTATTTAACAGTCTCTAGCCTATTTCCCAAAGGCAGCTCCATGAAGCTCTCAGGGTCTGTCCATTTATGCCAGCAGCCAGTCAGTCAGTTCTCCTTCTTCTCTCTTCCTTCACACAGCTCCAGCCTGGCCCGGGCCCAGCCCCTGTCCTTGTCAGTCCCTGGTGCAAAGTCTCACCTTATCTGTCCCCTGCACCACCTCCTGTCCCTGGGTCTTCACAGCACAGCAGCAGAGTCCAACTGAGCTACAACTGCAACCGCAACCCAAAGCCCTCCCAGCCAGTTCACTCTTTATCACACCCATAGCTGGGAGAGCAAGGCTGTTCCCACTCTAGGATAATTAACACAGCTGCAATTCATCAGAAGCAAGATTACCTTTAGTASCAACTCTTTGTTTCCCCACACTCTTATCTTACCACAGTCTGCATGAGTTCCATGCAGACTGTGGTAAGATAATGCAGGCTGTGCAGGCCTAAGCCCYGGTGGACATCTGCTGCTGTTTATTCCTTGTGTTCAGAAAAGCTGCTGGCCAGCYACAGCAGCAGCTCCACGTGTCAGGGAGCTGGGATCCCTGAGTGTCTGCCCCAGGCCTGGGACACAAAGCTCTGCAGATAAACACACACAGCTGTCAGGTTATTCCTGCTCTGACCCAGGCACAGTCAGGGATTTTTGGACACTTCTCTGAACCACACAGATATTGAAAATCATGGCAAGTGACAAAAGCTCTGCTTGTCCAAACTGGGCTTAAATTATAGAAATACCAATATCTGGAAAGTCCTTGTGACACTGGGTGGGACCATTCACTGCTCCAGCCAGAACAACCAGCCTCATCCTCATCTCCCCTGGGCAGCACCCACAGAGTGGTGATGGGGCCCATACACCCAGAATGTTCATCCCTCCATTSCATCTGCCCATCTAAAGCCTTTCACAGTTAATGGGGGGGAAGTGCTCCTTGTAGGAACTGACTGAGCTCCTCCCATATCTCTCTGGGCCCTAGAAGAGCTCACTTCTCYCCACTGACTGTGATGAGTGGGAAAGGGGCTGGTGCTGTGTGTGAGATCACAGATGTCCTGCAGTGCAAGGTGTTTCTCAGTAGGACTGAAGAAGGGCTTTACACCTTTCYAGCCTGTCTGCTTCAGCAGGACCCCAAAGGGCCCATTCAGAGCAGCAGAGGCCTCATTTGTTCCAATGTCCAGCCAAAAGAGRCCAGTGGGAGAGCCTGTGGCTGTCTGGGAACAAGAGCTCCTCACAGCACTTCCTGCATGGCTGGCAGCTCTGAGGCTCTTGACCTGTAACAGCATCTTCTCTTCATGTGCAGCAGACTCTGACCCATTCCTCTTTCCCATTGCAGCCACTTTTATGACAATCCCATCCAGTTTGTTGGACAGTCTGCTTTCCAGTACTTGCCAAAGCTCCACACCCTGTAAGTTCACCAAGCACATCCYCACAGAGGTAACGTCCAAGCTCCAAACCCCATGTTCTGGGCACCTTCATGACCTCCTCCCTCCCTTTTTTCAAGAGTCCCTGTGCTAACAGAGGGCCATGAAGCCTCTCAGTTGTCCAACCCCAAAGGTTACTCCAAGGAGGAGACAGTGCAGATGTTTTCTTGTGAGGAAGGATACATCTGAAAATGGCATTTTAGAGGCAGCCACGAATTCCTCCTCCCCACACAGCTGACAGGCACTGAGGCCTTCCAGGGTCTCCACAGCTGTGCCAGGAGCAGCAAAGACCTCACACACAAGTGCCACAGCTTTTGCTGCTGTTGCATAATTGCCCAAGCAGAAGGACACTGGAGGCATCTGCCTTCCTCCACAAGCTGGACAAGTGSAGGGACACGTCCCAGCACCATGGCACAAATCACATCACAGGRCAGCCAGCAGTGGCAGTGCTTCCTTCACATGTGTGGCCCCAGGCCTGCTCCAGGGCCACCAGCACAGCCTGGGCAYCACCTGGACCTCAACAGCTGCCCCACATTGGTTTTTCAACCAACCTGTTGTGGCACAGAACTAAAAATACTGAGGCAGAGGCAACCTCATAAATCTCTATTTATAAGCCTCACCCAAGGCACATAAAATAAATCATTCAAATAGCCCTGCATTCTTTAGATCCAAATGCATAGACCCAGGGAGGCTTGGGTGGGATGCCCTGCTTACATTCCCCATGGTAATTGTTTGGGGGTTTYTTTATTTAATTTGGGTAGAGATCGTGCCAAGAATGTCAGTGGCTGGGAGAGGCTCTGAGCTTGCCAAGTCTCCTTGCACAGAGGAGCCCAGCTCCATCTCGCTGTATCCACACAGCACGAGGTGCCCCAGCCACAGGGACACTGCACACATCTGGGCCCTGGCCACATCTGGGTGTGAGGAAGCAGATTTGGCACCMCAGCTGATGGGTCTGGAACCTTGGGCAGTTGTATTTGCCTCCAGGTGCTCTGCCCACCTCACTTCACCCTCATTTCTCTGCAGGTCACTCAATGGAGCAACAGACATCAGGGAATTCCCAGACCTTAAAGGCACCACCAGCCTAGAAGTTTTGTGAGTGGYACCTCTCTCCCTTTTACCCTGCTAGCTGTGCTCTTCCTCCTCCAAGGCGGCCCAGGCTGTTTCAGTGAGGACAACTTTGCCAGTGCTGTGCAGTRTTCAGCTCTGCCTCTCCCTGGTCACTCACCCTTCTGCTTGGTTTCACCCCTGTGGCTCCTGAACGCAGCTTTCCTCCCTGTGAGTGGCTCTCCTGGTACTCCTGAGTGTGCTCCWGTCTTTTTTTTKKKGGGTTKTTTGTCATTTTCTTCCTTCCCTCCTGCATCTGTGAAGGAGTGAGTGCAGTGCTTCTGCTGGCCCTGGTGTCTCTGCCCGTCCTGGAACCAGCACCGTGGTGCAGCTCAGGAAACCTCTGCCACCCAGGCTGGGGCTCCTGCAGCTGCTCTGGTCCCCCCTCACCCCCAGGCCCTGGAGAGCAGGGCCTTGCAGGACACACTGCCCCTGGCCACACATGGCTGTCCTCTCTCAGACACCAAACTGGGGACAGCCCCAGGGTGTGGCCTGGCCATGCTGTGTCTGGRGGACACAGGGACACACCATCCATCCCTCCTACACAGGCTTCTGAGGCAGTCCTGGCTCCAGGCCTGTCCAGCCTGGACAATGGSAGCAGGGATGGCAGAGCATCAGAGGGCACTGCCACCTGCCCCAACCAGGCCAAGGACAGCTGTGAATTCAGTACTCAGCAGTGGCCCAGAACTCTTCATGGGCACATTCACCTTAGCCAGGTCCAGCAGCAGTGCCTGTTTCCAAAACTGCTGGGCAGTTTTTCATYCTCTCCAGGTATTTTATTGTCCTGCTGATGTTGTCTCTCCTGCCACTATCTGGGACTGGCAGCTGGGCTTCTGGGTCACACAGTCTGGGTGCTGGCTGGCAGCAACACCATTTCTTCTCTCTCTCCATCCCTGCAGGACCCTGACCCGGGCAGGMATCCATTTCCTGCCCAGAAGGATGTGCCAGCAGCTGCCCAGCCTCCGAGTCCTGTGAGTAACCTGTGTCTGTCCTGCCTGGTCAATAAAAACTGCCCTCAGGAACAGGGCTTTCCTTTTGTCTAGCTCAGGGAAAGGGCCAGCTGTGGAAGACCATCCTGTGGTTCTTACTGCCATCATCTTTTCCAGATATCACCACCTTCTTAATCACTGCTCTGAGCTCTTGCTTGTTCTTCCACTTGTTCTTCATCCCAGATGATGCTCCAGGGCTGCAGTCAGGCACATCCTCCTTGCCCTGCACCAGTAGGAACTGTCCCTCCCCCATGCAAGGAGAGTAGAGAGGGTCCAAAAGGAGCTGGGTGAGAATGGCCACAGCATTTGACAGCTCCCAGCTCTGCTGAAGCTCTCAGCCCAACAACAAGGGGGAAATCACCTTCACCCTCTGCCCCAGCCTTGGCTCATTGCAGTTGGAGCTCCAGGCAGTGCCATCATCTGGAGGAAGGATCCTGTTCATATCCCAGGAGGGATCAGGTCTGGCCTGATGGAGACCTGTGAGGCCACAAGGCCACATTTCCWCATGTGGGCAGCACAGCCAGGTCAGGATTTTGCTCAGTTTCTGGGTTTCTTTGGTTCTGCCTGCTTAGCCAGCCACTGAATGWTGCTGGTGGGGTGATGCTTTCTCCTTTAGCTCAGTACATCAACATCTCAGAAAGGTTTTGCATCATCTCAGGAATCACACCCATGGTTCCTGAGATCCCCAACTATGTTTGCTGTCAAAGACATCCTCAGGAAATGAGTCATGAGCCAGATTTATACAAGTTTGCAGCCTTAGGGCAACAGCAGGCTTGCCTCTCATCAGTCTTTATACAAGCAAGCTGAAAAAGAAAACAAGTTTGTTCCAGGAAAGCAACAGGAGTGAATTCTTGATCACGGAAATTGGAAACAAGAGTAAAACATAAAAATAAAAGAATACAATTTGTAACTTAGGAGATTACAGGCTTTTGGTTCCAGATGTCCCTGTAGGGAACATCTCTCATATTTAGACATCTGGACCAATTCAGTGGATGGCTTGCTGTGACAGTGCAGCCCTTGGATTGGCCCAGGCTGTTGGGTCCCAAACCTCTGTTTATGTTTGCAAGTTATCAGGCTGCAACCCCTGACAGCAAACAGAGCCTGTTCTTTGTGCCTRCCCCCCCTCAAAGTGGTAGAGGTTTATTGGGACACACGACCTTGCTCCTCGCTCCTCTTTCCCAGTGACCTTTCCTGACATTAATTGCATTGCTTTCAGGCTTTGGAGAGAGAGGATGTGGGCCAATGTTTGTGCATGTTTACATCTCTCTTGCCTTGGAAATGCCTTGGTCCCCACAGACCAGTGGCTGGTTGTTCTCTGCCTGTCTCTTGGCAGCCATGGGAGCTGTGACTGTGACACATCTGACCATAGATGACACATCTGACCATAGATGACACATCTGACCATAGCTGACACAGTTCAAGTGCATTTCTGGCCTCACACCACGGTGTAGATTCTCTGTAGGACCCAGCACAGGGACTGCAGAGCCACTGCAGGGGCAGAGGGTCATGGCCACCCTGGGGTGCCACCCATGCTTTGGGTATGCACCAAAGCAGGGCAGCCTTTGGCATCAACCTGGCATCATCCTGCTGCTGTCACCCAGTGCTCCTGCTCAGGGCACAGATTTCATATAATCATGGTCCATCCTGATGTGGAAGGGACCCACAAAGATCATTGAGTCCAGCTCCTGGCTCTGCAGAGAACACCCCAACAATCCTACCCTGTGCCTGAGAGAGTTGTCCAAATGCTCCTTGAGCTCTGGAAGRTTTGTCTTTCTTCTCAAGAAGAAATAGGTGGAACTCCCCTGAGCAGAGCTGAAGTCCCTTGGTGCCATCAGCACCTTCACCCTGCTGTGTTCCCAACAGAGCAGGAGTGACTGAGGTTACTCTGTGGATTCTGGGCTGCACCTGGCTGCCCTCACTCTGGAGGAACCAGAAACAACTCCTGGGGCTGCTTCTCCCCCATCACTGTCAGCTAAGCCACAGCCCTGTCAACCCAATGGACCAGGGACCAGGGAAAAGTGACTGATGCCAAGGCTCTTCCTCCATCCTGGGTGACAGCCTCCAAATCCAAGCACAAACCTTTTGCTTGCTTTCCCCCACCTCCTCCTCTCCACCATGGAAAACTGGTGGTGAGTGGGTTGGCAAAAAAAAAAWWAATTGAAATATTTTAGGAGCAATCTATTGGCAGAAAGATGGAAAACCAAGTTTGGAAAGTCAGCAGAGAAACCACATACAAAACTTTACCCTGGGGCAAATTTCCCTTGAACAACCACAAATCCAGTCTCTGCTGGTGGGGGAAAGAGCTGGGTTTAAACATTGCTCCTTACCCAGCCTATTTCAGCTTCAATAAATTCTCATTAAGCTGTGCCAGGGTGGGTTTTCCTCTGTTTATCAAGCCATCTACTCTAGATGCTGACATGCCACTGGGCCATGAACCAGTGGGAAGAGGAGTTTGCTGCAAACTGCTTTCCAGTGACAGCATGTGAAAGAACAAGGACCAGAGGTTTTCAAAATCTGTAATGTCCTTAACCAAATCCCTGCCAATGCCACAACCTCTTCCCTAACCTTGGGATAAAGCCAGGGAAGGCTGAATGGGGAGCAGGCAATGGACAGTGGGGTTGCTGTGCCAGGAGGGAGGAGAGAAGCTGGCTGGTAAAAACCTCCCCAGGCTCTGCAGGCACATCTGCAGCTTCTGTGAGCTCTGGCAGGAATYTCTCTGTGCTGTGCCCACAGAAAGCAGGGCTGTGCATGGCTCAAGTGGCACCAGAGGGTTCCACAGCTGACTTTGGAGGACAAGCCCAGCCCAGCTGCATGAGCAGCTCCATCAGCCCAGGGGCTGTGCTGCAGGGAGCTGGGCTGGGGCTGGGTGAGTGGGTAAATGCTGGGGCAGCCCTTGCCCTGCACAGAGCCAGCATCAGCTGCAGGCTGGGGATCCCCCTCACTGGGGYCACCAAAAGTGGAGCTGGGCAGAATGAAGTGAGGTCACCTCGCTCTCCAGCAGTCCCTGCCTTCCAAGGGAGGGCTCAGGGGSTTTTGATGTCCCAACATTCCTGTCCTGTGCTTTCCCTGCAGAGAGCTGTCACACAACCAAATCGAGGAGCTGCCCAGTTTCCACCGGTGCCAGCAGCTGGAGGAGCTGTGAGTATGGAGATGTCCTTGTTTGTGCTCTGGGGAAAAAGGGCTGCTTGGAGGAGAGGGGCAGTCCCCACACACAGAACTCCCTAAGCCCTGGGGAAGTTGGGCATTATCACTCACCTTCTGGAGTGCAAATGGACCAGAGCTCCACTCTTTGCCCCTGCGCACACACAGAATAAAAATGCATTCCCTGTGCACGGTTGGAGCAGGATGTCTCTTGAGGATGTGGGGAGTGTGTAGGTCAGTCAGCAGAGTCTGTGTGAACTCTCACCCTGCTCTTTCCCCTTCCCCAGGGGATGAAGGAGTTGGAAAGGAGATGTGGAGGGCTGAGGCACTTCATGTGCAGATGTGGGCAGTGGGTTCTACAAGACAYCAAGATTTTTCTTCTTGAAACACTGAGATACCTTCAGCCCTCAAACCTTCATCCTCACCAAGGCAAAGGGCATGGCCCTTTGAAGGGTCACACAGAGCTGGTTGCTGATCACTGGCTCCAAGCTCTCAGCTTTTCCTCTGGAAAAAGCAGTTTGGAGGCTTAGGGCAGAGCAGTGTGGGAAACCAGTGTGGATTTGGGGTTAACAGGGCACCTTTGGCCACTGCACATCAACAGTTCTTTACTGAGTCATGATGGCATMAAAACCAGAGGCTGTCTGAGCCTGGAGCTGCCTGTAGGAGCAAATGGCCTTGGCATGTTTTGCTGCTCATCCTGTTGAACTCTTGAAATAAGAGTAGGTCTCCCAAGCACAGCAGGTTCCACTGTGACAGTCTGCACAAAGATCTCCAGAAGGCAGGAACGCTGCCTTCAGCTCTCTTCTCARACCAGTTTCTGTTTCTGCAGTGGTCTCCAGCACAACAGGATCCACGAGATTGGAGCAGACACCTTTGTGCAGCTGCTGGCCCTGCGCTCCATGCAAGTATTGTCTGCCAGGGACCAGCTGGGTCTCGCTGGGCAGGGGGGGCTGTGAGCCCAGGTGGGCTGGGGGAAGTTCCCAGCCCGCCTCTGTCTCTGCTGGGAGGTTTTTCTGCTCTTCCATTCTGCCTTAGAAAAGAGGAGGGCACAAACCACCCTTGTGTCTTCCCCCGTGCTTGCAGACCCCCTCCTTACCTGTCCCCTYGTGCCCACACCTCACAGGCTCTCACCACATCACAGACAGGCCTCCTGAATGCCAGCAGAGCTCAGGGCAGGGATTTACCCTGGTGCACCTGAGCTCCAGCACCCCCTGACCTGCACAGGCTGGCCCTGGGCCATGCACTCCTGGAACAGCCATGCAGAGCATCCCTGGATTGGTTTGAAGGTTCCTCCCCACACCCCAAATGCTCGTGTTCCAAGTGCACCCAAGCCTGCACTTCCCACACACACAGAGTGACCTCCTGAGTGCCTTGGAGAGCTGGCAAGAGCCCTGACTGGCTCTGTGACATCTGGGAAGAGCCTGCCAGCCTTCATTCGCTGTTCTGTTAGGAAGTGAGCTAAATCACACAGAATCTGCCATGGTGCAGCAATGTCAGTGCCATGGAGTAGCCCAGCTTCCCTGGGATCCTGTGAGTGCCACATGCACCACAGTTACACTGAGGTGTGACAGGCAGGTGACACTGCAGACAGGGAAACATGAGCATGCTGCCCCAGCCCCCACACACACACAGCTGAGCAAGCTCTGGCATCACCTTCGGGTGTGTTCTGGTCCCTGTGGAAAGGATTCATCCCACCCAGTGTCCCACAGATCTGAGCAGGGATCTTGGCTCCCTTAGAGCTGGAGAGATGAAGGGTGTCCTGTAGTCAGCCTTAGGGCAAGAAATGTGTCCCAGTTTGCTGGTTCCTCCACACTGGTGACAGAGGGAGTGGAGCCCTCTCACTTGGATGGAGGCAGAGCTYATTGAGGGGACTCTGAATCCAAAACACCTGTACATGGCAGAGACATTCTAAAATCCCCTTCCCCAGACYCCTGGCCCTATCTGCCCTTGCTGCAGCCAGCACTGTGACTGCACTGGGGATGCTCTGGCACTAGGGTATGAGCTGTTTGGCATGTTGGCAAAAAATCCCGAAATTTACAGAAATTAAGCCAGAAAAGAACCTTTTCCATGGGTCCTTTCCCATTGGTCTCAGCAGAGGAGTTCCTGCAAGGCAAACTCTTGTGTCCCCTGTTAGAAAGCAGCCATATACAGACCCAGACTTGTCTGTGGGGAGCTGCAATGGGRCAGAAATTGCTGCTGACCAAGGGGCTGCAGATCCCACATTTGCTCCCACCAGGGCCCTTGCCCAGACCAGTGCCAGCAGCTTCAGTGCCCTGCTCTGCTGTCTTCTTACTGCTGTGTCCTTGCCTTGCAGAGACCTGAGTTGGAATTATATCCAGTTCATTCACCCWGAAGCCTTYGTGACCCTGCACTCCCTCACCAAGCTGTAAGTTGCAGGGATAATTCTTTCACAGTGGACCATGGATAGGAGGTRTCTGAGGACCTCAGGCTGACTCCCTGGGTTACCTGGGATTCAGATGTTGGAAGACTGATGTGTTGAGGTACATGTCTCAGCACTGATGTGGACAGGGCAAATCCCAAGGTTTCCTATTAATGCTATTAATAAAGGGATGATGAAGTGCAAGAAGGGCCATTTTCAAGGCTCACCCTGAGCACTTTAACCTCCATTTCCTGATGCTTTCATACCCACCTGAGATGCCTTTAAGGAAGATCAGCATGAGGAGCTGTTTCTGCAGGAGTCACTGCAGACCATCTGTGCTGGCTCTGGAGGGTCCCCAGTTCTCAGCCCCCTCTCTGAGACTCCTGGGTATTTTATGGGCTGGGATCTGCAGTCAATCCTGACCTACAGTGGAGGAAGAGATGTGTGGGGCACATATGTGCACAGGACGGAGATACCACCCAGAGCTTTCAGCATGGCCCCTAACCCCAGTCCGTCATCTTCCCAGGGGCTGCAGTGTTTCTTTCCAGAGGCTCCTGGCCCCAGTGCAGCACCCAGCCCCATTTCAGCACCACATCAAGGGAGCAGTTGTAGGCAGTGCCCTCTGCTTGGCTGAGACACCACTGGCAGCAGAGCCCTGACCATGATCTCCCTCTCTGCTTTCCCCCCACCAGGGATCTGACTGACAACCAGCTGGTCACGCTGCCCCTGGATGGTTTGGCTGGACTGACCCATCTGAAGCTCCAAGGCAACCCAGCTCTCTCTGAGCCCTTCACCAAGGAGAGYTTCCCCAAAATGAGGTACTTGGGGCTCTTTCAGTTCAGGTGCTCAGCACAGCCTGCATTTGCTTGCAGCACTCAGCCTCCTGCTCTCCTTGCCCATCTCATGCTTTCTCCAGGCTTCCAGGCCCAGGGGCAGAGGAAGATCCATCTGCTGCTAACACATCTTTAATATGTTCCACAGGAGAGCAGTGATGTGCTCCCAGGCTGCCACCCCCACCACAAACACACACACACAAGTGGAAAGTGTGGAGCAGGCCCAGCTCAGGGCTGCTCTCAATGGAAAACATTCCCAGAAGCAGTCCCACCTAATGACATCCAGGTTTTCTTCCATAAACTCTGCTTGTGTGGCCATGTCTTGTCTGTTATGGATTAATGAGGAGCCTGAAGGGGTCAAACTGATCAAGAAGAGGCTGCAAAAGGCTCAGAGCAGAGTGCTGTGCTGCTTTCTGTGCTGCAAGCTCAGACTTTCCTGCCCCTCCTTGGCTCCTGGGTCTCAGTGTGGCACCTGCCCTCAGGCTTGGATACCCATGGTCCAGAGAGCACAAATCCCTCTCTGATGAAGTCATCTCTTGCTTGGGTGTCCCAGGGAGTTCCCTTCAAGCTAAGAATGCATGAGCTGATGCTCCCACTCATCCAGGATGGGTTCCCAAAGCTGGAGCTCCTCCAGTTYACACACAGGGTGGGGTCACAGGTCACTGCACCAACACAGGGCTTAATAGCTCAGGCCTGAGGAGAAGTGTGGAGCTCTCCCTTCAGGTGCCTCAGCAGTGGTGCCTGCAGGGCTCTCTCTTCTGACGTTTTTAACTCATAGCTGGGATCTGCTGCATGACTGGTTTCCAAATGGCAGAGGATTCCAGAAGCTTKTGGAGAATTTTCTACTCAAGATCATAGAACAATAGAATGGTGTGGGTTGGAAGGAAACATTAAAGCTCATCTCATTCCACCCCCTGCCATGGGCAGGGACACCTTTCACTACCCCAGATTGCTCCAAGCCCCATCCAGCCTGGCCTTGGACATTTCCAAGGATGGGGCAGCCACAGCTTCTCTGGGCACCCTGTGCCAGGGCCTCCCCAGCCTCACAGGGAAGAATTCCCTCCCAATATCTCATCTAACCCTGCCCTTTCCAGTAGCAAATGAGAATTCCTTGTCCTGTTCCTCCAGACCCTTGTCCAAAGTTCCTCTCCTTTCTTCACAGAATGACAGAATCAGAGAATCATTACTCAGGACAAGTCCAACCTGTGCCCAATCCCCACCTTGTCACCCAGCCCAGAGCCCTGAGTGCCACATCCAGTTGTYCCCTGAACACCTCCAGGGATGGGGACTCCACCACCTCCCTGGGCAGCCCCTTCCAAGGTCTAACAAGCCCTTCCTTGGAGGAATTCCTCCTGATTCCAACATGAGTGTCCCCTGGTGTAGTTTGAGGCCATTTCCTCTCTCCCTGCCRCTTTGTGCCAGGGAGAAGAGAMCAACCCCCACCTTGTTAMAAKCATCAGYTGTAGGGAATGAGAAGGTCCCTGSTGATGGRGGGAGCTTCCTTYCCTCCAGGCTAAGCCCTCTCAGCCACTCTCCWCATGATTTRCTCTCCAGACCCTTCCCCAKCCCCATTTCCCTTTTCTGGACTGACTGCAGCCCCTCAATGTCTTCCTTGAASTGAGGAGTCCAGAACTGAACACAGGACTCAAGCTGCACCYTCACAAGTGCCAGGATCCTTTAGGMACTGGAAGGGGCTSTRAGGCCTCCCTGGAGCTGTCTCTTCTCCAGGTGAACACCCCCATCTCTCCCAGCCTGGCTCCAGAKCAGAGGGGCTCCAGSCCTCAGAGCAGCTCCGTGGTCTCCTCCAGAGCCACTCCAAGGGGCAGTCCCTTGTGCAGGGTGGGTCAAGWTCAGCACTTCCAGGGTGTTTMTCCTCTAAATTAGTCCCAYTGGCATCTCTTGAGCTGATTTGGAYYTGYAYCAGAGAAACTGAGCCTGCAGCAGGGCTTCAGTGAGCCATGCCAGGCAATGGACCCATTAACATTCCCYAAATTTTGGGGTACTGCCATTGAGTAGAAGGCTACTCTGCTCTAGAGGCAGATGTCTGGAGGAGTCAGCTGAGAGCAGTTCTTAGCCTTGCTGGGAGGATCTGCACCTCCCTACCACCTTGCAATAATAGGATCTAATTTGGAGCTTATAACAGGAAATGAGCTTGTATACAGAATTTCCAGACCCTCCCGGGGCTCAGTCAGAAATGTTTGGGAACATAAAACAAAAGCATATTTTTAGAATATAGAGTTTTACCATATTTACTGATCTTGTCAGAGGACCTTAACTGTCTGGAAAACCTGGGGTTCCTTTGCCTTCAGCAGCAAAGGACTGACTTCCCTGACTTCCAGCAAAGCCAAAAATGCAGCTGCTGACAGAGCCTGGTATTGCATCCAGATGCTGTTCAGTTCTGTTGAATTAACCTTTTAATACATGCTATAATTAGCAACTAACAATTCAACTTCCAAGCAGAAATCAGACACATTTAAATAACTTACTTCACTTGAGAACCTGAGCTGGAACTCCTGGAACTGGAGTTTGAAGGTGCCAACAAGCAAGGGGAGCCTTGCTCTAGGGAGGCTTCTCCCCTTGAAGAAAGGATGCCTGGAAAAACATGGCCTTGGGGTAAAAATTGAAGATGTACATTGCATATGGGAGAGAGGGGCTAGTTTATTCTCAGGAGAACAGCAGAAGGGTTTTTAGCAGTGTGGTGGTTTAGGAATGGTATTCTCCAATTTAGCATTCCTGCTAAAACCATGCACCACTCACTCCTCYCCAACTGGAGGCACAAAAGGCCAACTTCATGGGTTGAGATAAGAACAATATACAGGAAACAGCAGAGATAAGACACAAACAGTGACAGCAACAATATTAATGGCAAAAAGTATAAGAAAAAAAAAAGTTATTTACATGGAAAGCCCCCAACAGCAAATGAATAACAGATGGCTCCCCCATCACATTTTCTCCTTTCCCCCCAGCCCCCAGCAATGAGTAAGATGGTACAGAAAAACCTCTGKGTCCTGGCCATGCTCCCTCACACCTACTGCAAAAATTAACCCTGTCCTGGCWGGAACCAGGGAATCTGGGAACTTTAGAGCAGTTTCCAAACCTGGTGTTTGACAACATTCTATTGACTGACCCAAAAATGGGTCAGTGCAGGGACATCATGGGCTGCCCTGGGTTCACACCCTGTCCTACAGGGAGCCCTTCACCAAAGCAAAGCCCCTCTCCACTGTAACCATCACCATCCAGACCAGCTTTTGTCTGTCAGCAGCACAGGTACCAAAACTGGAATGATGCAGAGAAGGTCAGCATGGCCTCTGTGCACGGACATCACAGAAATTCCTGCAGTGCTCCATGGTTTTTTGACTCTGAGGTTAGCTCAGCTGGTTAGAGCACAGTGCTKATAGCACCAACATTGTGGGTGTGATCCCTGCAGGGGCCATTCACTCCAGAGCTGGACATGATGATCCTTGTGGGCCCCTKTCAATAAGAATATTTTGTGACTCTGTATAGATGAGTTTCATCTTCGAACAACTGAAGGAACTTAGCAAAAAATGCAAAGCAATGGAGGGGACACACCYTAAAGTTCTGCTTTCCTCTGTGCAGAGTCCTGGAAGTGCCCTATGCCTACCAGTGCTGTGCCTATGGGAGCTGCAGCAGCTTCTTCAGGGTGCCCAGCCAGTGGAAGGCAGAAGACATGAGCCCTGAGGAGGAGGATCCCCACAAGAGGASCCTGGAATTGTTCCCAGGTCATGCTGACAACCACTGTGAGTAACCAGGGCTGAATGGTGATGGGTCCCTGGGCAGGGCTCTGAGCTTGGGTGCAATCCTGCACTTGCAGGGGTGGTGCCACTGCCAGAGGTGACACCTGCCTCAGGGAGGGCAGCTGGGCCTTCTTCAGCACAGGTGGCCCATTGCTTTGACCAGGCTTCACCTGGTGACCCTGTGTGGGAGATCTGGCACATCCAAACCTTCACAAGGTACCCAAAGGACCTGGCAGCCCTCCACAACATGGACATGTTTGTCCWTTTGGCCTTGCTGGCCATGCAGGGAGACTGCTCRAGGCACTGGAGGGTGGCTGAGGCYACCTGGGACAACTGGGCTTGGTCATTAGACTGCTGGGCAATGTGGAGCCTTTGGCAGGACCTCAGTCTTTGTTCTTACATCATCTAGAGATTAATCTGAGTAAGAGAATGAACTCAAAGACCTGGAATATCCCACCAACTGAAGGTAGAGAGACCTGTGTGTGAGCTTTTGTGCACACCCCTGGTGTTCCAGCAAAGGTCAGGGTCAGGTGTGACAACAGCACAGGTTTGGGGAGCACAGCACAGGGACTGGCCAAGGCAGGGAAGAAAGAGCTCCATGGTGGAGCAGCACTTTCTGTCCAAGAGTCAATTTATTCTGTGCTCCAAAGTGCAGCTCTGCACAGACTGCATGAGGCTGCATGAGGCTGCATGAGGCTGCATGAGGCCAGTTCCAGGAGGCCAGCAGGGTTCAAGGCATCCCTGCACTCCCAGCCCCACAGCAGCAGCTCCAGCACAAGGCTGGTGTGATCCCTCTGCAAGAGAACCTCAGAATAACATCAAGTAAAACATGAACCCCTTTGCTTCCTCTGGAACTGCTGGAGAGTGCAAACAGCATTTCAGGACACRGCCTGGATGCTGCTTCTATTTATATGTTTGTGTAAATACAGTGCACTTCTGAGGTCTGAGACATCCTGTAGGCAAATCCACGTGGTAGATGGGCAAAAGGCTGTGCCCCTGGACAGCCCCTGACTCACCTGCTCCCAGGAGCACTGAGCCACAGCCAGGGGCTCTGCTGTGTCCTCCCACACCCTGAGAGGCAGGACTGGATCWGGAGGCAGACACAGACCCACTGCCCTTGGACACTGGGCTGGATGACCAAGACACTTTGTGACACAGCCAGCAAGTGACCCMCTGTGCTCCTGCTCCTGTGCTGAGCCTTCACAGCCTAAGAATAAGCTTTAGACATGCCAAGAGTCCAGCCAGAGGGTARCAAATGGGATTCTTGCTGGCATGATGTGACTCCAGGAAGCCTGGCAGACTTGGTGGTAACACTGGCCAGACAGTACAGAGGAGTCACATTACAGTCATTGCTGCAGGATTTTATTCTGAGCCAGGTCACTTTTTCCATCATTAATGCAGCCCATACTGCAGCAGTCCTTAGTGCAGATACTTGTGGGGTTTGCCCARCAAATCACAGCATTTGTGCAAAGATGCAGTTTGTGACCAGGGGACACAGACCTGCTCGGTACCAAAATCTCTGATGTCCCAAAGGATGCTSTCACCTGGCCCTGTCAGCAAACCAAATCCTACCACAGGGTGTCAGGCCTCCAGGCCAGTCCCAGCCTCATGGATGGTGTGTTCATGAGATGCTGGCACCAAGGGGAATGCTGACTGATTCTGAAACATGCCAAATTAGACTATTTGCAGCTCATAAAAGCTCCCATTTTCAGATGTTAAAGCATTGGATCTGTTTTGAAATATMAAAGCACAGAGGTGCAAATGAGAAATGCACAGGAACATCATTCCTAATGATGTGCAGCTTTTGAGATGACTCTCCAGACCTCCAGCAACAGGGTCTGCTCTTGATGATAAGGTGTTTGTGATATTGCTGTTTTACTTAATTAATCACTGCTTTATTTCTGTTCCCCATTTCCTTTCTGATGGCCACTGGTGGTATTTAGCTGGGTTATATGAACCTTGTAACACTTTCTCATTAAAGAGGAAAAAAGGCTCCCAAACATTCCTTTCATGCAAGAGGGAAAGTGGTCTGCTGAAGAGAAAATACCTCAGGGCTGTGTTGCAGCAGGGTCCAGCCAGGCTTGTCAGGGCACTCAGATTCTCTGGGAGAACTTGTGAGAGGGACAGGGAACACTTCCAGACAGCTCTGTTCTCCCAGCCTTGTGCATTGCTTCCAGTCCTTCCCAAAGGAGTCCACAGAGCCTCAGGCTGGGCAGTGAAAGGCAGCTTGTCCCAGGCAGCCATGGAGGGACAAGAGATGGCTCCCAATGCCCAGCCCAGCCCTGCCCTGCCTGGCTGCTGCTCCTACAGCCTCTCCTGAGGTTCCTACAGCCTCTCCTGCTCCCAAATCCAGCAGCCATCCTGCAGCCAAGCCCAGCACCCGAGGGACTGCCTGAGTCCAGACACAAAGCACACGTGGTGCCACGGACCCCAGGGCCAGATCAGCTCCTCCCCATCTCTGCAGGGCCCTGGGTGCCTGAGAACCACCCCCCACCACCACCCAAGTATGTCCATTTGCACCTGAGTCACAGCCACCTGAGGCCCAAAGCAGTGTGGTCAGAGCACATCTCATCATTCTGTCACCTTGTCAAAATGGATATTTAAGATCTCACTTCCAGCACTTTCTATGTTTGGGATATCATAGAATTCTAGAATGGTTTAGGTTTGAGATGTACCTTGAAGCTCTTCTTAGCCCCCCTGCCATGGGTAGGGACACCTTCCACTATTCCAGGTTGTTCCAAGCCCCATCCAGCCTGGCCTGGGACACTTCCAGGGATGGGGCAGCCACAGCTTCTCTCCAGCTCTCTTGGAGCCCCTSTAGACCCTTGGAAGGGTCTCTAAATCCTGGGGCCTTCTCTCCTCCAGGCTGAGAAATCCCAATCTCAGCCCCTTTGTTTTACAACTGGCAGTGTTTAGCAGACACCCCCTGCCCCAAGTCTGTCCCCTGTGGCTGAGCAGGAGCCCAAGGATGGCTCAGGACATCACCAGGACAGCCCCCAGCAGTGCCCAGCACCTCCCAACAGTGGCTGCAGAGAAGGGCAGGAAAAGTGTCCTGGGGCACTTCCATCACTATCCCAGCACTTCCCTTTGGGAACTGTGGTTTGAGGATAGAAAGGGATGTATTCACTTACAAGCATTTGCAATGATGGAACCAAGCTATGGGAAGGGAAGGGAGTGCATGTGTGCAGTTATCCTGGGCAGTGGGACACTGCTTCCCCCAGCCCAGCACCTCCAGCAGCTTGTAAAGTTATTAATGAACTTCTGACACCACCTGGCAAACCCTGCAGGGTCCTTGCAGATACACTTGTACTTCTGTCATTCAAGAAAGCCACTTGAGACCCAAAACAGGACCTGCCCAGGCCCCTTGCAGCCCTGCCCTCACACCCAGGAGAGGGCAGGTCCCTGCAGACCCTGGGGACTGCCCTGGCTGACACTGACAGGGCTGAGGGAACGAGCAGACAGCACCAAGGGGAAAAAGGATTCAGCCCAGTGTTATCTGTTCTATCCCTTTCCCAGCAATTCTGCTCCTGTTCCTCCCACTTGACTTTTGGTCCAGGCAGCTCCTTTCTCATGGAAAGGGCACTCCTGGCAAAGTGGGGTTTTCCCATAAGACCTCAGAAAGGGGAGGCACCCAGCAAAATTCAAATAAATACCAGCTCCTTCAAAATCAATGYAGCCCACCTTGCTAGGACACACCAGCCATTTTCCTTTCTCCACAGTACTCAGGTGCAGTGGGACTGGTTTCTAGCAAAGAGAGGTACATTTTTCACTTTGAATCCCACTGTGCWAAGGATAGCTCTGTAATTCCCAGCAGGCTCAGTAGTCCAGGCAAAACAAAAYATCATCCTTCACTTCATAAAAAAATTTAACCTGGGCTTAAAACTAGGCTTTGAGGAGAAAATGGATGGCACAGGTTACACTTTCCCAAGGGCTGGGTCCAGCAGAGCACAGAAAGAGCAAGCCTGTGTCTGTTTTATTCGGGTATCGTGACTGCACATCACAGCCTCCGCACTGTGGCTGGAAAAGACACTGGAGATTTATAACACTATAAAATACTAAGATGAAATATTTTTCCATCCCACTGTGAGTGTTTCCTTGCCAGGCTCCAAAGCAGCAGTAATATTTCAATTCTTACACAGACAGATTTTCAAAATGACCTTTTTTTCCAAAACTCCCTAAAGCTGAGAAAGCCATGAAGCTTGTCAGGAGGCACTAAAGATAGCACGTTATTTGTCATCATCCTTTAATCAAATAATCCCAGTCACATTTTCAAACACAGGCAGGGAGCAGGGCTTATGAGAGGCACCACTTCTAAACWGATTAAGCACGTAAATCCCACTTAGGTCAGCCTTATCTTCAGTGCTGTGGAAATTTGCCTTCCTGGCCCGTGTCTAAGCTGCCATGTGCACACCTGGGCTCCAGCATCAGTCCATTCATCCAAGAGAGAGTTCATCCCACAGCCACAGATCCAGCTCTCTGTCTACCAGGCTGTAACAAGAACAAAACCACATCCTTTCCCTTTCCTCCTGCTGGCAGAAAACCCTCCCAAGATCTCCACTGGGAGCTGAAGGCTGTGYTGGTGCCATGGGTAGGAACAGGGCAGCAGCTGTTCCCACTGTGTCCCAGTGCTGTCAGCCAGCAGGGCTTTGGGAACAGGAACAAGGAACAAAGCAGAAAAGCACGTTGTGGATCAGACTGAGAGGATGCCATTCACCCTGGTGATGACCTACACTGAAAACACAGCTGAGGGCTCGGCCCCATTCTCTTCCAGCACCTTCTTCTCCAGCCAGGGGGTCTCAGCCTGACCCTCAGCAAGCCCCAGCCTGGCTCAGGGTGCAGCTGCCAACGTGACAGAGATGCTGGTGCAGGGCTGGGCTCTGCAGCCTGGCTGCACAAACTCCRTGGATGCAGAATCTGCAGCCACAGGCAACCAGCCTGCCCTCAGCAAACCCTGGGAACATCCATGATTAAAAACAGGGTGCCACATCCCAAGATTTTACAGGGYATAAAATAAAGCAATAAATGTTGTGTTCCCTTGTCTCTCTGCTGCTGAACTGTCTGGTGGTGGTGGCTGCTGACGAAAAATTTGTGCWGCAAGAAGAAACTGATGGCTCCCTCTGAACAAAGSCCCAAAATCCCTGTTGATGAACAAACATTGGACAAGGCCTGCCCAGAAAGCTCCCATGGAGAAGATGCATTTGAAGGCTTTGTGTTGTGTAACCACACAGGCTGCAGTATTTCTTTACTTTTAATAAAGAGTGCTGGGAGGAGGGAACCGCAGTCACACAGCTCTGGGATCTGGGACTCYTGCACTTCAAATGTTGGGAGTAACCTAAAAACAGAGGGGTTGGCTACACTGCAACCCACCAACRTTTACAAGATCTTCTCCCTCTACAGCAGAGACTGCAGGGGACAAACTGTACACCAGYAGCTACTTTGAACTCACAGGCTGGGAACTGGCTGGGAAGGTCTGTGTGGAGGACAGGCAGCAGGAAAAGCTCCTGGYCCAGTTAGMTCWGATGGTTSTGCTTGTTCTTATCTGAACCATTTCTTGTYCTTTCCTCCCCAGATGACCTAGATGCAGATGATCTTCAGTTGGACCTTGAGGAATCGAAGCTGCACCCCACTATTCAGTGCACACCAAGCCCTGGTGAGCAGCCAGGGAAACCCTTTGAACAGAGTTGGGATCCTTGGAGYTTCTTTAAATCCCCAGGGTCCCCCATAACCTTTCAGATCACAAGCCTGATGGGTTGGGCTTAGGCCAAATGGGGCAGAGGTGAGGAGTTTCCTTCTCCCCCTGATGTAGCCCTCCAAGGAGGGGAGGCCCAGGTCAGGATAATCCTGATCAGGAACCCCAGGKATCACCAGTTCCTCCACCCACCAACCTGCTGCACTCAGATCTGCCTCTCCTTTGCATGACTTACACTTGGCTTTGTCTCAGCCAGCCTGGAATATTGCAAGGCAGGGCCTCATCCTTGATGTCCAGATCATACCTGTGCACTGCAAACTGCAGGGATACTTTGCTGTTTCCTGAGGAAGGGAGAGCAGGGAGGCACTAGACTGCATGTGCTGGTTGGGGCTCAAGGAAGTCTGATTTTGTCCCTGTTCACAGCTCAGTAGGATTCTACACAAGCACMCCTGGAGGCTGGAGAGGTCCCAGGCAGCCTGGGACACTGGCAGGGACAGACTTTTTATCAGTTGTTCCACTGAGTTTGTTGCAAAAGGAACAAGATTTCAGCTGAGGGCATGTTCTGCTGCCTGCCACTCTGAGCTTSACCTCCTTTGAGATGAAAAAGATTTCTCCAATTCCTATAATTTTGTTTGCTCTCTACCACCTAAAGCTTCTACCACCCTGGTTTTGGTTTTGCTGAGCCACTTGCTGAAACATCCCAACCTCTCCCAGAGGCAATTTTATGCCATTGCCCACTCTCCTAATTTTGTTCTTTTTTCTTTGGCAAACAGCTTCCAGATCAGCCCTCTTTTTACCCCTCCATGACCTTCCCTTACTCCCTCATCCATCCACTTCTTTCTTTCTTTCTCCTGGTAACCTTCCATGTTCTGCCTACCAAGACTCCTCTGTCCCTTCCCTGCCACWCCAGGTCCCTCCCTCTCTCCCTCATGCCCAGACACTTCACCCCATGGTGCTCATCCCCTCTGTGCAGAGGCCATTCATGCAGAAACAGACTCCTCTTAGCCAAGGTCTTGAGTGTACAGAGAGAGGTTGGCAATGCCAGAGCAGGATGCAGCATTYTGGCAGATCTCCACACCAGCAACTCCCAGGGGGAACATGAGAAGGAACAAGTRATGGTAGAGGGACCCAAATGCCAGACTGACACCAGGAGTGTTGGTGTCACAACCTTTTTATATTTTAGGAGCACTGAGCAGTTTGTTGTTTCTTACATTTYATGTTGACCTCTCCCTGCACCTTTTTTCTGCCCTAGACGAGATTTGAGAGGATGCCAGAGGCACTGCAGTGTGGGGTCAGGAGCACAGGGGAGAGCCAAGAGGCAGCTGCAGAAGAGGGTGGACAATGTCATATTTTCCTTGCAAGCCCTCAGCACTCACGTGGCTGGTGGGGCCACAAGAGGGCTGGGACTTGGCCACCACTYTGAGCAGCACCACTGGAGAGAAGCAGTGTCTGCTGGGTGTAACTTTGGGGTTTGTCTTCCAGGTCCCTTCAAGCCCTGTGATCACCTGTTTGAGAGCTGGATCATCCGCCTGGGCGTCTGGGTCATCGTCCTGGTCTCGGTGCTCTGCAATGGGCTGGTCATCCTGGCTGTCTTTGCTTCCCCCAGCTACCTGTCCCCGGTGAAGTTCCTCGTGGGCTCCATTGCTGGGGCCAACATGCTGACGGGCATCTCCTGCAGCATGCTGGCCCTCGTGGACACCCTCACCTACGGCCACTTTGCCCGCTACGGYGCCAGATGGGAGACGGGTGCGGGCTGCAGGGTGACAGGGTTCCTGTCCGTGCTGGCCTCCCAGGCTGCCATCTTCCTGCTGACCCTGGCTGCTGTGCAGTGCAGCCTCTCAGCCTCCTGCGTGCGGGGCTATGGAAAGTCCCCATCCCTAGGCAAGGTCAAGGCTGCTGCCTGTTGCTGCCTGTTGCTGTCCTCTGTGGCTGCCACTCTGCCTCTCTTCTCCATTGGGGAGTACGGAGCATCCCCTCTCTGCCTCCCATACCCCATCCCGGAGGGGAAACCCACCACCCTGGGCTTCACTGTGGCCTTGGTGATGACAAACATGCTCTGCTTCCTGACTATCACCGGCACCTACATCCGACTCTACTGCAACCTGCTGAAGGGGGAGTTCAGYGCTGTCTGGGACTGCGCCATGGTCAAGCATGTGGCCTGGCTGATCTTCACCAACTGCCTCCTCTACTGCCCAGTGGCCTTCCTCACCTTCTCCTCTACCCTCAATCTCTTCCTTATCACCCCAGAGGTCATCAAATCCGTCTTCCTTGTGGTCCTGCCCCTGCCCGCCTGCCTCAACCCCTTGCTCTACCTGCTCTTCAACCCCCACTTCAGAGATGACTTCCGCCTGCTGAGGCAGAAAGGGCAGGACAAGGGCAGCCTCCCCCAGTCCTGCAGGGCTGATGACATGGAGAAAAGCTCCTATGACTCCACCCAGGCTCTGGTGAACTTCTCCGACATCGACCACATGTGTGACACGCCCGATTCCCTGGGAGTGCGCCCCATCCTTGAGAGCTACAGCTTCCCCTCCATGACACTTATCCCCTGCCAGCAAAGGGTGGGCACCAGGGGCAAGGAGAGGGGCTGTTCTGAGCATTGTCCCTGCCTCACCGACAGTGAGGCACTGATAACTTCAGAGAGCAGAGATCTGTCTGGCAGCAGCCTCCGGATAACCTTCTTCCCCTCCCCAGCCACGCCACCCTACACATCTCACTTATAAACGTCCTCGGAGCAGCCGTGGGAACGGCCCCACAGCACACACCGAGGGCCAACACCAGGTGACACAAACTGCTCCCTGAAAAGCACCAGTACAACCTGTCTACCCTCATCCCCATCACACCTGCCTGGGCAACAGGCACCGCCCTGCCAGCTGCCGCTGGCCTAGAAGGGCTCTGACTGAGCTCCAGACGCTCGGGGCTGGCCATGGGAGGAGACAACCCCTGTGTGACTCTCACTTCTGCTAGGAACTGCCTGGGAGAGAGCCCCACTGGCTCAGGAAGTGGGTCAGGGAAACCCTCCTCCTGCTCACCCTGCAGCATCACCAGCCACAAGGAGCCTGCAGTGAAGCAAAGCTTGTCTTCTCAAGGCAGAGGCCTCTTGGCCAAAGCTCTGTGGCAATCCCTGGAAATGGCCAGCTGCAGTGACATGGCCACCCACAGGAACCCCAGGCCTTGTCCCCTAAGGCTGTCTGCAGGTCCCACACACCCTGGAAATGGGCTGGTGCCTGTCACATGCCACCAAAAGCAGCGTATCTGTGTGTACACCTGAGGTTTGGACCACCCCTACTTTGGGAATCCCCACTCATTCACTGTTCATTCATTCAGCCTCATGGGTTGGACACAACCCTCAATTCCAGCCAAGACCAGGAGCTGGGGATGCTCAGTCCTTCAATCTGACCCACAGTGTCTCACAAGGGGTCTCTGAAACCCACAGCAGCCAAACCCAAGCAGTTCCCAGAAAAACCCATGTGCTCTGCCTGAAGTCACCCCTCACCCACAGCACCAAGCCAAGGCACCCAAGGGCACCCTGGGCCCCCTCTGCCTTTGCCAATACCCCCCCTTCAAACAGCACAGCACACCTGGGGCACTCCTGTCTGTATTCACCTGGTTCCTGGTCAGACAGGCTGAAAATGGGGTCTGGCTGCTGCCTCATTGTCCCCAAATCTCACTCCTGGAAGAGGCTCTTGGTTCTGGGTACATGTCCCACACACAGTGCAGCCATTTTGGGGACTGCATGTGTCTTCTCTTGTTTTAAGGACAGGCAGCTGGTGTAGTAGGAGAAAACAGAAATCAGCATTGTGGGATGGTGACATCAGGAGGACACAGGCCACTGGGAACAACCTCAAATCCACTCCCTGAAGCTCAGGGATCTCCCACATCCATTGACTCCATCACAAACCCTCCCAGTGCCACCCAGTGCAGCAGGGAGCCCTGCGCTCAGAGCTCAGGCCCTGGGCAAAGCTTTGGTTCTGCTGACGTTACTGCAGCTGTTTGTCACTCATTTTCATGAGATAATAAATGAGCCCCATTGCTGACCAGTGGCTGGTTTCTGTCCTCTTTCATGTGAGGAGCACCTTCATGTGATTTTCTTGGCAGCTGCTGTGTCTCTTTCCTACAATGCCGTGAGGTGTGAGATCTGTGTGCTTTCCCTTCTATGCCCCTTGCTTCTAGGGAGGGTTGGAGGGCCAGACTTGGGAGTTCAAGTGATCATGTGGGACAAGTAATAAAGAGAGAAGGATTACAGTGTACTTAAAAGGCTAAAACAAGAGGGTAGGAGTGGGGATAATGCACAGGAACATCCCCAGCTTTCCCCACCCTCTAGGATGGGTCTGGTGCATCCTACTCAGATGGGAGGACACACAGAAAATAATTATATCATTACTTAAAAATGAAGGAAAATTAGATCCTGTAGTTTCAGAGGAGCTTTTTTGCCCCAATTCCCCTGCAATTGGGTTTCATTATTCTGGTGTTGGGGTTAGCCAGCATGATAAGGGCCCCAGTGCAATTGATGCAGAAGACTCATGGTTTTGTGAGGTTTCAGACAGGGATTTCATAGTTTGGAAGATGCRGAGAAAAAGCCAAAAGAGTGGAGCTGGGTTTGTAGAGATGCTGTGAATGAAGAAAAAGTCCAACATTTTGCATCAGTCTGGAGAGGTGAGAACCACAGCTCTGAAAAGACAAGAGAGATGAGATTGCCATGCTGATCCAGTTCTGTGTTCTTTGTCTAACAGACAAACAGGGGATTCTGTAATCCCCTTCATTCCATGCTGGGAAGCCTTGGTTACTGCTCTGCTCTGAGCTGGGAATAAGCCCAGTTCCACACCCTGCAGCAGAGAGCAATTTTCTTTCTCAGGATGATGCACAAGGCAATTTAGGATGGGAGCTGTAAAACTTTGGGGTGAGGTGAGGTGTTTTTACAAAGAAATAGGTGAATAATATGCACATATTGAAGTCACTGGGTGTGTGTGTGTGTGTGTGTGTGTGCATACATGTGCCTGAAATCAAATACACCCCTAAGACCATTTACTCCCCAGTAAAAGAAAGGCAGGAACTCCCTGGGGAGAGTCCTGTGAAGGGCCATAAAGCATATCTGATGTGAAAAGGAACTCAAAGAGCTGGGATGTTTTACCTGGTGGACAGAAAGCTGAGGAGGATCTTGTCAATGTGTCTGAGTACCTGATGGAGAGATTGAAGAACATGAGTCAGACTTTTCTCAGTGTTGCCCAGTGACTGACAGGACAAGAGGTGATGGGCACAATGTGAAGCACAGAAAATTCTGTCTGAACATAAACCCCCACTTTTTTACTGTGAGGGCGATCAAACATACGGAGAGATTGTTCAGAGGATTGTTGAGTGTCCCCATCAATGGAGTCATTGAAAATCTGAGTGTTTTGAACAAGCTGCAATAGCTGACCCTGCTTCAGTGGGCAGGTTGGTCATCTTCCTGCTTCAGTGATTCCAATTCTAGGATTTTGTGATTATTCTTGATGCAGATTTGGAATTGTATGGATTATTCTTAATAATAAGAGATAATAATTACATACAAACTTTATTTTTAAAAGCAGATTATGCCAAATAGTTTCTTCCCACTAGAATCACTGATATTAAAAAGTCTGATAGTTAATAGTTGATGTTATTAAAATTCAAAAGACAAAAGACAAATGACAGCCTTTGAGCAGACAGAAGAAGATTATCTGAAGTATAAGGAGGGAGAGGGAGATGATGACTTGGAAGTACCTCTCAAAAAGTAGCGGAAGCTGAGAGAAGGGAGAATACAAATGTTCCCCAAGTTTCAGTTCAGTACAGCAGACAGCCTTGGCTCTTGCAGTCGAGAGTTTGGTGCTCTGATGTTCCTTCCAGGCTACTCAAGGAAGCACCTGAACTGCTCCTTCTCACTTCTGGAGGGAATGGGAGATCACCTGCTGCTTCTGAGCAATGCCTGCCACGGGTGGGTAATGCAGGGTCCTCTGCATCCTCAGACTGGGTGAGGTGGGAACTCTTGGAGAAGCCCTTACACCTGACACCATCAGAAGGCTGGCAGTACAAGAGCATCTCAAGAGCTCTGTGACTGTGGCATGGGGGAGATGGATGTGCCCCATGTCCTGAATGTGCAGCTCCTGCTGCACCCACCTGCAGCCGATATCCAAAGAGCAGAGTGTCCTCACTGTTTCTGGGTTGCTGTCTGTGCTTTTACACACACCTATGGTCCTGGGGGGCTCTGGGGGTCAGCTGSGGGTTGGTCTCTYTCTCTGGGCAACAACAGACAGAACAAGAGGACACAGCCTCGAGCTGTGCCAAGGGAGATACAGGCTGGATTTAAGGAGGAAGTTTTTCACAGAAAGAGTGGTCAAATACTGGAATSATCTGCCCAGGGACGTGGTGGAGTCACCATCCCTGGATGTGTTTAAAAAAAGACTGGATRTGGCACTTGGTGCCATGATCTAGTTGAGGTGTTAGAACATGGGTTGGACTCGATGATCTTAAAGGTCTCTTCCAACCTAGAAATTCTGTGATTCTGTGATTCTGTACTTCCCAACAGAATACTTCCCAGAACAGGAGAGTGTACTGGCCAGAGAACTCAGAGCACACTGTTAACTCTTCAATCCCTTCCAATTCTGCCTCCTCTGCACCATGTTCCTGGCTATCACCTTTAAAAGTTGTGCCTCTGCTTATGAGAAACATCCAGCTGAAGCAAGGCAGATTTCAGAAGGGTGTGTGGCTTTAGCCCTGGGCTCCCCACTTACTGTGCTCCTTCCCTGAAGGCTCTGAGGAGAGCCAGCTCTTGCCTGCATGAAGGCAATGTGGCCTTTATCCAGCACAGGATGCCACGAGGTTCTTGCTCCATGCTCTTCCCTGGCTTGCAGCTCTCTTTGAGGACCAACCCTTCTTTTGTGGCTGAGCCCTCTGTGAGAACATCCATCAGATCTCACCTTTTCCTGTGCCAGTCTGCCCATCTTTGACTGTTCCACCTTGAAAGTCTGACAGAAACCATGGAATGGAGCAGAGACAAGGGAAACCTCCACCCATGGGCAGTACAGGTTGAAGATCACAGTATCTTTCACTTGGAGGACAAAGGTTGATATATTTGGTCCTCGTGATGCTCCTGCTCTGGACTACACCAACCAGCAGCATTTTCCTGGGTCTGTGATGGAGGGAAGAGGTGTGTGGGGATGCAGGGCTCGGAGCACAGTGTCCATGTGGAGAAAAGTTAGGTCTGGATGGCAGGGCAAAGATCTCAGCAGGAATTACAGCTAACAAAATATTCACAGATGAAAAGCTGAGATGAAGAGCCTCAGTTTTGCTTTTAGGAGTTCAAACCAGCAAACATTGTGTGAACGAGAGTCTGGAAGTTGTCAGTCAGGTCTGGAACAGTGATGGAAGAGATTGCCTGAAAAAGTGAATGTGGTTTTGTGTCACTGGGGAGCAGGCACAAGGTGTTAACCCCTTGGTAGCTCAGGTATGACCTGGAATGCTGAGGTCACCTGCCAGACCTGATATGTGGTTCATCCCAGTCTTGAAGATGGGCTTGCATTCTCCAAAACGTCTGTTTTCCTTTGGCCTCCGAGGAGGAATGCCATGGAACTGCCATTCCATGCACAGTTTGCTCCTCATAACTTGCATTCCCATGGCCACGGTCGTGCTTCCATCACAAGCGTCCCCAATCATGGCCCAGTCTTACAGAAATCACAATGTTGGTGGAAAAAAACAATGAGACTGAAAAAACAATACCACAGGGTGCTTGCTCTGCTGGCTTTGTTTCAGAGGAGCTGCACATCTCCAGCCAGGAGGGCTGGACGAGGGGAAAACTGACATCTGAGCGTGCCTACAAAGTGCCTCCACATTGTCCTGCTAGACAATGCTTCCGGGTCCCTCAGGGCCAAAATCCTCCTCAAACATGCCATGTCTGCCCTTCAGGGTGTCCTGGCAGTGCCTCGCTGACGTGCAGGAAACCTCAAAGGTGCCCAGCCCTGACAATGGCTTCCAGAGCAGCTGTGCCTGTCACCCTGCCACCCCTGGGCCTCTGCCTCCAACACTACTCCTCAGCCAAAATGCAGCCCACAGTGGCCTCAGTGTCCTCCCTTTCAACTTGTCCCACCTTGGTGCTCTCCTGCCCACAAGGGCTGTTGCAGTGTGTCCCAATCAGCTCAGAAATGTGGCCTTATCACTTTGGGACAGCCCAGCTCCACTTAAATTCATGGAATGTGCATGATTTAAGTTGGAAGGGACCTTAAAGCTCATCTCGTTCCACCCCTGCCATGGGCAGGGACACCTTCCACCATCCCAGGTTGCTCTAAGCCCCATCCAGCCTGGCCTTGGACACTGCCAGGGATCCAGGGGCAGCCACAGCTTCTCTGGGCACCCTGTGCCAGGGCCTCACCATCCTCACAGCCAAGAGCTCCCTCTCAATATCCCATCTAACCCTGCCCTCTGGCCAGAACAAATCAAATTCAGCTAACCTGGCTCATCCTAGAAAAGGACAAGTCCCAGGGTGAACAATGATAGGACAGATTTGAACTCAGACAGGGACCCTCAGCCAACCCTGTTCAAGCCTTGATGCAGAAACACCACTGGCCAGAGATCTGGGTGCAGAGAAATCCCAACCAATGTGCTGTTAAACTCCTATAAAGAGAGCTGTGGTAATAAACTCTTGGCTGTTTGTTGAAGATGCTCAGTGAGTTTCTCACTGAGTGAGTGTCATTTCTGTCTCCAGCCAACAACCCCCAATGTAATACACAGCAATACTCACATTTCAGCCCAAAAACCCCTCCATGTCCTGGGCTGCATCAAAACAGTTCTGGGCAGCAAATAAGGGGATTCTGCCCCTCTGCTCCACTCAGGTGAGATCCCACCTGCAGTGCTGCTTCCAGCTCTGAGGGCCTCAGCACAGGAAGGACATGGAGCTCCTAGAGAGAGTCCAGAGGAGGCCATGGAGATGCTCCAAGAACTGGAGATTCTCTGCTCTGAAGACAGGTTGGGAGAGCTGGGCATGTTCAGCCTGGAGAGAAGGGTCTTCTTAGACCCCCTTCCAGTACCTTAAGGAAATCTAAGAGAGCTGGAGAGGGACTTTGGACAAGGATTTGGAGTACTAGAAAAAGGAAGAATGGCTTCCCACTGCCAAAGAGCAGGGATAGATGGGATATTGGGAAGGAATTCTTGGCTGTCAGGGTGATGAGGCTCTGGCACAGGTTGTCCAGAGAAGCTCTGGCTGCCCCATCCCTGAAAGTGTCCAAGGACAGGYTGGACAGGGCTTGGAACAAACTAATCTAGTGGAAGGTGYYCCTGCCCGTGGCAGGGGTTGGAACAAAATGAGCTTTAAGGTCCGTCCCAGCTCAGAGCATTCTGTGGCTCTCTGACACTCAAATATTGCCCTGGTAAGCTTAGAGGGGCCCTTATCTCCTGCTCGGGGGTGTCAGAAGAAATCCCAGGGCTCTTTCCAGCCACTGTCACACACACACACACGCACACACACGCAGAGTTTCTGGAGCTCTCCCAGCGCTGGCGCCGGCAGGAGCCGCTCCCGGGCGGGCTCGGATCTCCCCTGCCCCCGCGCGGTGCGCAGGCACTGCTGCAGCTCCGCCAGACACACAGACAGACACACAGACAGACAGACACAGACAGACAGACACACAGACAGACAGACACACAGACATAGGCACGGACAGACAGACACAGACACACAGACAGACACACACACAAACATAGGCACAGATAGACAGACACAGACAGACAGACACAGACAGACAGACAGACACACAGACACAGATAGACACAGACAGACACACAGACATAGGCACAGACAGACACAGACACACATACAGTCATAGGCACAAGCAGACACAGACACACACAGACACAGACAGACAGACACACAGACACAGACAGACAGACACACAGACAGACAGACACACACACACACACACAGACACAGACACACAGGCACAGAGACACACAGACATAGGCACGGATAGACAGACACAGACACACAGACACAGATAGACACAGACAGACACACAGACATAGGCACAAGCAGACACAGACACACACAGACAGACAAGACAGACAGACACACACACAGAGACACAGACACACACACACACAGACAGACACAGGCAGACAGACACAGACACACAGAGACACACACAGACACAGATCCCCCCAACCCTGTGTGCTGCTCACACCCAGGCTCACAGACCGTGCCTGACAGATCCCATCCATACAACAGATGCACCCAAACCCCCCAACAGACATGTGGCATTTGAAGCTGAGTTTATCACAGGAGGATTTTAAAGCACTTCTCAGACCACCCTTGTGAGACTTCTCYTACAGTATTCCTGAAGACATRCCCAAWTCCAGAACCYTGATTTCCCAAAGTAATTTTAATTTGACTCAAAGCTCTCACCTAAAGGACGGAACAACTTGAAAAATTATCTGAAGTACCAGCCCAGGAACCAACCATTCTGTGACTCCTCTGAAAGCTGGAAAAAATTCTGAACTACAGACACAGCACACCAGAAACCACAGCCAAAGGCAGTTATGAAAATACATAGATCTAAGGTCCCAGCAAAGAAATTTATCAAAAGTCTCAGAGATCCCATTGAAGGGACATTTAGAAAATTCCCTCAGGGGCATCACTGATGAAACAATTGTGAAAATCATCAAGGCAATTGTAAAGCTGCCCTGGAGTCAAAACCATATGGATTTACTGGGAACATCTTGGTGATTCTAAAATTGCCCCAATAACATCACATAGAAGCCATTTTGGAAGTGATCTGCAATGTCAAAGCATAGCAATAAACACCTCATTAAAAAGACCATAAAAAAAAACACAACCAAAAAATCCCACAAAGCATCCAGTATTAAAAATCTTTTGTGTGATATTTGGAAGTATTCTCGTGGGGGCCTTTTGAAGGGATTTGTACAATGATCCCTCCATTTTTTATGGTTATGTTTACAATGGCTCCTCTGTGGGAATTTGGGCTTACTCTTGATAGCTCCTTGGCAGTATTTTTGGTCTCCTCAGTGTGTTTTCACAATAGCTCCATGATGGAGGTGGGGTATTTTTTACAAGAGGCATTTCTTAGATTTTTTGGGAGCAGTTTACAAAATGGTTATGTAACGGTGTCTTTGGGAAGGATCAGAGAGGTGATTTAAAGGTCTGAGTGATGTTGTATGTGTGTTTTTCCTGTTAAGTCACATTCACTAGACCCCACTACAAGCCATGAAGAGCAAAGTGGAGACAACCCAGTCACTCTGACCTCAGGGAAAGGTAGAACAGCCATACTGTGGACAGCTGAAGATGACACTAACCCTGCACTTCATGAGAGCAGCAAACTCAATCTGCCACAAATATTTCCATCCGTGACTGCAACAATTCCAAACACATCACCTGAGCTCATCAGCCCAGCCTGGCTCCCTCTTTCACCACTCCCCTGACAGTGAGCATGAGTTTCTCACGCAGGGATGCAGCTGACCTGCTCCAGAGTGCAGCCAGATTGAAAACCACCGTGTAAGAAGTGAGGGATCAAAGAGTCTGGCTTCTTCCATGATGACAGCCACAACAGTCTTGCCCATCCCAAACTGGTAAACCACTGCTGAAGAAGAATCTGGAGCTGCCTGCTGCTGCTCAGACTTGAAGGCGAGCCTGGGTGCACACTTGCCTGTTCTTCCAGGAATATCAGTTTATTTAATATAAGAAATCACCTCTTCCTTCTTTCAGCTGAAGAAAATCCATTGGGTAAATGGACTGGAAGAGAATAAAAACATTTCTTAACCCAGGGCTTGCAACAGCAGCTGAAATGCAGTAACTGAATTTTTCTCCTGGAAACTGCAGCACAGAAATTGAGAACAGACTCAGGCTCCTTAGATGAGCAGCTCCATGCAGGAGCTGAAGCCAGGAGGCACTTGGCAGTAGCCTTTGAGTGCCTCTGGCTGGTAAAGGATTATCCCCCAGAGGATGAATGTTCTCAAGAGGATATTCCCAAATCCGGTGGTGGCTTTTGTTAGCTTTGACATAAGAGACTTACAGTCAACCCAGTTCCAACATTTCTTCCTCTGCCCTCCCCAAACCATCCTTCTCCCACAGCACCACAATTTTGCATGCCCTACAAGCACTGAGAATGTGCCTAGTGTGAGACCAAAGGGATGAAAGTCCTGGAGAAAAAGGAAACTTCTAATAAGAGAAACTTCAACAGAAAATATTTTCTCTGTGAATGAACAACAAAACACATCAGTCTTGTGTCTAGAAGTACATGAGCCTCCAAAAAACTTCTCTAACTACAGTATTTCAAATAAATCTTTTTTTTTTCATCAATCAGAATTGTTTGTGATGGTCCTGCCTGTACTCAGGCTAAAGCTCTCCTTATGGGCACATCTTTTTGGGTTTGTGTCTCCAGAGTTCTTGCACACCTCCACTCCTTGAACACCACAGTGCAGGGCCTGAGTCACAAAGCTCTGTGAGTTCCTGAAGGTGTGAAGGCAAACAGGGC
>CADDXX010000576.1:3495-24728 GCA_902810485.1 Alauda arvensis
ATTTCAGGTTTTGTTGTGGATTTTTTTGGAATCACAGCAGTTATTACCTTCTGTCTGCTATCATGTTTTAYATTCTCTCCACATTTAACAGCGTGGCAATGAGCTGGAGGGCAGTATTTGCATTTCCATCCCYGCTGTGGATGTTTGCYRTGGCAGGGAAGGGGCAGGAGTTTGGTCMCAGAGCAGGACAGGRACAKGGCTGCACTGKGCCATTTTTGCTAATTATTTACACRTTTGCATCAATTATTTAAACATTTGCTAATTATTTACACATTTTGGATCACTGTGTTGTTATACTGGTTGAATGCTCTGCTTGGGAAGTTGGGGTAAATAATTGATTATTAGAATAAACAGAAATGAATCAGGGAAGGCTGAACTCTGTGATGCTTGAGCCTTCCTGTAAATAAGAAATCTGATCACCTTTATTTTTTTCTTATTTCTAGGTCCTGGGATTGCTTTTGTGGTTTACCCAGAAGCCTTAACCAGGCTGCCCCTCTCTCCCTTCTGGGCYATCATTTTCTTTTTGATGCTTCTGACCCTTGGATTAGACACCATGGTAAAACTCCTTTCTGTGTCCCATTCTTTTCCTTTTGATTTCTCCCATTTCTTTGTTTGGAGGACCATGCAAATGATGGGCAGTGAGTCAGGAAAAAAAGAGGAATTAAACAAAACATTTTGGCAGAGCTTTGGTGCTGCCATCTGAGCTCAAAGCACTCACTCCCACTGTTTTATTTCCAGCTGTGTGCACTGAAACGACCCCTTTTGACCCCTTTTGGTTTTGTTTTTTTCAGTTTGCCACCATCGAGACCATCGTGACCTCGGTGTCAGACGAGTTCCCCAAGTACCTGCGCACGCACAAGGCTCTGTTCACCCTGGGCTGCTGCGTGTCCTTCTTCATCATGGGGTTCCCCATGATCACTCAGGTGATGGCGCTGCCTCCGAGCGTCCCTCCCTGTCCCGAGCGTCCCTCCCTGTCCCCAGCATCCCTCCCTGTCCCAGGCATCCCTCTGCTGGCTGCTTTTCCTCCTGCACAGGCTGCAGGAAGGGTTCAGTCCTTTATTCACTTGAATTCTGCTGAACTCCATCGTGGATGCAGGATATTAAATCCTCTCCAAACAGATGAACTCATTTTTATGGCAGTTCTGCTTTCAGTGCTGATTTTGATGGTGTTATGTGGTTTGAGACACTTCAGGTGGRAGGTGTGATCACAGTTCAGTCTCTGATCTTACAGGGCTGAATCCAAACCCTTCCCAAGCTGTCCTGGCTGGCAGATCCAGGTGTACTCTGCTTTTTTTCTGGTTGGATTTGGTATTCATTCAGCCAAAAGCAATGAGCTATAGCAGAGCATGATCCTGTGTTGATGTTTGGGTCCTGTTCCTCTCCATCCTGCCTCCCTCAATGCCACAAGAAATCTTTCCTCTCTCTTTCCCCAGGGTGGAATGTACATGTTACAGCTCGTGGACACCTATGCAGCCTCTTACTCTCTTGTCATCATTGCCATCTTTGAGCTGGTTGGAGTTTCCTACATCTATGGTAAGAAAAAACATTGGTTTTGCACAGCCTATTTCTAATTAAGTGTGATTCTTAATGAAAGGAGTAATTTTTCTTTGTGATAAAAAGGCTCAAAGCTCTCTTATTTTGGACAGCAGCATGACAGGACTGCAGGATACCTTTAAATCATGTTTTCAGGAGACTTTCAAACAGCCTCAAGTCATTTTCCACTGATATCTCAAAGATCTGAGAGCAGACCAAACATTTGGTGATGCTTTTCCAGGGGTGCTTTTGTGCTTCAACACAGTTTKAGGGACAGTTTTAGGGACAGAGACCTCCAGAGTCAATGGACAGACCTTTGCATTTGCAGTGGGTGGCACTGGCTGGATTTTTCAYGTCCCTGGAATGTAAGTAATTCAGTTGGAGTTGGTTTACAAGTGAAATGAAACCCAGCTTCTCTGAAATCAATGCCATTTCATGGGAGGTGAGGAGTGGGGAGGCTTTAGAAGTGTTTTAGAGTTTGTTGGGGATATTTTTTGCCTTCCTTCTCTTCCCCACTTTGCCTGAACAACCCTGCACTGGATGTTCTCACCAGCACTGACAGCATCCCCTGCTCTGTGCCAAAAATCACCCCCTTTAAAGCCATTGCTGTCAGTGGGGAAAAGTCTGTGTTTAAAATATTTTTAATACTATAAAATCTGTACTTAAATCTGTAAAATTCCTTTGCTCTGCATGGTTTTTGAKAAGCATGAAGGTAAATAGGGAACAAGAACTGTTCCTCCTCTGAACACTGTGTGGCAGAAGCACTGCAAACCTCTGTGGAGTGACGCTTTATGAGGTTTGGGAGAAAAAAAACTGCTCTGGCCAGTGTCTGCTTTGCCCAGCAAAATATTAACATTTATGGAAAACATAAAACAGTACAGAAATAAAAATGGTCTGCAAAGGAAGGAGCTGAATAGAGGAGAAGGGGTTTTTAGTCAGATGTTGCTTCAGTGGAATCAGATGTGGAAAGGATCTGACAAATTACAAATCATTCTTTCCATGCTTTCTGTTCATCAGCAGATGTTGGCAAAGCCTTTGCTGGAATCTATTTCAAAACCTGGAATTAACCTTTTGCCAGACTAAGGAGCTTCCTTTCTTTTAAATGAAAAAGGGCAGACTTTTATTAAAATAATTTCCTGTTTGATGGACAGAGCTCCTTTGACTGTGCTCAAGCTGCTTTTGTGAGGGCTGCTCACAGAAATGCACCCTGTCCATTTGTGATTTGTGTGTTGTAAACACAGGCAAAGCTGCTGCTGGGGTTACATTCCTTCAAGCAGAGCTCAAAATTGGCATCATCTATTTTCAAGGCCTGACAAGTGCTGTTTTACACTCCACTGGCACCTTTCTCTGCGTGCTTGTACTCCTCATGGCACAACAGTGGCAGGTGCTTTTATGATGAAATAAATTTGCCTTCAGTTCTTGTTACATGTTCTGCTTGCTGAGCTCGTTGAGGTTTTTAAATTAAAAAGAGACACACGTGGTTGTTCCCCTGTAATCACTAATTCTTCAGTGGAGTCTGTGCTCCATAATCCAATCAAATGCTCATTTTTTATTTCACATGCTGGTTTAGAGGTTTGTTCTCCAGTTGTTTATGCTGCAATTCATGAGGAATGATTAGGAMAGAGCAGCTTAGAGGTGGGGGTATTAATTTAATCATCAGCATCATTCCCACTGCAGCATGAAGCTAAAGACACAAACCCCTGTGTTTGAGGGAGGCACTGCTGGAACTGAAAAGAAATGATGGGAACTTTGTTCCTGCTCCTTCCAGATGTGTGTTTTTTTGACAGTTTGCTTTGCAGAAGGTTTGTTGTCAGAGCGAGTGGAAACTGCTGCTGTGTATTTGTAGAAAAYATCAGGAATTTGGAACATTTTACCTGTAGCAGAATAGTGAAATAGGCACCTGGCCAGGTTTGCAGCCTCCTTTTTAATGGATTTTACATCTTAGCACTTCTGAATACATCATTCCACTTTRGAGAGGGGAAAATCAGATATGGAACATCATGTGTTGTTCATATCCCAGAGTTATTCAGCCTGACTGATCTGAGAGGGAGATCAGATTTACTAAAAAAAAAAAAGGTGTTCTGTGAAATAAAATATCCTTTGCATTTTTTCCCTGTGGAACTTTCATTGGAAAGAGATAAGCAATGTGTAATCCCTCTATCTGTTTACACACATCCTGAATTGCTGATATTTAAGAGTGCCTTAAACTGTGAGTATCTACTGACCGTTCCAAAAAAGAACTTCTTTTTTTATATTATTTTTTAATTGGAATTTCAAACAAATCTGAGCAGGTTTACATGAAGCCAGCACGAATTTTGGAGGCAGAAACCCCTGGTAATGATCCAATGAGGTYTCCCTTTGCAGCAGCAAGGGTGGCTGAAGCAGAGACTTTAAATGAGGTTGAAACTTTGTGGAAATTGCAATTAGTTTAATTCCCAGCTGTGTGAGCATCTCCCTCACACTCACTACAAAAGTAAATAAAACACAGGGGCAAATCTTTCAATTGCAGCAAAAAAAAATCTCCTTTCAGGTCCATCCCAGGATGGTTTTCACATTTTGGCCAGGTACACAAACTTCTCTCACAGAGCAGAGAAGGACCCAATTAGTCAGACTGCTGCTGAAGCAGTGACTCCATGGCTCATCAAAGTTACATGGATTTTACAGAGGAGAGGCTTGCTGAGGAGGAATGCTTGTGGTAGTCAGTAAAAGAGAAAAAGGGGAAAGAAATTAAAGTTACAGGGGGAAAAAAAGTGACCTCTGAGTCACCTTGGCTCAGTTTTCTAAGCTTACATCCACTGCAGATTTTAATTTAATTTTTAATTTTCCCCCCTTCCCTAAACACAGCACCATTTTCCTGTTTAATTCCTGCATTTTTCTCCTCAGTTCCTTCTCCTAGCACAATTCCTCAGCTGTTCTCTGCCATGCTGGGGGGGCTGGGGGTGTGCTCACCCCCTGAGCTGGCCCTCGAGGGCTCCCAACATCCCCCAGCTCCATCAGAGGGCCCTGCATGATGAACCAGGGTTTTTGATTTGTTCACCTCCTTAGCTCTCAGAACAATCAGGTTGGATGGATTTATTTCTCCTTGAGGCTTCCAAATGAGGTGGATCAAGCCTGGGGATTATCCCTTCTCACACTCAGCAGCTGCAGCAGCTGSCTCTGTGCAATAAGAAATAAAGYAGTTTATTACTTTTGTTACAGGCATCTCTTCCCTTCCTCAGTGCCTTTTTCTCCAGTATTTAAGCTTTCCCCACATCAAGCAATAATACAGAATAATTTGCAAAATTTAGGCAAAATTGGCTCAAATTTTTAACATCTGTTTGACAGAAGAGCTCAGACCTCTCTTTTCCTATTACAGTTAGGAAAGCTGGAGTCAATTTAAATTTTGGGATTTTTTTTTTCAACTTTTGGATGAATTACTAATAATGAAATTATTAATAATTTATTAATATTTATGATACTAATGATAAATTATTAAATATACCAATAGTTACAGTATTAGTACATTATAATAATATTATAATTATATATTAATTATATAATATTTATATTATAATAATATTTATTATTATAATAATAAATTATTGATAATTTTTAAATATTTATTAATAACCAGGGAATAGCAGCTGCTGACGAAGACACCTTTTCCTGTCCCATGGCATGGCCAGGGAGGAGCTGCAGTGGCTGAAATCCCATTTCCCAATCCTTCATGTTTTATTAACTCAAGTTAGGTGCAATCAATACAATAATCTGAAGAATTACCATGCCAGTCGATCTCTTTGTTCAGACAACACTGAATAAAAATTAAATAATTTACAGGTACTTTCCAGGRATTTTCAGTATCACTTGTGCACCAGGTGAAAAAGAGCAGGCAAATAATTGCAGCTACCCAGTGCATATTATTAATGCTTTAACACAAAGCACACCAATCTCAATGTAAAAGCACAATTGCTTTAATCCTTAAGAAGGAATTCTTTTATTGGAATGGTTCCCACCCTGTTAGTGCCATTTTTCACTCTGCAGTTGGATCCTGCAAGGAAGTTTTGAAAGGAAAAGTTGGAGTTTCCACAGTTAGGCACAAGGGAGGGCAGCAGGGCTCTGGTGCAGACTGCAGCTCCTGCCTTTCACACCTAATTGCTTCTCCATGTGCTGCTTCCAGGACTGCAAAGATTCTGTGAAGACATAGAGATGATGATTGGATTCCAGCCAAGCAAATTCTGGAGGGTCTGCTGGGCATTTGTGACCCCAACTATTCTAACAGTAAGTGAAGAAAGAAAACAACGGAATTCTAATGTTTTCTCCAAAGAGTTTTGTTGTTGTTTGTTCATTATTCATGATGTTTCTGGGTGCTGGCAGTTGGAATTTGGATGCAGACACTTCAAGACAAGAGCATGTGTTGTTGCCATGGCTATGTGGTACAAACAGTGTTAGTGATGGTGTTTTTGGTGGAGATGGGAGGGGATGAGTCTGCCAGAAGAGTGGTGGCCTTTTCCTGGCCATGGAAAATGCTACTTGATAGATTGTTGAATATAAATATRTATATTTRTGYGTGTCTCAGGTTTTCAGGTGTTTTTTGCACCCTGAGAGTYRATGATGGAGCTCAAAGCAAAGCCGGAGTCCCTGCAGTTGTTTTGCAGAATTGTTYRTTCTTTTCTGATCTCTRAAAGTTCTCTCAGCCCAGGGTGATGTTCCCAGGAAGGCAGAAAAGCAGAATCTGCCCCTCCTACAATGGCACCTGAACTTTTATCATCTAAACTCCATTAACAATGTTTTCCTTTAAGTACCAATCACTGACCCAGGTCAGACACTGAAATCTCACCAGAACCCAGTCAAGAAAAGGCCCCCAGCCCTGCAAAGATGGAGGGGAAGGAGAAGCAGGGAAAGGACAAAGATTCCTCCATCGTTGCCCCATTCTATCTATGGAGTAAAATCTAAAAATTCTATTTTTTTATTCTGTGAGCTCACAAAAATCACACCAATCAAACCCACGTGGGCTGCAGCTCCTCTTTCAAGCGTGGCAGTGTTTTCCATGGGGTTAAATCAAAGGAATTGGGATTTTTGGCTCTTTTGTCTCTGTCCCAAGACCCTCGGGGTCCCGAGCCTCCAGGGGTAACCTGCTTTCCCAGGTGTGTGTGTGTGTGAAAAGCCCCGATCCCCCCTGCCTGCTGTCACACTGAGCTAGGGGAGGAACCCCGCATTTTCCTGGCGCACGGAGCGATGTGAGAGGGATGCTTTGGGCAGGAGGAGGTGCCCAGGGAGCGCAGGAGGAGCGGGAGCCGCTCGGTGCCAGCCCCGGGCGGTGGCGCTGCGGGCCAGCGGCTGCGGCAGGGACGGGAGCGATGCGGTGAGAGAACGCTGCCTGCTGGGCTGGGTTTTGTCATCCCTCCTGCTCCTCTGCCCCTTGCGTTTCCTCCCCGACACCTTCCTTCAAACGTAGATAGCCTGCAGGTCTCAATTTAATAATAATAATAATAATAAAAAGTCGCGTTCTCAATTTGCTGTGGAAGTTTTTGCAAGTCCAGGGCTCCAAACCCAGTAACTGCATCCACGTTTGCCATCTGGGTGTCTAACACAGAGCTTCCTTTGCATTTTAACCTRAGTTAAAACCTAACAGATACAGTCTGCAGTCGCATTATCATTATTTTGACACAAGAATGAAATTATTTCAGCCATTTCAGAAGCTGAGAAATCAGCACAAAACAACAGAGCCTTTTTTTTCTGTTTGAGGGCACGCACCTCCACTTGGAAGTCCTCGAGGTGAAGCACAGGTGCAGCAAGATTCTGTATTTGTGTGGAGCTTTAAATATTTATTATTTGACAGCAGAGTTCTGGAAGTCACAGGATCACAGAGTGGTTGGGGTTGGAAGGGACCTTGGAGCCCATCCCACCCCATGGGCAGGGACATCTCCCACTGTCCCAGGCTGTTCCCATCCCACCTGGCCTGGGGCACTGCCAGGGATGAGGGGCAGCCACAGCCTCTCTGGGTGAGGATTCTGAGCTGTGCAGGTACAGGAGAAGAGAAGTTGCTGGAATTTCTGCACCATGGAACAGTGAGTACGAGCTCAGCTGGCAGGTGGAGAAGCATCTCCAGTCCTTTGCAGCTCCTCCTTCCAGAGAAGTTTGTATTTCAGCTCATGTGGTGAGAGTTTCTGTGTGTGCTGCTCTTCAGTGCAGTGTGATCTTTGTGTTCCTGGAGGGGGAAGAAAGAGTCACTGGAAGGAGTTAATAACTTCTTTTCAGACTTGTTAATTCACAAATGAGTGATGTTTTTCCCCTGAAAACTGGCAAAGGTTTGGTTTTACCAGACAGGAATGCCCATGTGAAGGGACCAGTGAGTTTTGGTTCAACAAAATCCTGACTTGTGAAGAAATGAAATTTTCTATGGTGAGAAAGATTCCTCCAATGGATCAAATAATTCATTTTCTGGCTTAGATTTTCTTTCCCAGCTGCCTTCACTGCACTGCAGCATTGCCCTGTGTGAAAACCAGGCAGATCCATCTGAAYTAGCTGTTGTTTGAYTGTGACAATGTATGGCTAAAGTTTGCAAATCACTTTTTAAAAGTTTGAAGACACAGTCCAGTTTATAATGTTAGGATGACATCAATGGTATTTATTGGTCTTGGGGACCTTGTTAAAAATGAAGGCATGTGCACATGGGATTTTTTTAGCTCTTTTTTTTTCCAGTGGTTATTTAGAAGATGCTGCCTTTGACCCTGTTTTACACTTCTGAAGGGAATTGTAAAGCTTKTCTGTAAATTGCTCAGATCCTTTACTAACCAGACTTGTGCCCATAGCTACTGTCAGTAATCACAACCAGGGAGCAGGAAATTATGTTGTTTGTTAGGGAAAACAAATCTGAACTGACCATGTTCACTCTCTAAACTTGCATGCTCTGTTGTTGTTCCCTTCCAAATGCAATATTTAGTGAACTTACAGCGAGAAACAAATTGACACTGATCAGTCATAATTCAATTTTTATGCAGTGGAAAGAGACAAAGCAAAACCGAGCAATGGATTCTATTATTGCCTCTGTAAAGCTAATATTTGATACATTTGGATAGCCTAATATTAGACTTTCATTAGACTCCCCATCTCTGGAGCTAAAGCTGATCATTTTTATATGTGCCTTCACCCAGTTATACCTCTATAAATCTTCTGTGTGCAATTATTGCAAGCACAGGCATTTTCCAGAAGTTMCTGAATTATGCACAAATGTAAGCAGATGTATTGCTGTTCATACAGTAAGTGAAATGGAGAACTTAGCATAATCACATTAGGTAAAACTGCCAGCAGACCATGTAATAAAGCACGTTACTCTGGGGACAAGAGTCTAATTTCAATTATTCTGCCACAAACACAGTGATTTTTGGGGGGATTTTTGCAAGATTTCCTTGAAACTCATTAGATTCAAGCTCTGACCCATTTTTTTGGAGCTTGTGGCAGCACCCTGCTTTATGTATGTGTGTTTTTATCTGTATTCCATGCACACCAGCYCTGTGTGTGGATACCCACCATTTGCTGCATAGCAGGCTCGTTTTACTCTACTCAAATATATTTATTTTCCTTTCTTGTTCCCAGTTTATTCTCTGCTTCAGTTTCTACCAGTGGGARCCCATGACCTACGGAGCCTACCACTACCCAGGCTGGTCCATGGTGCTGGGCTGGCTGATGCTGGCCTGCTCAGTCATCTGGATCCCAGTCATGTTTGTSATCAAAATGCACCTGGCCCCCGGCAAATTTATTGAGGTGATTCTTCTGTCTCTTTGCTGTTTCGAAAACATGGGCCACGGGAGGCTGTCTCTTTTATTTCACATTGATTTTTTTGTGATGCTGGATGTGTAATACTGCTCAGATTACATTCTGGTAAGCTGGTGTTGCAAGGAGATGCTCAGCTGATTTAAAATGCAGACCTTCTAGACCTACTTTCTCAAAAAAAAACGTGGTCCTGTGTAGAGAATGTGGACATGAGGTTTCTTTGGAATGAGGTTTGGGCTATCCCAAACTGGGCCTCAAATTTAGAGGTTAAGAAGCCTGTGGGGCAGTTAGAAATGAGATTAAGGTGTGTGTATTTTTTAGATAGGATAGTTAGGGTGAGATCATGGTAGCTACCTTAAAGTGAGACTGTTTTGCATTCTTTTAACTTTTTGTACCAATTAGCGTGCACCTGTAACTGTAAACTATCTCAACTGTATTTAACCAGACATCTTGAGGAATAAGTGATGTAATCACATTGATTAGAAGGCTGTGTTGCTCTGTCCCAGCTTCCAGGTTTAATTAGGGTCCCTGTCTTTGGTCCTGAATCATGGAGTGGCTTGTTTTGTGAGATCTAGACAAACTTCTTGAGGTTCTGCGTGGCTTTCTTGGAGGAGAGTTGTTCTAGATCCCTTGGCCTTTCTGCAAAAGCAGCCCCAGCTGCTGGTGTGTGCCCAGGGAGCCTGGAATCAGCACCAGCAGAGCTCAGCCAGGAGTTTTCTGTGYGCAAAGTGAGGGGTCCTGGAGTCATCCACGAGGCTGTGCCACTCACTGGACACCAGGAGGAAGCTGTAGAGCAGGAAGGCTTTTCATGCAGCTCATTGTTAGAAAACCCAGCTGGCAACCTTTGCTTTTACCCTTCATGTCTTTGTTCTGCTGGAACAAGCTGATCCTTTCTGGCACCCGGGCTTCAAATAATTCCAGGTGGCAATTCGTTTTTAATTTAAGCTTCTTTTGCTTATTTTGCGAATTGGCTTCCCCCCACTGCTTCAGAAATGTGGTGGCCACCTTCTTCTCCCCATCCCTGTGTCCTGTCACCCCCCTCTCCCTGGCTGTTCCCATCCTGCTGGCTCCTCATCCCTGGCAGGGCGTGGTRCAGCAGTGTCAGCATTTCATCCCTTCCTTGCCTGTCTCCTGGAGAAGCTCAGTGCTCTTATTTTARGTCTTTGAAGCTTTCTCAGCTCTGCCTTCTCATCCCTGCCTGCTGCTTGTGCTGCTCCCACCTTGGGGAGAAGGAACAGACACTCGTTCCCCTTTTTTTGTAGCCGCTTTTGCAGTTCAGCTTCCCTGCAAATCCCACCGGGGCTGTTTCCTGCCTCAGAAATGAAAAGGAGAGAAAATGCACTCAAAATAGCATAATCTTTTTGGTCTCTCAATATGTCACACTACAGATGCCTGAGGGAAAAGACCAGGCTTCTCCTGCTTGCCACAGAGCAAAGGGATTTCGTAGGAGAGGAGTTTTCACAGTGGTGGGACAGCCCAGGGAGAGCAGAGGGCAACAAGGCCACCTTTCCAAAGGGTCATCAGCTCCTGTGCAGGGCAGATTGGAGTTCCTGGGTCAGGAGACAGCTGCCCCTGCTGGAAATGAGTTCATGTGGGATTAGATTTACTTGTTCTTTCTCTCTCTGACACAAATTTTGCTTCAAGACTTCTCCTGTGTAGAGYTRGCAYRYAYATTGCCACCAAAACAGGGTGCTTTCCTYACTGCCCCTCCAGGTGTGCACCCAAAGAGACCCCCAAGGGCTGGATCTGCTTTGGAAGGGCTTTTGCTGAAGATATTTCAGTGTAGTGTRTTATTTCCTCAATATTGAGTCTGCTGCATAAAATGGTTATGGTTGGTTTGGGAGGTGAAAGTTGCAAACTGGTAATTAAGCAGAGATTAAAATAACTGATAGAGAGGTCTGATTCACTTTATTAGGTAATAAACATATAATTGTTCCCTCTTAAGTCATCAAAAATATGTTTTCTTTCCTTTTTGTCTGTGAATGCACTGACCAAATTATATATTCAATAAAGAACTCAGTGGAAAGATCAGAAAATTTTTGTTGTTTGCCAGGTTGACATTCTCCTCTTTCTTTTTTCCCCGCAGATAGAAACATTTTGTCATCTCAAAATGAAAACCTTTGTTCATTCCTAGTGATGTACGACTTTTTGGTCATTTGTAGACGTTGGGGAAATATGCTAAATAGAAATCCAATTATTTTAATGCACTCACCCACTGCTCAGACCATTGGGCTTGGTAATTGTGCCCATGTCCTTCAGTAAGAGAGCCTCCCAGTCTGCAGCAGTGGTTCTGAGCTCCTCCCACGTGGAGAATGTCTAATTAAAACCTGGCCMCTTTATCCTCCATTAATCTTGAGAACTGTGCAAAACAAACGCTGAGCAGCAGAGCCCTCATCAATAATTCTAAACGAGCCCACCCTCACTTCCCCTGGTTTGCAGTTGTGCTCCCTGGCCCCCAGTGAGACTCTCTCTTTTCTCCCCACTCGCAGAGGCTCAAACTGGTGTGCTCCCCACAGCCTGACTGGGGCCCCTTCCTGGCCAAGCACCGCGGCGAGCGCTACAGGAACATGATKGACCCGCTGGGGACCTCCTCGCTGGGACTGAAACTGCCAGTCAAGRACATGGAGCTGGGCACCCAGTGCTAATAATGGCTGCAAAAGGGTGGCAATAACAACATCAGCCTTTTCTGGTTTATTTTTTCCCCATGTTTTCTTTCACCCACTGTTTCTTCTTTTCATTTCCGCAGTGCCTGGAAGTGGTTGCTTAGGAAAGCAGGGCTTGTTGTTTCATGCCTTAGGGGAGGCTTAACTTGACCACTTCCAGGTGTGGGTGATGCCCGTGGCATGYTCAGTACCCAGTGACACAGCAGAGGCCCTGTGTGTGCCAGGGGACACGGCCAGGTGTTGTCAGGTGATGTAGGAATAAACCAAACCAAATTTAAAAACCTTTAGAGGAGATGAGATGTGCAGCCTGACCCACTTCCCACTGGGACAGGTGGCTGGGATGGGCACTGGGATTTTGCTGCCAGTGTATTCCAAGGAAGGTTGAGCTCCTTAAATATGATGGAAGTGAGCAAAGGATGGGCTCTCCTGTGATCCTGATGTAAATCCAGCATAAGGCTCCTACAGCAATGCTTTTCCTACACTGACAGCCAGCCCTGAGCCATCCTGTGCACACTTCCTTCATGATTTATACCAACTTGGAGGGGTTGTTGTGTTATTTGAACAAGTGGAGACCCTTGAAACAGCACACCAGGAAGCCATGTATGGGTGAGAACAGAAACACAGTAATCCATCTGATCTTCTCAAGCAGAAAAGTAAGAACAACATTTTTAAAAATGATCCATTGGGGCTGGGACTGAAGTGCATTTGGGGTCTRGAAGTGGTTTGGAAATGGTTCCAGAAAATGAGTTGTGTGGGCATCACTGTTTAAAGTCACATGTTTCTTTTTGATATCTGTCATTTTGACCAGGAATGCCTCAGTTACACAGTCTCTGAGAACTTGCTCCCTGCCAGGTGCACCTCTGGTTTTACTCACTCCACTCCAATGCTCTGAAGATAATTTCCCTCGTTTCTCTGCTTTTGTTTACAGTATCTCCTCAAGAAGCCATCATATAATTTGTGCCTAACTTTGTATTCCTACAGTGCTAAATGTAGTTCTAGTCACCACCTGGAAGCAGTTATTAGAAGTTAGATGTGCTGTTCRACTCTGTGACTCCCTGTTCATTTGCCTACAAGCACCTTTATATAACCTGTAACCTTTAGATGGTGTATTCTTCTCTTTCAGCCAATGGGGAAACAGCAGGACCCCACTTGTCTATATATTATATATATAGCACGTCAATTCTTCAAAGCAGCATCCTCTCTGAAATGTGCATAGGGTATTTTTTTAGTTAAAATATTTTCAATAAATTGAAAAAACCCAAATCTACAATAATTTACCACTGCAGTCATCCACACAGATGCAACATTAGATAGAGAAAGTGCAAATTGGAGAGAAAGGACAATTTAGTGGATGGTCACCATATCATTGCATAGCAGTAGGACATCCTGAAACATTCCATTTGAAAATTTACATATAAGCAATCATATGAATATTAGACTTAAATAGTTTTGTTACCTATTGGGCAGAGTAAGAGTACATTTATTTACCTAAATAGAAAATTAGCCCAACTTATTGTAAATGCACTAGAATGGAGGGAGAGAAATGTATCTTCAATAATTGGCAAAATTTAACCTTTATTATCTTGTTATATCCTATACATACAWATATAATATTTTTTAACAGTGGTCAGTGTTCATGTAGTGTGTGCTAATGATGTTTTATGTCCCTATAAATATCTTACCAATCCGTGTAGAGATGATGAGCTTAGTAGTTTAGCCAGTTCYTTCCTCCCCACAGACACTGCTGTAGTAGCCTGTAAATGTTCTTTCCTTTCAGGGRACTGTTTCTATCCTGTCCTTCTTGTCTGTCTGTCTTCATCTTACAGGGTCTCAGGTAAATCCTCAGCTCATGTGTGTCTCTAGATCAGTAGGTGTTGTCTCATCCTGTTGAAAAAAACACAAAAAGCTAAACCTTAAAGTGACACTTTCAAATTGCTGCCTCCTTTTCCCTGTGTGTGTGTATATATATCTGTATATGAAATATATGAATCATTTTGCTGAACTTCGTCTTTCAAGGGGCAATTTGTGTTGCCAGTTCTAGGCACTGCTGGGGACCTTTAATCCTCACCCAGGACAAGTGAAGAAGCACTGTCAGGGGATGTCACCCAGGGCAGGGAGGGCAGGTTCCACACTGACCCCTGAATCTCAGCTCCACGGGCTCTTGTTGGTCCCTGTGTCACACAGCAGTGAGACAGGACCCTCCTGTGAGCTTCTCTGCCTTAAAGCTSTTCCCCCTTGCTGCAGCTTTGCCTGCTATTTTTAATATTTTAAAATATTTTAAAGGCTTGCTGTTCTTACTTCTGGCTCTTATTTTCCTGGCAGGGGCAGGTTTGAGAAGCCATGCTCTGTCTGACCTCATGCAGGTCCCTAAGGATGAGCTGGAAATTTGGTTCCCATRTCGAGGTGGGGCTGAGGGACCTTCCCTGGGTGCAGAAAGGAACCTAAGTCAGCCCCTCTCTTGGGAATTACGTATTTCTGTTGGGATAAATCACTTTGGGTCTCTCCTGACCAACATTCCCTCGCATCTTGCTTTGATTTTTGGAGTGCAAGCCAGTTTTTCTTTGCTACTACTGCCATTAAAAAAACAACAGCAGCAGGTTTGGTCCTCTTTGAAAAAAGAACAGAGTGGAATAGTTTGGGAGGACTGAATCCTTTCAGTTCCCAGCTTGTCTCAAGGCATGCCTTGGAACTGGGATTCACTCATGAAGTTCCCTTGTTGTAAGGATGTCATGAATTATGAAGGAGATGCCATTTGTAGGAATRCTGCTGGGAKAGGAGATCCTTTGGCTTGGATTATCAAACCAGACTGCATATGAAATTGCAGCTGAATTGCTTTCCATGATTTATGTAATTAATCTGCTTGCTTTTAATTTAGATGTTGCTCCTGTGCCTGCTAARTCATTAGCACAGGATTAGGCTTGAATTTGAAACTCTGTAAACAGATGATTGTGATTTTTTTTTTTTGCTAGCTGATCTTTGTCTTCAGCTTTGCTAGGCTTGCAAAAACCTTTGGAAAAGGGGAGAAATGCATACAAAAATCACAGAAGATGTGAAGTTTTCACTGTGTGTGAAAAACAGAGTTTTATTTTGGTCACGTGAGACTTTTTCTAAAGGATTTTACTGTCCAAATCTGAAAGTTGAGATTAAATTAACCAGCAGTGTCTTCTTTAAATGAGAAATTACCTTGAAGTTTGGGAATGCACTTCATTTGCCATGCTCTAAGGAAAGTTTGCATGTACTTTGATAATTTTCTAAAAATAAATTTAGTAACTAATAGCATAAGAGTAAAGATCTTTAAAAGAAAAAAAAAGGAGGGGAAAAAGCCATATTAGTAAAAATGTGATGTATGTACTTTCAGATCTATCTTGTGAGTAAAAAATGTATAGATTTGGTGAAATTATGCATATTTTTTCTTTGAAATGGAATTGAATTCCTGGATAATAAGCTGAGATGCATTATTGTATGCATTAAAGATTACACCTAATGCAAATGCTTGCCATCTTCAAATTCTTTGGGGTCTTCCTCGTGTTTTTGATATGCAATGTTCAAAACCTGTGTTTCAGCTAGACAAAGGCAGCACTTTGTTTCCAAAAGAAGGGTTTAACAAAATGACCTTTAATTGAGAAAGACTTGAATTGTCTTTATATGATGTTTCAATTGAGTCCAAGTAGTCTTTTKGCTTCATTTCTGTTCCAAGGACCACATTAGATGTGCCTCCACGCTGAAGATCACTGCTTCTGATCCACTGTGTGTCTATCTCTTACCATCAAATTCCAACAGCTGATTGATTTTAAATGCCTTTGATCTTTTTGTTGTGGATAAGATGTGGATAATATGATTTCTTTTTGCCTGTGTTAAAGCAATGTTTATGTATGGCTGTCATTGCTCTCCTGTTGGTTTCTTTTTCTGCAGCTCCACTTTTGTTTTGCAATCAGGGACAGGAAGCAGAGCTTTTTTGACAGAGCCATCCCAGGAAGCTTCTCTGCTCTGCTGTTGTAAGAGACACTTGTTTCTTGGTTTGCACTTAGTTGGTGTGGAAAATGGTCAGAGCTTGATRTTCCTGAGGTGATTCCTCAGGTTGGTGACTCGAGGCAGGAGGGGAGYTTGGGATTTCTGCCTTTGTCACCCTCAGGCTGCCACCAAAGAGRGAAGGTTTTTCCTGAGGGGTTTCTCATAATGTGAGAACCAGCTTGGATCTTAATGCTTGCAGCATTTTATTTGCCCATAACACTTAAAATACATCTTCAGGTAACCATTTGCCTTACAGCTACCTTCCATTGCTAGGAAAACTGACTCAAGCACGTTGTTACCTGTCCTTTCTATTATGTAGTATTACCTTGTAAGGTGGATGCTTGGCTGGTATAAATTGTCACAGCTTTGTCTGGAGCTGTGACAATTTACCCCAGCTGAGAATTTGCTCCCTGTGTCCTATGGCACTTTATTACAGACCCATCGCTGATGGGTTTAAATCTTAATTACTTGCGTAATGTCATATATAAATATATATATATATATTTACAGGCATTCTATGGGGTACTGCTGCCTATGGATAAAGATTTGTACCCTAACCAGATCATGACAATTTTATTTTTTTCATTAGCTGTATGTGCAAAAGATATATTGTTACAGAGAATGCATCAGATGTACCTCATGGAGTACCTGTTATGTTGCTGTCTGTTGTTGATTTCAGAAATCATTATTCTTGAGGCCCTACCTCAAATTTTGTATTTATGTGTACAAATGCAATCTATTGTATTATATATTTGCCTAATATATTTGGATGTGATAAATTAAAATTATTCAAGAATGTATGGGCTCTAAAGACTCTAAATAAATGTCCAGTGTTTAAAACAGAAATCACATCAACTCTTCTGGTGAATGAAACGTCTCTTTTTCCACCACCTCCTTCCCTACCCAACACACACCACAAACATCACTCTTACTTAACACACAGCCTTAAGGTATCTTCAGAATTGATCCATTTGATTGTTAGAAACATTGAGCAGCAACTGGAAACAGCCCTCCTGGGAAATGGGGATGTTGCAGAGCTGCAGGAGCCAGTCTCAGTTAAATGGCTGGTTCCTTAACTATTGAGTGCTCTGTACTCTGTGGAACAATTGATTGCTTAACAGAGGACCAAGTGGATTTGTTYAAATCCTTCTTATCCCATCAATTCAATTATCCCAAAGGTTGTTAAGCTGTTAAAAACAGGAGAGGTTCAAATCTGCTGGAGGTGCAAATGGGAGGCTGAGCGGAGGAGCGAGTGAAGAAGGGAAGTGTAAGGAACAGTTTCTGGTGTTGTTGTACTCGTGTTTGAGTTCCTGCCGTGTGGTGAGGGCCATGTGCTCATTTGGAAATCAGGTCCTTCCCTTGCAGCCTGCTGTGGAGATGGTACAGGTCCCACCTGCTTCACTGTTGGCAGACAGGAGCCTTTGAGACACTTTCCCCAAATACAGCAGCTGAAGCACGATGTCACGACGAGGTGTCACCAAAAGTGGTGACACAGGAGAGACACTTGTGCCAGGAGCATGATTCACTGCAGGGCCTGAGCCTGGAGACTGCTCTGTAGCTGAGTGTTTCACTTTGCTCTGCCTTGGAGCTGGCATTTCTCTGAAATGTGCATGTGTGGGCAAAGGAGCTGGTGATGGGAGACCACAGTCGTTCTTGGCACATCACCTGTGCAGGTGGGTTTCATTTGGGGGAAGTCTGAAGTTACCAGCGAGCATTGTGAGAGTCCTGAGAGAAAACTGAGTGCTATTAATACCCTTTTTCAGGAGGAAAAACTGAGGCATAAGGAATGTGTCAAACCCCCAAAGACAACCAGTGTAAGCCAATGATAGAACAGGCTGATTTTGGGAGCAAGAGAAAGTCATCWACTGCATCAAATCTCATGGGGTTTTCTACCCCATGAGCTACAAGTGGTGGTTTTTTTTTGTTGTTGTTTGTTTGTGTTTTTTGTGTTTGTTTGTTTGTGGTGGGGGGTTTTTGTTTGTTTTGTTTTTTGTTTGTTTTTTTTTCCAGGCACCCTTGAATTAACAGTGCTTTTCATTGCATTTTAGCTGTGGCACACAGACAGCCCCACAGCTGCTCAGAGAGACACTGGGCCCACTCAAAAAATCCTCCCTCAAACTGCAAAATGTCACAGGAGAGGCTCTGTGGCTGGCAGGGCTAACAGCTTCACACCACACACTTAGCAACTTCACAACCATTTAGGTCAAAAACCAAGATGCATCCAACGACCAATGGAGAGTGCAAGAACACTATTCACYGGAATATTATCTGAGCTGAAATCCAGCTCAGTTTCCAGGACAAATGCTTCATTCTTGCAAAAGTACCTTCATAATATTTTTTTTATTGCTATGAATACTCAGGAACACAGATTTAATTCTTATCTGKAAGCCAGACTTTTCAGCTATTTATACTTCCCACAAGACCATATCAGAAGGTCAGATWTTCTGGTGATAAAGGCAGATGATTTGTTGTCATGTAAGAACAGCGTTGGCTGCAAGAAGGGGATTTTTTGTTTCCCATCCATTTGCCCTATCGTTTCTCCATACAAACAGCTGAACATATGTGCTCTCCAAATGCTCTCCAAATGTGTGATCATTTGGGCATTGAGCTGGACTGCAGGAAGAGCCACAACTGTGGGACAAGCTTTTTTTCAGAGCACTTTTAACCAAGCTGCCTGTGTTACTTTTTGCAGTACTCGTGGGCTTCTGGATGCTTCTGGTGAACAGAACAAATCAGTAATGGTGAGGATATTCTTTTCCATGATTGCTCAAGATGTGTTTGAAACTGATAACGTGGTGCAAATTTTTGCATGTACCCACAGTAATTTTATTTTATAAACAGCATTAGGYTAAACAGATCAGTTTGATAATCCATCTACGACCAGCTTAAATTGWATATCTACTTAAGACTCTGCATCAAGTGGAAAAAGGAAAACTTGAATTAGATTCAATTTGGTGTCTAGATAGACACGAGATAAGCACAAACAGATCTAAGCTAACAGGGATTAGATAAAAACAGACCTGCTCCCCAAAAAAGAAATCTCTACAATCAGATGGTTCTGCTGTGCAGAACCCTGTCAGGATGGAATRGAGGGGTGTGTCTTCACGTGCTGAGGTGCCAGTGCCTCTTTCTCTTGTTGCTATGGTTATGTGGAGTGTCTGTGCATGCCCACACACACTTGCACACCTCGTGTGCACCCCTCCTGCTGCCCCGTGGCTGCTCTCAGGGCACCCCAGCCAAAGGGGAAGGAGCTGCAAAGTTACATTCGAAGGGAAAATTAAAAAAAAGTTGCTTTGATACACCGGAGATAAATTACTGATGAKCTTTCTGAGTGTCCACCCCAGAGGTTTCCCGGAGTGCCTCACCTTGCTGGCAGCCAGGAATAGCTGTTCCCTGACATCTCGCTAATTAAGTAATTAGGCAGCCAAGTCGGACTGTTTGCTCTTGCTAATGTAAATGTGTACGAACGCAACTGCAGCCCCTAAGATGGGCATCATTTTTATGGTGTCACCCTAACTTTGTCCAAATGTACGGCTTGTTATTTGGCATTTAAGATGGCTGGAATTTGCACAAAATCATGGTGAGGGGAAACAGCAGAGAGGGTGATCCTGGGACTTGCAACTGTAGATCAACTGGAAATCTCACTCTGTTCCTGTTCGGTGGGATGGGAACATCATCTGGGGCCAGCCAACTGTCCTTCCAAATGAAATCAGGTGTTCTGCAGGGAGGGGTATTGCATAAAACCCAGGCATGTGGCAGTGCGCTCCTTGCCAAGYGCTGAGCCAAACTGAAAGGATGGAGCGAAGAAACACTTGAAGACAGGTTTTAGAACAGCTATCAGAGCAGAYTCTCATATGGCTCACGAGTATCTTTAAACACTTTCCCTCCCTTTCACACGTTACAGGCRTGGAAGCGCAGTTAAAGGGAGTTGAGCAAGGACACGCCGAGGAACGGCRCAGGCGTTTGTATCACACCTCACAACTTCTTTTTGTTGATCCGTACATGGCGTAAACAACCGCTATGCGTAAACATTTAATGAGGGTTGGTTCTTCCGCCGAGAAGGAGGCCAAGGTGCCCCGGGGGCCGAATCTCGCAGGGCCGCACCTCACGGGGGAGCACCTCACGGGACAGCACCTCACGGGATAGCCACTCGCGGGGCCGCACCTCAGGGACAGCACCTCGCAGATCAGCACCTCGCAGGTCAGCACCTCACAGGGCCACACCTCACAGGCAGCACCTCACAGGCAGCACCTCACGGGGCCGCACCTCACGGGACAGCGCCTCACAGGTCAGGACTTCGCAGGGCCGCACCTCACAGGCAGCACCTCATGGGACAGCACCTCGCAGGACAGCACCTCACGGGGCGGCAATTCTCGGGACAGCACCTCTCGGGGCCACACCTCACAGGTCAGCACCTCACAGGGCAGCACCTCACGGGACAGCACCTCAGGGGCTGCACCTCTCAGGGCAGCACCTCAGGGGCTGCACCTGACGGGACAGCACCTCACGGGACAGCACCCTCACGGGACAGAACCTCACGGGGCCGCACCTCACGGACAGCACCTCGCGGGGCAGCACCTCACGGGGCCGCACCTCACAGGGCCAGCACCTCGCACCCTGCCGGTGCCGCAGCGGGCCCGTGTGGCTCGGGGGGTGGTTGCCGGTGCGCAGTGCGGGTCCGCCCGCCCCGGGCCCGCTCCGCTCGGAGCCGCGGCCGTGCGGCGGCGCTGGCGAGGCCCGGGGGGGGCCGCGCGTCACGGCGGGGAGCGGGCGGGGAGCCCCCGCTGCGGGGGCGTCGGGGCCGCGCCTGGGCAGCGGGCGGAGCCGCCGCCACCTCCTTCTCCTCCTCCTCCTCTTGCTGCTGCTGCTGCTGCTACCGGAGCCGCTCCGCGCGTCCGAGGCTGCGCTCGGCTCCGCCGTGCTCGGTGCGGCTCCGCGGCCGGGGAGGGAGGCAGGGAGAGAGCGGGCGAGGCCGCCCGCGCCGCGCCCATGGATCTCCTCCTGCTCCTCTGGGCGTGTGCGGCCGCCGCCGGGACAGGTGAGGGGCCGGGGGGTCTGTGGCGGAGCCGGGGTCCGCCCCGGCCGCCTCCCCGGGGAGCGAGGGCCGGAGACGCCGCCCGGAGAGCACCGGCGGCGGGCGGAAACTTTGCGGGGAGGCGGCGGCGGCAGCGGGAGCCGCCCCGGCCGGGCATCCCCGGGAGCGGGGAGCRGGRGCCGGGCATCCMCSSGGAGCGGGGAGCGGGGMYKGGSMWYCYCCCSGRRSSGRGRRCMGGG